>NC_061160.1:6939616-6974616 GCF_022113875.1 Hydra vulgaris | reverse complement strand
TTTAATTGAGATATGACTTTAGCAACAGAAGCCGGAGTGATTTGAATGTCTAACAATGGGTCAACCTGTTTGACTGGAATGGAAGGAAGAGAATGTCCATAAGATTCAAGAGTGGAATTAGAAGAAAAGTTCTTTGCAACAGTTCTGCATTATCCCTGGGAGAGGTAACAAGATCAGTCCCATGAATGAGAGATGGAATGTTAGATCTACCCTTGTTAACAATGCTGTTGAAGATTTTCCAAAAGTCTTTAGAGCCTAACTTCTGCGATAAGATGCGAGATTTAGTGAACTGAGAATAATGGAGTTTAGCATCAGAAAGCACCTTTTTACATCGATTTCTTGCAATAATAAATAGCCGTTTGTTCTCAAGAGAGTTGTTCTTTTGAAAAAGATGAAAAAAATGATTACGATTGGATATAGCAGCCGCACAAGAAGGAGAAAACCATGGAGTAGAATAAGGCTTGACTTGAAACCGACGAGAAGGAATAAAAGCTTCCATTCCAGCCTGAATCCAGGAGGTTACGTAGGAGGCGCATTTGTCAGCTGGGAGAGAAAAAACATCAGCCCAAGGACCATCACGAAGAAAATCACGAAAGGAATCCCAGTCAGCTTTAGGGTAGTAGTAGGTGGTGCGATGATAAGGTGAGCCCCAAAAAGAAGTACGAGAAGAAAGATTTGTAGAGATCATTGCATTGTCAGAACCACCTAAGGGAGAAAAGGGAGAAACTGAACATAAGCTAGGGTCAGAGACAAGACATAAGTCAAGGAGTGAAGGTAAATGATTAGGGTTGTCAGGAAAACGAGTCACAAAGTTAACTATCTGAGTAAGAGATTGAGAAACGCAGAAGTTAAAGGTTTTAGTGCCAGCAGGATCAGTGGTGTTAGAGCCAAGCCATTCAGTGTGATGGGCATTAAAATCACCAACAACAACAATATTGGCAATATTGAGGGGTAAAGAGAGAGGGCATGGTCAATTTGATCAGAGATAACATCTAAAAGAGTGCAATCATGGGAAGAAGGAGAACGATAAAGAACAAAGAGAAAGGTGATAGAGTAAAGAGGTGCTAGGCGAAAGCACATTAAAGAATGGTCAAAGGATTCGAACCTGATTTCACGACAAATAGGGGAAATAATGCGTATGTATACCCCTAAACCTAGCATGTGACTATTGGAGTCTTTACGAATCAAAGGATAGTACCCATCAACACTGACATCTGAAGAAGGAATTGCAGAACTTAAATTTGTTTCACTGAGTGCAAGCAAGTCTGGTGAATTTTGCAGGAGGTAAGACTCAACTGATGGAAAGTTGCTTCGTAGGATGCGAATATTTGTAAAAGATATATTAAAATATTTAGGTGGTGGGGATGGTTTTTTAGGTTTTAAATTTTTGGTTACTTTGGTCATGATTTGGGTTTAATGAGAACTTGACTCATTCATAGATAGAGCACAGCCTCCTAATCAATGAGCTATGCAGTTGTCTCAGTCCTGTTAATTAACCCTAAGCCGTGACATAGGGTTCCTTATGTGGCCTTGACAATGCACACCAAAAGCATTAACAGGGACACCATCCATGCGCAACATGGCACTGTTAATACTCTGATATTTTGCAGCTGTTGATGGAATCAGCCTCTCTGAGAGCTACCACAGAGTTCGGGAAACCTTACTACCAGCCGGCCTCAGAACCATTAAACTGAGTTTTAGAGCTGTACCCTCATATGGAGATAACAGGAAGAGTTGCATAGCCATTATCAAGGAGGCATAAGCAAAATTCTATGAGTAGAGTCAAGGAGATCCAGCATTCATCATCCTAGGCAGGAAACAATGTAACACAGGTTACATCTACGCCAGCCTAATAGATGAAGAAGGGGTTCGAGGCTGGTTAGCAGAATTTTTCTGCTTACCCCTAAAGTCTTTGCCTAGGAGGCCTTCTACAAGACAGTAGCTGGATGCAGTTAACATCTGCCTAAGATAAGTATTTTTATCGAGACACCATCTCTAGCCTTTACTCAACCAAGAGCCCCAAGGCAGGGGATGTTTAGCTGGATGCAGTTAACATCTGCCCAAGATGAGTGTTTTTATCGAGACACCATCTCTAGCCTTTACTCAACCAAGAGCCCCAAGGCAGGGGAATTTTTAGTCGGAGTTTATTTCTCCTAGCCTTTGGATAAGAAGAGCACACTCTGCAAGGCAGCAGGGCTTGTTACAGGTGGTACTGGGTTACGTGATACTAGTAGCAAGATAGATCTCGATTATCCTGACCTGACCTGGAGTAGTTAAAAGGAGTTACTTCCCGCAACAGTACTTTGAGAAATCGAGGCATGACATTTTGGAAATTTTAAGTTATAACCACTTCAAATATAAGCTTTTAAGAAAATTATTGTCACGTTTTTCACAATTTCACATTTCACGACATTCTTGCTAATTATTTTTACGCGTCCAATCGATGTTTTGCATTTTAAAATTTCACTGATTTTTTAAAAAAAGGAATACTTAGTATTTATAAATAAAAATTATTTATTTTAAAAAGAGTTTTATAAATTGGTGACTCTAAATAATACAATTGATTAATTTGATAATTTTATTTTGTTTATTTTAGATTTCAATAGGTGCAATTTTAAAACTCTCATTTAGCAAAAGAATTAAATGACCGAAGTTATAATGTAACTTCGGTTATTTAAAAATTATTAACAAAAAATCAGTAATTCACTTTCTACAATTTTTTTTGTAATAATATTTGTTACCACTTCATGCAAAAGAAACAGGTTTGGTCGACCAAACTTTGACGATTTCACGGTATATATAAAATTTAAATATATTCATTTTACATGCTCATCTAAATAATAAAATAATAAAAGCCACCAATATAGTCCGCAAAATTACTTATTTACATAGCATGTCTCATACGGCTATAAAAACTGTTTTTTTGTGTTTTTTTTAAACGATTTTATCGTTGTCTTGAAAACACATCTTTTTGCACGTGAAAACATCATAATAAATATGATGTCTTCACGTGCTGTTTTTTCAAGAGAAATGACTAAGAATTATAAAGTTAAATAATTATATTTATAAAACTTTATATAAGTCTGAAGTTTAAAGTTGGAGTTTGAGATGTTAAGATTTGGCTGGGTATCTCAGCTGGTTAGAGCGACAAATGAATAGTTCGGGTATAATAAATTGATAGAATAAGTGGATAGAATAAGTGGGTAGAACAATTAGATTAGAATAAATAAATTTGCTTATTTTTGGTTTACGAAATACAAAAGATATTCAAAATTTTTTTAATAAAAATAAAGTGATTTACGGTGTCAAAAGCTTCATATAAAAATTGGACATGTTTGAAGCTGATGCTGGTTTCAGATTCGAATAAATCATATTGTCAAAATAAAATAACTAAATAAAAACAAGGAAAAAATTATTCAAATTCCATTTTTTTTTAAATGAGAATATTTATTGTAGAAAACTAAATTTATTGTATACATAAGTTTATTTACCGTATTACCAGAAATAATGTAAAAGTATTAATTTACTGAAACTATTGAAAATAAAGTTTGGCATACTGGTATTCTCCAGTAGCTCTCTTCTTAAGGTGTATCAGGTAACATATTTAAGACTTTTAAGTCATTCCTTACCAATTGTAGTATAAAAGTTATTCTCGATGGACAGCATTCTTCTTTGTTTCTCGTAACTTCAGGCGTTCCTCTTCTCATGGCCCGATACTTTTTTTAATTTACATTAACGATGTCTCAGAAAATCTCACATCTGAGGTGGCATTGTTAGCTGTGGCATTATTATACTACCGTGTATTTTTGTTTTGATTAGAAACTAACACTTTCTGATTGCTTGGAGGGCGGATTTGAGCTTGAAAAGGATCTCACTTTTACTACAGCAAGAGATTCTCAGTGACTGGCGAACTTTAACTCAGATAAAACTCAACTTTTTTCAGCTAACCGTTATTGCAATAATCTAGATCTTCCTATATTTATGAACAGTAATGTACTCGATCAGTCATCTATTACACATCTTTTTGGATTAACTCTAACTTCCGATCTTCAATCAAATTCATTACAAAATTAGCTACTGTTAAGCTTACATCTCTATTTCGTCTTTGCCGCTTTTTTAGTCCAGAATAAATTCTTTATCTCTATAAACCTCAAATCCGTATTTTTATGAAATACTGTTGCCATATCTGTGGTGAATTTTTCAATGATGCCCTTTCTCTTTTAAACAAGATGCAATAACGCATTTTAAACATAGTTGGACCTGATCTTTTAGCCAACCTTCAACCATTATCACATCATCGTTATGTTGCTTCTCTTTCTATCGGTATCCTATAAAAATTTTTATAATTAAATAAAATACTATATTACAAAAAATTCTTTTTTGTAAATACTATAATACGCGCTGCTCTAAAGAGCTAGAGTCTCTTGTGCTATCCACTAAAATTCATTTTCGTGTTACTCGTCATTCAAATAAGTCTCATCCTTTTACTGTGACTGTTGCTAAGTGCTCCAAAAATTTTATTTGACAAGTTTTTTCCTTAAACATCAGTCCTTTGGAATTTGCACCCTTCACCTTGTTTTCCTGATTCATATAATTTGCAATCTTATAAGTTGCTTGTTGATTGTTATCTTGCTTTTTAAACTTTATCTTTTTTCTTCCACTAACATACAACTCTAATAGTGGTTGCTTGCAGCCTTGTTGGAAGTAAATATGTTAAAAAAAAAGTTTTGACAATATTTATATATTATATAATATAAATCATACACTCTAAGAAAAAATCCGTTATATACAACGAATTGTATCTGTCGCTATTGCACTAACGGGAAATCCGTTAACTTAACAAATTAAAATTTTAACGGATTGAAGTCCGTTAGAAATAGTCCGTTGAATATACGGATTTATATCATTAGTGCAACGAATAATCCGTTGAAATTAAAGAGTTATTACACTAGGCAGCAAATTTTCCGCGGTTGTTATTCTTTTGAAATCACTTTATCTAAAATAAGAGAGGCCAGAATTGTGACCAAATAATCCTTATATTTGTTAATGTTTGCATTTTTATTTAATTGCATTTTATTTCGATATTTTACTTAAAATTGACTTAAAATTACTTAAAAAACCAAAAATTGAAAACTAATCAAATATTTATAATATTTAATCCAATATACTTTAAATTACAATAAAAATAGTTGAAAAAAAAATATTTTAGATACACTATACTCAAGCTATACTACAATAAAATACTAAGTATATTACAATACTAAGTATATAAAATACTAACAATACATTATACTAAGTATAACATCAATAAAAATAGTTGAAAAAAATATTTTAAATACACTATACTCAAGCTAGTACATTTATATAAAACACACGCATATATATAATAGATGTTTAATATAAATCAATGCCAAGATATTAGTTTTTGGTCGATAGTTTTGGTTTGGTTGGTTTAAATAGGTTTTGGTTTTGAATATTGTTGTTACTTCTCTACAGGTTCAAATCGGACACCATCACAGGTTCAAATCAGACACCATACTGTCAACTCCTTAAAGATTAAATAATATAAAATAAATTAAGGAAAATACAGCAACTTAATAACATACCTAGTTTAAAACCAAAATAAAATGTTACTGATAATACTATAGATTTTTTTTTGCTAATTCATTATATATAAATTTCTATTCAAATTTTGTTATTTTGATAATATCTGTTATTGCTTTCTAAAGATAAAGTTAAATGGTACAAGTAAATTAAAATGTAAATTTAAAAAAAAGTATAAGATTACCTTGACACTATCTGATAACTGAAAGACATTTCACATACATCAATACCTGTCAGGAGCAAAAAATAAGGTCTCTAAAGTTTTAAAAACTATGATACATCAAAACAAGATTAAATATGCAGACCAAAAAAACGCAAGTAACAATATAAAAAAATTAATTTTACAACTTATTTAAACTTACAGGGTCATACCACTTGTCACATGTTTAAAATAGCTAATTCTAAAAAAATAGTGAATATATAATATAGTAGAATAATAGTTAAAAAGTGTGATTTAAACTTAGTCGTAACTAAATAAATATGCACGCGAAAAGAAATCCAAGTTAAAATATAATTTTTTTTAAATTTACTAATTCAAACTTACAGTGGGATATCACAAGCCACGTGTCTAAAACAGTGAATTCTAAAATAATATAAACACGTCAGGTTAATAACTTATTGTTATTATTAATAGTTGAAACTTAACTTAATAAATATGCACGCCAATAGAAATGCAATTTACAATATAAATTTTCCAACCAATTTAAACTTACAGTATAACAGCATATACCAAGTATCTAAAATAGCAAATTCTAAAATAATATAAACAAGCCATACACAAACTTAGTTGTAATGTAATTATATAAACATGGAAGTCAAAAGAAATGCAAGTTAAAGTATAATTTTTTTAAATTTAATAATTCAAACTTACAGTGGGATACCACATGCCACGTGTCTAAAACAGCAAATTCTAAAATAATACAAACACATCAGATGTAAACTTAGTTGAAACTTAACTAAATAAATGCAAAAGTTACAGTATAAATTCTACGACCAACTTAAACCTACAATGTGACACTAAATGCCATGCCTCTAAAGCAGCAAGTTGTAAAATAGTATAAATAACTCATATATAACCTTAGTTGTAACTAAATTAAATAAACATGAATGTTAAAAGAAATAGAAGTTCCAATATAAATTTTTTAATTTTACAACTAGTTTTAACTTACAGTGGGATAACAAATGCCATGTGTCTAAAATAGAAAATTTTAAAATAATTTAAACACACCAGTATAAACTTAGTTTATGATATTGGATGCCACATGTTTAATTTAAAAATTAATAAAAATTGCAATTTATAAAAGCATATTAACTATCCATGTAAACTTAGCTGTTTAACTAACCTTTTACTACTAGTAAAGGATTAGTTGAACTATTATTTACATAATATAGACTATATGGATTGCATATATATGGATTGCATATATATCTATCTAGAAAATTATGCAAGAATATATATATATATATATATATATATATATATATATATATATATATATATATATATATATATATTCTTGCATAATTTTCTAGATTTAAACATGTAGTAACTTACCATATCTGACATGTGTTAACTTACCAAATATGTTATTGTATATTATTTAGTAATACTAATGGCTTTAATATATCATATAAAAACAATTTAAAATAGATTCATTGCTTTAAAGCATTGTTAATTTAAAATAAACCTTATTGTTAAATTTTCTATATAAAGCTTTATATAGAAAATTTAAAATAAGTTAAATAACCTTCGAAATTACACATAACATAGCGTAATTTAAATTATATTTATTCATTTGCTTTTAAACAAAGCATTTGTCTACTAAATGTAAAGACTTTTAAAAAATGGCACATTACTCTTACTGCATCCAAGTTTTATCTACGATGTAAATGTAAATGTGAGAAAAACGCATTCAAAACTTTATCATTTTCAAAATAAAAAGCTATAATATACTGAAAAACCTACCTACTAAAATAATTTATCAAACGATTAACAAAATAAGATGCTCCTCATAACGACACTAGTCGCTACAATGCGCGCTTCATAATGAATTTTTACTTTACGGCAAGTAATTTATTTGTCGATGGACAACTTAGTTAACAGGGAAACAAGTTAGTTACTAGGAAAAATAAAGGTAAATTAGTAAAATAAAGTATATTGATGCTGACCAGTGCCGTACTATCGCAAGTGCAACAAGTGCAATCGCACTGGGCCCCCTATTAAATACATTAGAAAAACTTCTCCAATACCATAAATTACCACGAATTGAAAGAAAAAAATTTTTATTTTAGTTTCTGCACAGGGCCCCCAAAAGTTACAGCACGGCGCTGATGCTGACGTACGCACAGAGGATAGTATCCCCCCCCCTAACTATCTCAAATTTAAATTCTATAGTTAAATATTATACTATACTTTGCTTTTGTAGTTTTAGTGCTATAACAATTTTTTTGAAAATTTGAGATCGTCGCAAAGTTTCGTATACAAAACTTTTTTTTTTCAAGATCACAACTTTTAAAAAATTATTAAGGGAAATGTTTTTTCATTATATAGTTTGTTTTTGTTTACTCATTTGAGATTTGTGTTTTTAATTTATTTGGAACCAAATAGGAAAGAAAAAATGTTGAGGCACTATATTCAAGACTTTCCTGTTTTACATTTTTCAAAGATTTATTTACTTCATTATTTCAAGCACTTCTAACATAATCTAATAACTTATTTTGTATGATCTTTTTTCTATAACCACAGCTGCACATTAGTAAAAATAATAAAGCTCAGGGATAAAAAAACAATGAAAAAATATCTAGTTGACAAAAAATTATATATTTAAATAATTTAAATTTTAATATAATTATATAAATAAGATTATAAATTTCCACTAAAAAGAGTCTCTTTTGAGCTTTTTTCTTTCAGTTTAAAAAAAGATATCAAGATAGATTAAATCAATAAAATAAAAACATATTTGTTAGAGATAAAAAAAATCAGAAACTATCACTTGAATACATTGTATATTTTAGTAAACTAGCCAGTAGTTCAATTACACATTTAGGCTTTTTTCCAGTGTCAAGATCATAATGAGTCTGAATGAACTGCCAAAAATAATCAGAAATTGGATCATATTGAATATTGAAACACCAGTAAAGTTTAAGCATTCGATCTATACCTTCCGTTATAGATTTGCCTGCATTGATTATTTTTTTTTCATATGCAATGTTTATTGATAAAATAGTTTCGCCTTCCTGCCCTTGTATTAACAAAACAGGATATGGGTTCTCAAGATTTTCTGCGAAAAATGCAATCGACTCACCGACCTAAATATTAAAATGTTATTTTTTAATGCTTGACAATAAAAATTATTAGAGATAGTGGCTTTTTCATTTTATTGCAAATCAAGTATCTGGTGGTCATACTTCTCAAATACGCTGTATGAACATTTTTAACATAAAAAAATTATTTTATAGAGGTAATACTTACATTGCATATCATAATGTGTTCCATTATCTCAGGGGCAGATTTCCTTTGCTTTCCTCCTTTCCGTAATAAATAGCATAACATTTTGCATGCATTATACACTCGCCAATCTAGATAATAAATCATGACGTTTTCAAAAAAGGTTTTCTTAGGCATACCATTTTCAATAGTATGCTTGAAAAAAAATTGAAAAAAAAATTGAATATAAACATAGTATACCATCATTACTCTGGTTAGGTGCATTGACTAGGTTTGTCAGATAACTAACTTTCATTAGTCCACAATACTGATAAAGTGGCTGAACAGTTTTATTCAAAAATGTATCCAATAAATGTGGCTTACATATAGGATATTTGGTTGAAAATTCAATATCAATCTAAAAACGTCATTATTATATCAGAAAAAAATATCAACTAGATAAGACATTTATCGAAAAAAAAGCAGGGTATATATATAATCAAATAAAAATATAATCATATAGTACAAACTAAGTAGAGAAAATATTTAATGTCATTGTTGAATATATTCGTTGCACATAGAAAAGTTAAATGTATGTTTGTACAAATAAAATTTTAGCAAATACAGAATAATACCAATTCAGGAATTAATGCAAATTTAGGATAATTTTTTATAATCGTAGACAAGACTGGTTTCTCATCTGCAACCCATGTCTGTCGCAAACAAAAAGTAGATTGTGTACATCGTTTTATTTCCTCGACTCTGATGGAGGCAAGATATCTTAGTTTGTCAACATCTTCAATGTTTGAAACACCTATGTAAAAGTCAAATGTTGTTTTAAATTTTTTACCTTCATCTAATAATTTGCAAATGAAATTAAAATTAAATCTAAGAAAACCAATTCATTGGATTCCATTATTTAAAACTTAGTATCCATGTTCATAAACTTCCAAAATGAAAACAAACCTCCACATATCATACAATCTGCCAAGCCACGAGGACATCCTTCTTTCCATTTTTTTGAGCAAGAAGCTTCTTCTGTTTCTTCAGTAAAAACCCTGGAAACAGTAGAATCAGGTATTTTGATTTTAACTGCTTCCCTTTTTTGTGACCAGGTATGCTTTTTAGCTGAAGCTAAATAAAAATTGGTAAGACTTTCTTAATTTTACAAAAGGCTAATGCATTAATCAAGAACCATTTAATTTATAATTTGTGGTGCCACTTGATTATGAGCCAATTGCTCCACATAAGTTGGGGCAAATACTAAAAGACTATACATTATAACACCATAGTTATAATACAATTTTAAATGTTACGTGATAACATTAAAATAAGAGACACAGTTTAAAAATAAGTTCAAATGTTTTGTTAATAATATGATTATTATTAAATACTCACGCAATAACTTTCTCCTTGCATTTTCCAGAGCCCTGTCAAGATACCCATTATAACTTACAGGATCATAAAAAATGCTGCTTGGCAATCCAAGAGTTTCACCTAGCAATACTGCAACATTGCTTTTTTGAAATTTGTTTGGATAGTTTCCATATAAGCAAACCATTTTGTGCATAACAACTCTAACAATATGTTGTCTTGCATTGCAATTGACATTGAAATTATTTATTTCATTCATATATTGTAAGGTATTCTATTTGAAAAAATGAAATTTTGTTAAGTAAAAACAAATTATAATAAAATTTAGACAGTTAACATAAACAATTAATACTGTAATATAAAGGACATGGTAAACAATGAAACTTTATATTATTTAAAAAATGCACTCACTGGATGTTGTGCTAGGTAAGCCTTTAACACATTTGAACAAGAAAATGTATCATCCTGACTCAATATCGTTTGGCCGGTAAAGACAAATGCTTTATTGGTATCAAAACAGTCCTCTTTAATATATGCAGAACTGCAAACCTCAGGGGTAAACACAGCCTGTGTAACATATTATTTATAAAAAAACAAATCAAAAATAAATAAATGGATTTAAATTATTAAAGAAAATTGAAAATAACTTGCTTACCAAGTTGTTAGGTACCCATTTCTCATCATTGACAAGCACTGTAATAGTTGTACCGCTATCAGAAAAATGTTTCAACACTTCTTAGTCAAAATCATCAATTTCTGTTCCATCGGTTTGAAATGCAAATTTAAGATCATTTCCTGACAACAAACCAAATTTACTGGCAACTACAATTAGAAATGACAACACATTTATAAACTGTAGAGGAACAAAACATTGACAAAATAGTATCTATTTATCAAATATAAATAATTATTTCACCCTTAGTAACGAAGTCTTTATCTTTCTTCAGCAAAACTATTTTTTTTTTGGATTGATCAACAGACCATATTTTCAAAATAAGAGACATTCTATATATATCAGTCAGAAATGATATAAACTAAAACAGATATCAATGTTTTCAAAATCATTTCTATATATATATATATTCAAAATCATTTTATATATAAATTTTATAGTATGTTATAGTACAGGGTTCCCACAGAAAAAAAACAACACCTTATTCCAAGACTTTTCAGGACCATTTTCTAATTTGTTAGTAATGTTTAAGAAAAAATGCCAGGTCTTTCCAGGACACTAGTCAAACTCCTGGACTGTGGGGACCCTGTAGCATATAGTATTAAAAAACAACATCTTCATATAATAAATATTTAAAGCAAACTAAAAGAGTTTTGCTATAATGCACTACTATGTAATCAATATGCAGTTTTTCTTAATAAGCGGTGAAATTATTTAATAATAAAATTACAATGGCTAACAATAACAATTAAAAAATTCTGTAACGTGTGCCGATAAACATTTGGTCACATAAGTTAGTAATGTTATAAGGATGATAATCTTTACAACTATCTGCATTGATAACAATATTTTTACACAAAATTTCATTTCTTTGTACCACATAAGCATAAAAATGCTCATTAAAATTTATTGTTTCTAGTGGATTCAGCACCAAAAAAGATTTAGGTGCAATATAAACAATACAGAGCAGCTCTCCAAATTGTGGATAACCTTCTACTACATCATGACACAAAATGCAACCTAATTTGATTAGATATGATCCAAAAGTAATCGAACAAGAAACATAAACTTCATCAAATATATTCAAGTTTAATGATTCACATATGATGCTTCCGATTTCCACATGCAAATTTCCAATAATAACTTTATCACATTTACCCAGCTGTTTAATATCTGAATATAATGACCGACTAAATAAGCAATTAGCAAGTTTTAATTGGTATCGATGCATGACAGAGTAACAGATGTTTTTAAAGTTACATATAACTGAAGAAAGTTCTTTAGCAAAACGATGTTTTGCCTCAAATCGCATACACCAATATCTACTCAAAGGTCCAAACTTAGCCATACACTCTGGATAATACAGCATAAAGTGATGCTTTGGGATTAACCTGTTTTCTGGGTAAACTGATTTAAAGTAGCAATGATGCTCTTCAATTAAAAATTCAAGCTGAGTAATAAGACCATCTGTAATTGCTGGAGCAAAAATAATATCTAAACAACGTAATAACAGAATTAAAAGTTTCCAGTGGGGTTCTTCATCTGGAATATATTTTCCGATCATGAGAGGCAAATTCCGTATTAGGCACCATGATTCAGCAGCTTGAATGCGTATATTTTGAAGATTTATTTCTGGTGGTTTGCTATTTTTGTCTGCCAAGGAGTAATTAAAATTATTTATAGCATTATTTATATCTAAAATGGATATAATTTTTTTCTCTGTCAGAGTCCGTAACACTAGGCATATTTCTAATGGCACTACCCCTTCCAGCAAATCATGCATACAATCAACAGCACTTTGTTCTACACAGTGAAACCAGTTGAGACAGTTAAAAGAACAACCATGTTTTATGCCAGTTTTAGAAGGATCATAATCAGTTGGTTGAGATTCAACTATACACCGATTGTAGTCAGCTTTTGTTCGCTTTTCAAAAGCTATTGACCTAAAGGTTTCTTGCAATTCAGTTTGAGTACATTTACAAAAACGACAAAAATATGTTGCACGAAAACTTTCCATAAAACCAAATAAAGAATGTGCTCCTAAATTATCTGCTTAAAAAATGACAATTATCGCATGAATAGTTATTTCCTTTCCATTTACTTTAACTTGAACCCCTTGCTCACTTTCTAATTCTTGAAGCTGACACAAAACATTTTTTAAAACATTGTCATACGAGTAGCTTGTAATATGTGCATCTAAAGCATACCACAGTCCAATCAAATAAATGCTGTCTGTCTTAGACTGATATTCTGGCAAAACATTTCGAACTTGCATGTATAAAGCCTCAAGTTTATGGACAATCGTGTGACTTCCTAACACATTTGTGACTTCAAATGCATCAATAAAAAAATGTAGTAAAAACGTTTTTGGAAATTTTTGGAGAAAAGGATGATTGTGAAATCTGCGTGTGTCAAAGAAATCTCTAACTCTTGTTGGAATCGAACTAGGACTGCACACTGGAAAAATAATTTTTTCGATAACAGACTCCATAATCTTGGCAAGAATCTGATCAATTGGAACAAAATAGCATTTATCTTCTACAGTTACAGAATGCATTGACTTTAGACCAGCTGAAAATCTTTGTTCTAATCGCACGCCAAGAGGTATTTCTATTGGTTTTATAAAAAAACCATTATCCACTAACCACTTCTCTCTTTTATAAATTGTATCAATGTTATTTGTTATATTACTAATGTTTAGCATTTTCATTAAAGCTTCATTGATAATTGTATTATCCTGCGCTAAATTTAACGGGATTATCAGATCTTTAAGTAGTTGTGAACCAAAAAGTGATATGTCATTAATAACTCCAATCATATTTTCCATTATAATTTGTGAGTTACTCAAAGTAATGTTAGCTTTTGCAGATAATTCTGAAAAAAATTTCATAATTGATATTTCTAAATTGATGCATGTAGGATTCTGGACAACCTCAATAATGTCATCTGTATGATTAGTTTGACTTTCAATTGTTATTTCTTCATCAGTAATATCTAAATCAAAAATTATAGAATACTCTAATATAAAAGCATAATCTAATCTAATCATACATATATATATATATATATATATATATATATATATATATATATATATATATATATATATATATATATATATATATATATATTAGGATTTTAGCTAACCCAATGGCACCGCGTATAACACATCATTCTCAATGGGTTTAAAATTCCCAAAGACCAATGACCTTTTTCCTTTCTTTGCTTTTTTGCGGAAAATTTCTATAAAATTCCATACATATATATATATATACACACACACACACACATATATATATATATATATATATATATATATATATATATATATATATATATATATATATATATATATATATATATATATATATATATGCTGCAAAACAAGACTATCTTAAGTCCTTTTTTGAGAAAAAGGCATTTAAAGTTTCTAATTTACCACTGTGTTTGATCTTCTTGATTGCTATTACTTTTCACAATAAATTTAAAATATAACCATTAAAAATTTAAATGCATGAGAAATAATAATAATAATAATAATATATGTATATATATATATATATATATATATATATATATATATATATATATATATATATATACACATATATATACATATATATATATATATATATATATATATATATATATATATATATATATATATATATATATATATACATATATATATATATATATATATATATATATATATATATATATTATATATATATATATATATATATATATTTTATATATATATATATATTTTATATATATATATATATATATATATATATATATATATATATATATATATATATATATATATATATATATATATATATATGTATATATATATATATATATATATATATATATATATATATATATATATATATATATATATATATATATATGTAATTGAGCAAATAAAAAAACTAACTAGTTGTAGTTGAACTTGAAGCTTTAATCTCATCAGGAACTATTGTTGAATGCTGGGTTTTATAGTGTTTTTTTAACGTTGTGAAACTTATGAAGAATCTATTGCATTTTTCAAAAGTGCATTTGACTTCAGAACCTCTCGAAGCCAATCCATGAAAATTTCGAAAGTGAGAAAAAAGGACACGAAATGGTGAAAAATATAATCTACAGAGGTAGCACTTCATAACTTCTTTTGGAAACCTTTATAATTGAAAGTTCAAATATATTTTTAACAGATTTGAATATTTAATCCGTTGAATTAACGAAATTTCAAAGAATCCGTAAATAGTTAATTTTACTCCGTTAATTTTCTGCTTTTTGGTAACGAATTAATCCGTTAATTTAACGAAAAAGCGCAATCCGTTACTTTTTTTAACGGACTGTTTTTAGAGTGTATAAATCATCTAAAGAATACTCAGTCATTTTGTATTGTTATGCTTAAATACGTTAGTTTTATGTATTTTATCATTAAAAGCTGATAAAAATTAATTAAAATACACCCTTTACTCTTTGTGGCAATTATGAAACATGAGCTCAATAACACACATCCTGTAATGCTACGCACTGTTTTAAAAGTACATAGACTTAGGGGTTGTCCATAAATTACGTCATGCTTGGGAGAGGGGGAGGGGAAGAGTTAGTGGTTTTTGTGACAACTCATACGGAACTTGTTACTATTAGTAATACTAAAGAGTTACGTTGTTGCGACGAGGGGAGGTGGAGGAGTCTACAACGGTTTCAAATTGCGTGACGTAATTTGTGGACGATCCCTTAGATAAAAGATCTTATGCAAAAAGTTTTAAAAGTAATATTGTAAACATATAATAATATTTTTTATACAACAATATAAACATCAAACTATTTCAGGCAAGATAAATATTAACTTTCCTGAAATAGTTTGTATATATATTTTAAAAATAACGGTATGAAAGGCAGTATGAACATTATAGATAAATGCGTTTCCGAGGTACGGTGTAACGAGACCGTTAAATCTTTTTAATGGTACCTTAATGACAGAAAGAAAAAAAAAAGCCCCCCAATGTTTTGGAAGGTGATGGAACAGCCACATTGTGCACTATATAACCTTCCGGAAAACTCCGGACCACTCCTGAAAATTCTGGCCCACTCCGGAAAAACGTGGAACATTCCAGAAAACTCTGAAAAACGACAAAACAGACAACAACAATCCATGGAGCACGACAGAAACCGACGAAAATCACATCATAGGAAAGACTCAACCCATCCCTCAGACCATTCCAATCTCCAGCAACCCCCAAGGTCACCCCCGAGGTCAACCGCACCCTCACCCCCAGGGGCGAGAAAGAACTCTGCACTTCACAAGGAACACTCTATCCAGCCCCCGGCCCAGAAATGACCATTTGAAAACCCCCGCGACCCCGGGCGGTCTCCAGTGACATCCGAGGTCAAATTGACTTAACCTATATCACTCCCTGAGTCATGGGGATTATCCATGCCAAATTTCACGTTTCTAGGGCTAACGTTCTGGCTGTTAACTGGGAACAAACAATCAAGCAATCAATCAGAATTGACAAATATATATAAGATAATATTTTCCTGTTTACACAACACCCAACTACTTTTTCCTTTTTAATGAAAAACCTTACATATTTTTATCTGATTTGTAGTTTTTTTTGACAATTTTTTTGGCAAATTGACATAAGACTAAATTTTTCTAAAACATTGGAAGAATGCTGTGAATCTTATATAATGACAGTCAATGCTAATTCAGACATTATGCAATATTAGTTCAGACATGATGTAATATTAGTTCAGACATTATGTAATAATAGTTCAGACAATATGTAATAATAGTTCAGACATTATTCTACAAGAAATAAACTGGGAACTTTTGACTGATTGCAATGATGTAAGTAATGGCTATGATTTTTTTATTCGCGTGTTTACTAAGCAATACGAAAAAGCCTTTTCCAAAAGTTAAAAAAATTATTAATTCTAAAAATTTGCTTAGTCCGTGGATGACGAAAGGACTCATTAAGTCATTAAAAAAGAAACAAAAACTTTACCAAAAATTTTTTAAATAAAAAGAACTACAAAAATGAAATAAAATACAAAAAATATAAAAATTCATTCGAAAAGTTAAAAAACGATAAAAAAAAATTACTATTCCTTATTGCTTAATAAAACATTTGAAAATGCAAGAAAAACATGGAATGTAATTAAAGAAATAACAGGTGTAGGAAATGTAAAAACTGATAATTTCCCAAAAAGATTGCAAAGAGATGGTAATATAGGAGATGCTTTTGTAAATAAAGAAATTGCAGTAACATTTAATGACTTTTTTATAAATATAGGGAAAAAACTAGCCAGTGCAGTTCCTGAGGGGAGTAAATCATTTGAATCCTTTTTAAAAAAATCAGATTCCATAATGGATGAGTCGGAGCTTCTGGTTGATGAACTTCGGCTAGCAATTAGTATGTTGAAAACAAATAAAAGTGCGGGTCTAGATGAAATTAACCCCAATGTTGTAAAAGCGGTCTCTGATATTATTGAGAAACCTCTTTTTATAACTTTTAATCTTTCCCTAAGAAACGGCATTTTTCCTGACCAACTAAAACTAGCAAAAATAATTCCAATATACAAAAGCGGCAATAATTCGATAAAATCTAACTATAGGCCAATTTCCATACTTTACTGTTTTTCTAAAATACTAGAGCGTATTATGCACAACAGGCTGTACAATTATCTTAAAACTAATAACATTTTTTATCATAAACAGTTTGGTTTTCGCAAAAACCATTCCACGGAGCATGCAGTAATTGATCTTGCGAAACAAATTCTAAATGGTTTTGAAAACAATAGTTACACACTCGGAATATTTCTAGATCTATCCAAAGCCTTTGATATTGTCAACCACAAGATTCTTATCAACAAACTATGTAATTACGGAGTAGCTCACTCTAACTTAAAGTGGCTGCAATTTTATTTAGAAAATCGTAAACAAGTAGTACCATTAGATTTAACATGCTCCCCATTTGAGTCAATAAGTTGTGGAGTTCCACAAGGATCAATACTTGGACCTTACTGTTTTTAATTTATAATAGTGATATTTATTTGTCATCAAAAATACTTGAATATATTATTTTTGCTGACGACACTAATGTTTTCTATTCCGATTCAAATTTAAAAAATATTTTTTGCAATGTAAACACTGAACTAACATATCTCAATGAGTGGTTTATAGCAAATAAACTTTCATTGAATATTAAAAAAACAAAATATATTTTGTTTGCTAAGCCATATAAATCCGAGAATCTTTCACTTACACTACCAGAACTAACTATTAACAGTATTAAAATAAAAAGAGTGTTTTCAATGAAAATACTTGGAATAATTTTTGACGAACATTTAAATTGGAAAAGCCAAATAAAGCTAGTCGAGATTAAAGTCTCAAAGGCTTTGGGTATAATATATAAGAATAAACCTCTTTTGAACAAAATATGTTTAAAAGATTTATATTTTTCGTTTATTCATAGTCATATTAACTATTGTAATATTGCCTTGGCAATCAATCACTCATCTTTCCTAAAAACTATTTACACAGGACAAAAGCAAGCAAGTCGATTAGTTTCGGGCATGAATAGATATGAAAGTGCCGAGCCGTTACTCAAGAAAATAAATGCCCTAAATGTATACAAATTAAACATCTACCATAACTTGTTATTTATGTTTAAACTTTAAAACGAATTAATTCCAAAATATTTTTATGAAAATTTTTCTCTTATTAATCATAAATATAAAACAAGACCCTGACTTCTCAATTACATGTCAGGGACCACGCTTGTGGAACTCGGTTCTTGACGAAAATATGAAAAAAATAAAATCTATTGATATATTTAAAAGAGCTATATATATATATATATATATATATATATATATATATATATATATATATATATATATATATATATATATATATATATATATATATGTATATATATATATATATATGTAAGTATATATACATGTATATGTGTATATGTGTGTGTGTATGTATGTATATGTGTATATATATGTATATATGTATATATATATGTGTATATGTATGTGTGTATATATATATAAATATATATATATATATATATATATATATATATATATATATATATATATATATATATATATATATATATATATATATATATATATATATATATATATATATATATATATATATATATATATATATATATATATATGTATATATATATATATATATACATATATATATACATATGTATGTGTATATGTATATGTATGTGTGTATATGTATATATATACATATATCCTTCTTATATATATTCTTCTTGTTTCTTATTGCTTGTCTGTTTTAATTTTGTTTAAAAAAAAAATATGAGTAGATGAACTTAAATCAATAAAATGTTCGGAATCTTTTTCAATTCAAAATATCTTTTGTATATTTAAATATATATTATGAAGTTTATTGGATATGTATACGCATATGTACGGATTTGTAAACTATTTTTTCAAACTTTTTTATTTTTTATTATTTTTAAACTTTTTTAGTTTTGTCAAACTTAAAAATTATTTTTTAAACTTTTTGATTTTTTCAAAATTTTTAATTTGTTTTTTTAAACTTTTTTTAATTTCACTCTTTTATATATTATTGGAAATTGTAAATTTTTTTTTTTTTTTATTTTCACGAAGGGGCTTGATAATAAGACATTTTGTCTTCTACTTGCCCCAGTCAGCTTGCATTTGTATAAATTTATTTGAATGTAAGGTTAAAATTGTAAAATGTGTCAAATGACGAAAAAAATAAATAAATAAAAAAAAAAAAAATGTAATATATATAACCTATTACATAATCTTATATATATTAATCATATATATAACATATTACATAATCTTCTTGTTAATGGTGCCATTTATAAGAAATATTTTTTTGTATTGGTCACAAGTACAGATGGCATGTTTTATTTTTTTCAAAATATTTAAGAGTTAATACTTAAATTTGTTTGGCATATCTGGTAACTGCCTATAATCCGTTTTTACGTGTATTTAATCATCAATTAATATACGTTCTTAAAACTTGTTCAAATACAGTTGATACTTTATAAAGATTCGCCCCCTTCTCTCATTCTCATTTTATTCCTTGAAACGCCTCTGAGTGTACAGTGGCGTGCTAAAGTTTTCAGCCAGTGATATTTTTTACTCTAACTAATTAAAAAAAAAGTCAAATGATTTTTAATTATTATGAAATTTTAGGATGAGATATAGAAAACAAAATAATTTAGTAAAAAAACATTACTTAAATTCAAACTTTGTTAAACTTATAATTATGAATTTATTTATTACTATAATTGTTATAATTTACACGTACAAAAATTCAGGCTAATTTGTGTTATTAAAAACATTGTTGGTCCACATGTTCTATAATATAATTCAATTATAATTTTATAATGATATTTTGTAGCCTTACCTTTTCCAACATTACCAGTTGCACAACAATAAGGCGTTGACTCATTAGTCAATTAAAACAAGCAGAGGAAATTTTATGCCATTCTTCCTTCAATGATTTAAATAATGCGACTTAATTTAAATATGAATGCTTTTAAACTAGACAATCTAGAGTTTCTCATTAGTGTTCAATTGGGTTCGAGTCCGGTGATTGAGAGGTCATCTTAAAACTCTTACATTTAAAGCCAAATTATATGTTTTAACAACTTGGATGTATGTTTTGAGTCATAATCTTGCTAAAATATCCAATTTTACGCCATTTTTTCTTCGACATTGAATAAAAAATGGTTTTCTTGTGAATAGAATTGTTCATATTTCTTTTGATGTTGACAAATGGACTGCCTGTGTTTTATTATACTTTTTAACTTTCTAGATGTTTTTCTTGGCCTTCCACTACGCAGTTGATCTATATTTAAACAAATATTAAAATACACAACTATTTCACAATTATTAACGAAAATGACATTAACCCTAATTACTAAACAATTTCCGCCAAAAAAACGCATTTCTAAAACACATATTTAAACTGTAATTTTGAAACTGTATTTGCAATTGATTTTTATCAAAGTAAAGTAACATTTTACTACTTGATTGTGGAATGACTTGGAAACATTGTTGAATGACATGAAACTTTGAGTAAAAATATTCTATTATTAATTTTAGCAAATTAATAATATATTTTTTATATATTTTATATAATTAATAATAATAGAATATTTCAAAGTTTCCTTTCATTCAACAATATTTATTATTATCTATTCTGTTATTTATATATATATATATATATATATATATATATATATATATATATATATATATATATATATATATATATATATATATATATATATATATATATATATATATATTTATTATATATATATATATATATATATATATATATATATATATATATATATATATATATATATATATATATATATATATATATATATATATATATATATATATATATGTTTATATATATACAATATATAGCTTTATTTATTTTAGAAAAAATGTCAGATATTGAGGAGTTCAAAAAATTTTCAAAACAAATGATTGATTATGTAGCGAATTATTTCGTTACAATAGAAAACAGAAATGTTCTTCCGAAAGTTCAACCAGGCTATCTAACATCTCTTATACCGTCAAAAGCTCCTATTGAGGCAGAGAAATGGGAAACTATTATGGAAGACATTGAAAAAGTTATAATGCCTGGTGTTACTCATTGGAGGCATCCTCATTTTCATGCATTTTATCCTACAGCAAACAGTTTTCCTTCATTAGTAGCTGATATTTTAGTTAACGCCTTATCGGCTCCAGGATTTTCGTGGATGTCTATGCCTGTCTCTACTGAGTTAGAGATGATAATGATGAATTGGA
This sequence comes from Hydra vulgaris, assembly GCF_022113875.1. Lineage (NCBI taxonomy): Eukaryota > Metazoa > Cnidaria > Hydrozoa > Anthoathecata > Hydridae > Hydra > Hydra vulgaris. Next base: position 6,952,648 of record NC_061160.1, on the reverse strand, counting down.
TTGCGGATCTTATAGGGTTGCCTGAGCAATTTAAATTTTCAGCAAACAGCTCAGGAGGTGGTGTCATTCAAGGATTTGCAAGTGACGCTACTTATTTCACACTTTTGCTTGCTCGCACCAGAATAACAGGAAATAATTCAGGTGAAAACATTTTATCAAAACTGGTCATGTATACTTCAGATCAGGCTAATTCTTCAGTAATAAAAGCTGCTTTGTTAGCTGGAGTAAAACTTCATTACGTAGATACAGATGAAATGTTTACGCTGAATGGAGAAAGTTTAGAAAAAGTTGTTAAACAAGATAGAGAAAATGGACTTATTCCATTCTATCTTTGCGCAACTCTTGGCACAACAGCGTCATGTGCTTTTGATAACCTTCAAAAATTAGGACCAATATGCAATAAAGAAAAAATTTGGTTGCACGTAGATGCAGCTTATGCTGGTAGTTCATTTGTATGCGAGGAGAACCGTCATTTTATGGCCGGTGTCGAACTTGCGGACTCATTTAATTTTAACTTACATAAATGGATGCTTGTAAACATGGATTGCTCTGCATTATGGATGAAAGACAAAAATGAAGTGAATAATGCTTTCAATGTCGATCCTGTTTATTTGAAAGTACTTAGCGGAAATGAAATGCCCCAATATCGACAATGGCAGATTCCATTAGGTCGTCGTTTTCGGTCTCTCAAAGTATGGTTTACACTTCGTCTTTATGGCCAAAATGGAATACAAAATTATATTCGAAACCACCAGTATCTTGCGCGCGAATTCGAAAAAATGGTTCTAGCAGATGATAGGTTTGAGATTTGCTATCCAGTAACAATGGGTTTGGTGTGCTTTCGCATGAAAGGAAACAACGAACTAAACGAAAAGTTAAATATCTCAATCAGTGCGGAAGGTTCAATATATATTATTCCAGCTAAACTTGGAGACAAATACATTTTAAGATTTGTCATAACCTTTGAAAACACAAATATAGAGCATTTAACATTTGCATGGGATAATATTAAAAAGCACGCCCAGCTGATACAAACTTAAGGTAAAAATGAACTCTTTGTGACGTTTTTTTTTTATATAGTAAAGAACTGACTTTAAGTACATAATATTAAATTGTGACTTCTGTAAAATACACGTTCGTCTCTTAAAGTGTTTATTTATTAATTTCTGTTTTTTTTTTTTTAATACTTTGATAAAAAATAAAGAAAAAATACTTTTAAGATTTTTTCTTTAAATATTTTTAATTCTGTTTTAAATAATTTTTAGTCTTTAATTTGTTTTTTAATTCAACTGCTTAACAGCGATTTTTTTTTCAATCATTGAATGAAGTTCAAATATATATGAATTGCTAACTTGAAAAATGGGACATGTCCTGCAAAAATTCACATAACATGTCCCCTTTTTCAAGTTAGCGATTCATATAGAATCCTGCTTTAACGCGATTAGTCTTAAATGTGCGAATAAGCGCTAACTTATTTTAATGCTATAAAAACTGACAACTGCATAATATTTTTATAACATAAAGAACTAAAATATTTAAAAAACAGCCATCCTTGAAAAAAACCTTACAAAAGATGTAAGTAAATTTTGCTATCAGTGATTTACATTCAATAGTAGTAGGTACTTGTATTTTTTCGTAGAAGTTGCTATTGTATTGTAGAAGTTGCTATTGTATTGTAGAAGTTGCTATTGTATTGTAGAAGTTGCTATTGTATTGTAGAAGTTGCTATTGTATTGTAATTCTCACCAAAAAAATGTATGGCAATCAGAGTTTTTTAGTTACAAAATTTTTTTATTTTAAGTTAATAATTTGAATTCACTTAAAATAAAACGTCAATAACAACATAAAAGGTTTTTTTTAACGGCTTGTTTAAAACTATAGTTAACTAACAAACCAAAAAGAATTATTCAAACAACAATTTTCTTTATTGATTATAAGATTACAACCGAATTAAGCGAAGTACTTTCCTAAGCAAGTGCTTTCCTATCTCAAGTAATATTTAAACTTGACGTTAGCTTTGTATCTTAATGCACAATTTCTACAATACATTTCCCTAAAAATCTTATTTGTATGTCAAATTTTAAGTTGTTTGTGGCGTATAAATTGTGGCGTATAAGCAACAATAATAAACACTATTCGTGCATTAATATCGACATTTATGTCAATACATTGTTATTTAATTAAGTGCTATTTGTTATTTGCACGTATATAGTAATATTTAGCCTAACTTAAAAAGTTTTATGTTTAACTGTTAATTTCTCTGTTGACTAGCCGTATAAGTAACGCGGTTTTAACGCGGTTTCGTTTATGGATTGGTAACAAGTTTGCTGATTTTTTAACTAGCTGTATAAGTAACGCTGTTTCGTTTATAGTTAGGTAACATTGACATGTGCTAGGCTAAATGTTTTTACGGTTCACCGGATAACTTTTGTTTAAATCATTTTAACAGATGCTAAAGCCATCTGACAAATAAACAAATAGAGGACTTTCTAACCTCATAACTGCAAATACGAATAACTACACAAAACGGAGGACAATAAATTGTTCTTAATTTTGTTAAGTTTGAAGCTCTTAGAAAGAAACAAAATTTTATAGTTGATAAAACTAAAATTACGGGTCATTTTACGTGAATAAAATTTTTTTTTTTAAACAAAAATTGATTTATTAGAAAGAGTCCAACTTCGTGCAACTCGATTTATACCATCACTTAAAAAAATCAACTATGAGAATCGTCTAAAAGCTCTCGACTTGACTACCTTGACAAAAAGGAGAGAAAGAGGAGACACGATTCAACTTTTTAAACTCTTCACCAGTTTTAACGATTTGGAAACAATCATAAAAATAAGGATTCAACAAACTCAAACGAGAGGTCACAGCTTTATATATGTCAAAGAAATAATTAAGCAAGCGTGTCATGTAAACGTTTTATTAAATAGATTTTAATTAACAGCTTGCCAAGCGAGTTGGTTAATGCACAACCAGTTAACAGTTTTAAAGCAGGTTTTGATTGCTGGATGAGCAGCAATTAAGCGAATTAGCTGTCATAGTGTAATACCACACTCACTGGCTCAGACCAGTTACAGCAATTTCTAATACTCAGGGGCGTTGCTTTAGGGGGGTAGGGGGAGTCTTCCCCCTCAGAATCTTAAAAAGAGAAAAGTTGGGAATTTCCTTGCAATGAGTTGGGACAGCTGGGAAATTGGTGATTTACTATAATATACAAACAGGGCCGCCCCGAGGGGGGGGGGGAGGTATCTAACCTCCTACGGTGGGCAAATTGGAACTTGAGTCGGCAAAATTGGACCTATTGTTGGCAGTCGGCAAATATCAAAAAACAAGGACCTTTGTTTTTTTTTTTTTAGATAAGCTTGGTTTATGTTAAGCAGTTGGGAAAATTGAGGTCTCTCTCTGCCCCCCGGAATTTTCCCACGCAACGCCACTGTTAATATTTATGCATATCCCGCCGCCAATACAAATAGAAAATAAAAATACAAAGAACGTTTTCAAATACAAAGAAACGTTTTCAAATACAAAGAAACGTTTTCAAATACAAAGAAACGTTTTCAAATACAAAGAAACGTTTTCAAATACAAAGAAACGTTTTCAAATACAAAGAAACGTTTTCAAATACAAACAATCTTTTCTTAGACTTCCTATTTGGGTTTTTAACAAGTTTATAGTAAAATAAAATTGTTAAAGAAAGTTATATAAAACTTTGTTAAAATATGAAAAATAAGCATCTCCGTTATTTATGACAATAAATAGAATAAACTCCTATAAATATAAATTAAATTGTATAAAAAATTAAACATAATATTAGAAATTAAGTTTAACAAAAAGGTTTATCAAAATGGTTTGTATACCAAAGTTTAAAGCTCTCATTTGATTTCAAATGATCTCTTTTTATATAAAACTTAAATGAATTTACTGATTTCATCATATTGAAATGGCTACTTTCAAAGCTGTTTCATGTCTTAGGGCCATGCTATGTTATGCTGTACTCTTTATATTTAGTTAATTTACGAGGCAGTGTTTATGTTAGCCTCTCATTAGTGTTTATGTAAGCCTCTCATCAGTGTTTATGTAAGCCTCTCATCAGTGTTTATGTAAGCCTCTCATCAGTGTTTATGTTAGCCTCTCATTAGATTATAGAGAATAGTAATTGTTTTGATTTATTTGTAAAACTTGTTTCTAAATTGATTGGTGAAAGATTTTTAAAATGATTATACATGAAGATCATGTGTTGAAATCTGTTTATTTCATATTTCAAATGTTTTTGACAGTTCTACAAATATTCCAAGTGTGAACTGATTGTTTACAAACTCATTGGTTATTTCGTTAACTAACTCAATAATTGCATGTTCAGTTAAAGTATTTTTTTGGAAACCAAACTGTTTAGGGTAAAAAAATTTGTTTTTTGTAAAATGGCCATAAATTCTATTATACATAACGTGTTCAAGTATTTTCGAAAGAACGGAAAATACGGATATCGGTCTATGATTTGAACTATAATTTCCTTTATAAATTGGGTAAAATTTAGCTACTTTTAATATATCAGGAAATACGCCTTCATTTATTGAAACTTTTAGAATATAAAACAAATATTTGCTGATGTTTTTTTTTGTTTGAAACGACTATAATAGCTAATATTCCATCAAAGCCTGTTTTGATGATGAGAAAACATCCTCAATTTCTTTGACCATTAATTTGCTGTCAAAAAATAAATTATTAATAAATGAAGCTATCACCTACCCAGTAGGTACGCGTCGTCTTGGGGACGTCCGTAAAACGTTTGACGGACGTCCTCCGGACAACGCATGCCCACTAGGCAGGGAAAATTAAATCACAGCAGTCAAGTTTTCTAATTATAAACCGTGGTCCATCAATATGGAATCATTTCCAAAATTTAAAAGCATTTCTTAGTTTAAACGACCTTAAAAGCATTTCTTTGTTTAAACTAAAATGCATCTTTTTAGTTCCTGACATATATATTATAGTTTACAGTAATTGTTTTCAGATTTTTGAGTTAGCTAAATTTAGACCAGCGTAAGTAAAATAATTGTTAAATTCTTTTGAAATTTGCACAACGCTTTGTTCATCCAAAGGTTAGCAATTTTTTTGTTTTCGTTTATATTATTTCATATGGAAATGTTTCATTACATATATTTAAAAAATTATTGAAAAAGGCATCACATGCTTCATTAGTGTTATGACATTCATAGAATTTTTCCCATTTAGCTTTATTTAGTTTTTGCAAGAAGTTATTAGTATTTAACGTTGATAGATTGCGTTTTTTTTATTTTATCTTAGATTATCTTTGGAGCAGTAGTCGAAGTTATTTTAAGGTTATTAATTTTAATGTAGAAAAAAAAGTGGTGTCTTAAAAATTCCTGTTTGCTGAACCTTTAGTTGGCTTATATAAACGTATATTATGCTGTAGTGGTGTAGTGGTAGAGCGCTCGCTTCATAAACGAGTGGTTCAGAGTTCGATCCCCACCACGTCCCTGGTAGTACCGCGCTCAACTTGTTTCTCTGCGCAGCGGTCCTGTTCGTCAATGTCCGTGTTTCGGAGTTATAGAATTGAGAGAGGGTTATAGCTACAAAATAAGTAGCCTCCTCGTCTGTAGTGGCCTTCACGGCCTTGAGGAGGTGAAGTATAATAAAAATAAAAAAGTAAAAAATATTATGATATATATGTCCACTTATTACAATATGATATTTAAATAACATATCATAGAAAGGTTTCGTTTTTTAACTTTTTTCATAGATAAGGAATTTCAATTTATATTCCCGGTTAAGCACAATTTTTATACTGTTATTGTTAACTATAATATTACTAATAAAATGTTGAAAAATTTTTTACAGTATCACTCGGAGGCCGGTATACGCATACAATGACAATGTTTTTAAATTTTTCACTAATGGTTTCTATTGTTAAACATTCATAATTATTTTTGGTTAAACATAATTGCTTTTTAATCTTATAAAAATAATTCTCTAAAATGTAAAAGTCCTCCGTCTTTTTTACCACTTCCTCGTGGTTGACTAATTATGCGGTTTTTTAGTACGTTGAAATTTGAATTGGATTCAATAAAAATTTCATGAGTCATGCCATGTCTCTGTAAAAGCTTTGAGATCAAAACTGTAATTTAGAATATTTAAATTTTTTGAAATTATGTTGTATGCTTCGTATATTGATGTGCAATATAGAAATATAGATTGATTTATTATTTTGAAATCATAAGGGTCAATATAAGGTGCATTCAGTAAATTCATTTGAGTTTCATAAAAAATATTTTGATTTTTATTAGAAAAATTATTCAAGAAGTTTTTCTGGAAAGTATCAAACAACAGTTTTTCAAAGTCTTTGTTGATTAAAGCATCCATGAGAAATTAGATAAATATTGGAAAAAAATACATATTAAGAAAAATAGTTTTGAACATTAAATATAAAACCTTGATGATCTGTTTTAACTCCTCCAACATAGTTGTCTTCTTTGTTTTTGTGAATTTTTTCCCAATCACGAATAATTAATTTATCATAGAAGATATATGCAAATTTACCAGATTGTCGGCCTATTATCATTTTTTTTCTTAAATTCATTTTTTTTAATTTGTTTCAGCACAAAAGCTCATTAATAAATATATTTTTACCTTCTAACATAATAGGTTTTTTTAAAATATTAAATTTATCTTTTTAATTGAAAAGCTTCAAAACTGTTGTTCTCGGTTTATTGTTATATCTAACTCCAGTTTGGTGCGCTCGTTCAACTGCAACTGAACTGAAAATGCTACTGGTGAAAAAACATGTGAAGTGTATTTTTTAGGTAAGAATCGTGGAAAGTATTTATAAGTATGTAATATTTTGATAAAAAAAAATAGAATAAGAAAAGTTCAATCTTTAACAAATCTATATCAGTTAAGTATTTTGGACTTGATTTTAATCAAGGGGAAAAACCAAGAGTTTCGGATACACATCTTAACATGCTTATTATAATCTCATTAAAAAAATAAAAATAAACCCAACTTCTGTTATTACAAAGGGATTAAATGAACTTACAACACTTGAAAGTGTTGTTACAAACATTTTTGGAAGTAATCAAACGGAAAGTAGGATAAAAAAAATAAATATTAACTGTAACTGAGAACATAAAAGATGTTAATAACTGTAACCGAGAACATAGAAGATATTAATAACTGTAGCTGAGAAAATAGAAGATGGTAATATTGAGATATGTAGACTTAAAGATAAGTTGAATAAAATTGGCAAAAAAATAAGATTAATGAATGAATAACAATAACAAAAAAATAAGATTAATGAATGAGGAACAAGGTGATTTAGAGTTGGAAAATAAAAACCGTTACGAATGTTTAGAAGATCTTAACAAAGCATTTGTAAATGTTAAGCTTTTTACAAGCTATGACTTAACAGTCAATATTATAGAATTTGATAACTTATTAGTACACTTTCTTATGATGATTGGCTTAGTTTAATACAAAAAAAAAAATATTTTTTTTACTCAAGAAGGGTTTACAATCTCTGCTGTAAATTTTACTATTATCGCAATTATCTACGCACTAATTAGAATTTTTAGTGGTAAAGAAAAACTAAAGACAAAGGAAAGACAGATGATAAAGGAAAAAATGATAAAGAAGGAGGTGAACCACAAAAAAGAAAGGTTATTTTCATCACCTTGCAAACTCTTTAAGGTGGTTAGCCTCAAAATTTGCAGACACAATTCCCATTATAAATAGCATTTTATATTGGATTTTTTATATTTTATATAAAATTGTAGGGTTTATTGCAGAAAATATATGGATCCTTTTTATAGCTGTTGGTACTATAACCATCCAAGTTATTGATAGATATAACAAGAAAAAAAAAGTACTGTTAGAAATAAAAGACGTTATATTATAAAAATGAGTTATTACAAACCAAAAACAAGAATCTATATTACCAGGAGTTAATCGTATGTACTAAGTCTCTAAAAATAAATAAGGTAATACAAGGAGTTTTTTAACCCCTATTATTATGGCTTAGGACCGATTGTTTACATTGGTGTTAGACCTAGCATTAGACTAGCTAGGGCCTTTTAGTTTGTTGTGTTAAGAATTCTTTTCTTATTAGAAAATAATTTTTATCTGTCAATTTCATTGCAGATTTAAATGTTAATCTTGTTGAAGAAGACGAGAAGACGAAGAAGAAAATAATTTCTTCTTCGAAAAAGAAACCCGAAAAAAAACTGGTTTTAAAAAGAGACTTCTGAAACAAAATATTTCTTTAGAAATATTCTGAAACAGAAAAGATTAACTGGGGAAGGATAGGTTACAACAAAGGGCGAAGTATTTAAACCAAAGATTTTTATTAACAGAGATTGTGGTTGCAATTTAGAGTTCAGCAGTAAAATAACAGTTGTTTGCCGTAATCAAATTTTTTCTAACTTTTACACCATAAACTGGGATTTAAAAAACGCCTTTGTAATAGGTTCTGTTGATGTAAAAGAAAAACACAGAATGTATACTACATCAAATCACTCCCGTAGGACAAATAGTCGTACCTATAAACTAACTGATACATGTGGAAATGTTAAAAAGATTTGATAATCTTACTTCAAGGACACATTGCAGATCCCTGATGGGACAATAACAAATATAAGAAAAAAAAGATGATACACCTATCGAAGATAGCAGTCGTAAAACGGCTCCACACACACAAAAAAACGTTCTGATAAAGACACCGAATATCTTCAAAAATTTATTTGCTTATTTCCAACGTTCCAATCACACTATAGCCTAAAGGACAAACAGTACAGAATTTTTTTGCATTTTGACATATATTCAATACTAATGTGACAGACATGGACTTAAAGACCGTGAAATCGTTCTAAAAATATATATGTAAATGAAATTATCGGAAGAGTACCTAATCAAATACTGAACAAAGACATCAGATTTTAATGAATATTCGTTAACAAATAATAAAAACGAGTTTTCTTAGACATCAAGTTCGATAAACATAAATTCGTCCCTCAAATTACTAGGACCATAAGTAAAGGTTTACCCAATGGTAACCAAATTCTCCATAACGTAAGGCGAGGGAATAGTACGTTAGGTGACGGAATCAGGGTTGCCATCTGGTGTTTTTTTAAGCCAGATTTCTCAAATCTGGTTTGTTTTTTTATTGTTTGGCTTGAAATTTTTGTTTTGGTTTATTTTAGAAAATCTGGCTTAAATCTGGTTTATTTTAAAGTCTTTGTTCTTTTTTTGTTTGTTCTGGTACGTTTTTCAAAATCTGCTTTAACTCTGGTTTATTTAATAATAAATCAATTTAATCAAGTTTTTTTTTCATGAAAAAAGTTAATTTGAGGGAAAGAAAGATTTCCATTTTTTTCATTTTATAGAAGAACAATCAAGTTTAAGATAAATGAAAGAAATGCTTACGTTAAAATCTTAAAACGTTAAAAACTTTTACTTGTAATGTCATTCGAATGTTGTTTTTATCCTTTAATTGCCAAAAATGTTAGAAAACTCTTACATTCAAAATGACATTTTTTAAGAAAAATCTGCCTGTATTGAATGTTGTTTCCCAAGTTGAAAAGGCTATTTCAAGTCTACAATTATATCTTAAGGATGAAAAAGGTGGAGAAATTGAAAATAATTACAGAAATCGTCATTAATCATAAATTAATTAACATTGCATCATTAGAGCGAGTTTAAAAACTTTCAAGAAAAATGAGTTTCTAAAAACACCGCTGAATTCTAAACTGCTTCGTAAACCCATTTAGATGTTTCCGGAGACCTAGACCTCTGTAATATAGATGTTTACTGCCTTGGCTGTTTATGTGTTCCGTTTCTAACTATTTTGTTGAGTCTTCTCACAGGTCATCTGCATAAAAATTAGAATAAGAAAATATCAAATTAAGTCTTGCATGCAGTCATTAGGGTCAAATCATATTTAATAAGGCGAAAGATTTTTTACCAGGACTTTGAAATAATTGAGTTAATTATCGCAGATGTTGGAGAAGAAATCTATATCCATATGCAAGCAAAATAATATATATATATATATATATATATATATATATATATATATATATATCTATATATATATATATCTATATATATATATATATATATATATATATATATATATATATATATATATATATATATATATATATATATATATATATATATATATATATATATATATATATATATGTATATATATATATTATATATATATATATATATATATATATATATATATATATATATATATATATATATATATATATACATACATATATATACTTTACAGGTTGATAGTGTTGGATTTAGTATAGGTGTTTGGGAGTGAACTAGTTTACCCACGCCACTTTGAAGGCTGGACTGGCACCCAATTAAACATTAACTAAGTCGTTCTTCTTCTCCTCCCTCACTCTCTTACAAATTAAATTTTATTTATGAATTTTTGGATAAAAAAGCATTTTTTTCAATATATAAATTATAAACAAGGCTTTGAAACAAAAAATTATGATTTTTTCTTTTTTTTTATGGTCTAGTTTATTTCTGGTTTATTTTTGTTTCATTTTTGGCTTGTGCCCGAAAAAAACCCTGACAACCCTGGACGGAATAAAAATTCAACATAAAAACTTAAAAAAAGGCGCTTAAGCCGCATTGTTAATAAAAACACGTTACTTCTGTGGAAAACAAAATAAAATATCCAATATATCATTCTAACAACTATTATTGTCATCGCTTTAACAAGATTTTATCTTCTGTCAAGCTATGAATGTAGATATCGACAGATAATTCTATATATTTCATTTATGTTCCATTTATGTTCATTATGCTCCAAACCTGAGATTCTCAGGTTTGGATATTTCTCAGTGAGAAATATTTAAGCATCTCAGTTAAGCACATTTTGGTCACTAGGACATTAAAAAGCAAAAAATATCTGTTTATTTTAAATATAGTAAAAAATAACTGTTATTAAATGCTTAAAATTTGTAATCATTAAAATATACAATTGTTTTTTTGCTTTTAAGTAAAGAAAATTTATGTTTTTTAGGATAAAGACTTTTATGTACATATATTTATACATTAAATCTATTACATCCCTATCTAATCTTTATCTTAAACCAAAAAATTTTTTAGGATTTACATCCAACTTAATTTCAAACTTCTCTGCTATTAAATTTCTTGGTTATTTTTTCATGTTTACTTGACTCATATAAGTTTTTAAGTCTTCTGTCTTTTTTTATCTTCAACTCACTTTTTTACTTTCTGTTAATTTCTAGCTTGAATAAGTGAATGTATATAAAAATTGTAAATCTTTACAAATCAATAAATAGCTGTATTTAACAAACTCCTTGACCATAATTTAAAAATGTTTTTTGTCGTTAAAAAAAATCAAGCACTTCAAATGTTATTTTTATTTTAGAAATTAAAAAAAGTATGTGAAATTTATGCCCTAATGCGTTAAAGGCTTTTACACTATCATACATTTCTACCCAGCCAAAAATATGTTTTTAGTTTTTTTTATTTTATAAGCTGATCAAACAAATGGTTATATCAGCTTTCAAAATCAAGATCAAAACAATTGTAACTACATTTTAATGTTATTGTATTTTTAATTAAGCTTACTTCATTATTCTAAACAAGTTTAAATGAAAAAGTTTAAGCTGCCTGCAATAAATCAAGTCAACCAATCACAATCAATCAAGTCAACTAATCAAGCCACAATTCTAGACACTTGGGGCTATTTTAAGAAACAGAGTTCCGAGATTAATGAAAAAAAAGACTGTAGAAAATATAACACCGAAGCACAACAATCACAAATACAATGTGAAAAAATTATTCAAGGTATAAGCTTATTAACAACTATTAAACAAAAGTTTAATCGATGTCTAAAAACGATCTGTAAGGTCTGCTATAGTTATTTATAGGGTAAACAGATAAGCTTAATTATTAAAACTGATTTTTTTATTTGCATAATTTATTATAGGCAATGAGAATGAGGTTGATGGTGGAGAGGAAATTTTTAATTTATTTACTGATGATAATGATCTGGTAAAAGCTGTTGAAAACACAGAAAGTGTTGAACAAGAAGTGTATTTAGATACAAGATTTAAACAGGGTAGTTGTCATGAGGTTATTCCTGGATTTGATGAAAACATTGGATCAACTTATATATATCCAATAAATTACCCAATAAGAGACTATCAATTCAACATTGTGAGAAAAGCATTACTTGAAAATACTCTTGTTGTTCTTCCAACTGGTTTAGGAAAAACGTTTCTTGCATCTGTAGTTATGTACAACTTTTATCGTTGGTATCCTAAAGGAAAGTTGATATTTATGGCTCCTACAAAACCTTTAGTTGCCCAGCAAATTGAAGCATGCTACAAAATCACAGGAATTCCTCAAGTTGATACAGTAGAAATGACAGGTATTTAAAATAAAATCTTAAACTTATATAATATAAATAAATCATTTACAATATTTTCAACCCAATATTTACACAAGTACAGTTTTTAAACTATGTTGAAATTTTTTATTTTTTAATTTAAACAAATATATATATATATATATATATATATATATATATATATATATATATATATATATATATATATACATATATATATATATATATATATATATATATATATATATATATATATATATATATATATATATATATATATATATATATATATATATATATATATATATATATATATATATATATATATATATAAACAGGATTTTAGATAATTTCTAAATTTGGGCCCAAATACAGTCTGATTAATGTTTATTTATATAAAAATGCACACACATACAAAATAGGCACTATAATATTTTTTTAGGCATAACAAGTAAGCATATTTGTTAAATAATTTTTTTTGATCAATTGGAAAATTATCTCCACAACTGACATATCTATTGCAAGTTCACTTTAAGTTACATAGTTTAATTATTGTAAAAAAATAAAAATAAAAAAAAAATAGATGGAAAAACTTTTAA
>NC_061160.1:6922116-6934616 GCF_022113875.1 Hydra vulgaris | reverse complement strand
GCACAATTAAATGCCATACAACTTTAAACTTTTGAAGGTTTTATTAAAAACTTTATACATATTAAAAGAGTTCTTCCCTTTTTTTAGGTAGTCTTCGTGAAATCAACTTGGATACAGCAAAATACCTATGCAGTAAAGGCAAATTCGTAGTTCCAGGTGAAAAACTTTGTACACAATGCAGGCATAAATTAGCAAGTGAAGAATCAGAAGAGAACGAGTTGGAGATGAAATTACCTGAAGATAATATGGAAAAAGATCTTATACTGGAATCAACAAGATCGTTGCTCAACAGTACTTTATGCGAACTTGAAGTGTCTTCTTTAAAAGTTCATTTACCCAAAACCTCTAACAAGCCTTCACTTGGAAAGAGAAAGATAAAGCAAGTTGAAGAAGCAGTTATTAAGAAGCTTGCAACTGCTCTGGATATAACCGAATCCGATCTTGTTGCACCAAAAAATGAAGTTCTAAAGGAAATTCAAACCAAAGCTGGCGATCTAGACTTCCTTGTAGAATGCGTGAAAGAAAAACTTAAGGTTTCTAACAGGAGACAGCAACTTCAAATTTTGACATTAACCCCAAAATCTTGGCCTATCAGAAAAGCAGCAAAAGAGTTTTCAGTTTCTAAACACAAAATTCAAAATGCAAAGTTTTTACGCGACCAAAAAGGCATCATAGCATACCCTGATGTGGTTGAACGGCATCGAATCGGTAAAGATTTTATAGAACTTGTAAAGCTTTTTTACTGTGACGATGAGTATTCAAGGCAAATGCCAGGTAAAAAAGACTGTGTAAGTGTTGGGGGAAAAAAATACATGTCAAAAAAATTGATTTTGTGTAACTTAAAGGAGCTCTATGTGGCATATAAGACAAAGTAACCAGGCCATAAAATTGGATTTTCTAAATTTTGCAGTCTCCGAACTAAATGGTGCATCCTTGCTGGTCCAAAAGGTACACATTCTGTTTGTGTGTGTACAATACACCAAAATGTTAAATTAATGTTGAGTGCTATAGGCCTTGAACCATCTTACCATGAAATTATTGAAAAAATTTTCTGCAGCAGAAAATCTAAAGTTTGCATGATTCACCGATGCAATAGTTGTCCTGGCATACAACATGCCCAAAATTACTTCCAGCAGTATCTCGCACAAAATGGTGATCCAAAAGAGCAATATGACAGTGATGAAAATGAACAGTCAGTGGATTTCAAACAGTGGACAACGACAGATAGAACTGAATTATTAACAATAAAACTTCCATTAAATGAATTCATAGAGCTTCTGTGTGAAAAACTTGATAATATCACTTCTCATTCATTTATAGCAAAATCACAATCTAGCTATTTAAAGCATCTCAAAGAAACAATTAGTATTGATGAGGCTATTGTACTGGCAGATTTTGCAGAGAATTACACGTTTGTAGTACAAGAAGAGATTCAGAGTTACCATTGGAGCAAGAGTCAATGTTCCCTTCATCTAGTTGTCATCTACTACAATAAAGTGAAATTGGAAATATCTTCTTTGTGTATAATTTCAGATGATTTAAATCATGATGTTGGATTTATCAATGAGGTTATGCATAAAACCATTAATCATATTAAAACTCATCTTTGTCCCACAATTAAAAAAATTCATTATTTTTCTGATAGTTGTGCAGGGCAGTATAAAAACTGCAAACATTTTTACAATTTATGTCACCACGCTCAAGATTTTTCTGTTTGTTGCATCTGGAATTTCTTTGCAACAAGCCATGGTAAATCTCCATGTGATGGAATAGGTGGCACTGTTAAAAGGCTTGTTGCAACAGCTAGCTTGCAGAGTCCAACCACAGGTCATATACTGTCTTCTCAAGCAATGTTTGAATACTGTAAAAAGTCAATCAGTGGGATTACGTTTGTGTATGTCTCTGCTGAAGAAATGGAGCTAGTAAGAAACAAACTTACAGATAGACTTTTAATAGCAACCACTATTCCTGGGACAAGAAGTTTCCATCAATTTATACCATCTTCTCATTCAATTATAAAAATAAAAAGGGTATCCGATGATGATCATTTTTCTCTAACATTTGACTTCCTCAAAAAACAAAAATATGAAATTATTAAAATTGACAATGTTTTGATGTCACAATATCTTTTTTGCAAATATGACGATTTTTACTGGCTTGGTATGGTTTATGAAGTTGATAAAGAGAATGATGATTTTATGGTAAAATTTATGCATCCACATTTCCCAAGTCGGTCATACCACTGGCCAAATCGGGATGATAATTGCTGGGTGCCAAGAATGAATGTTATTTGTCTTGTTAAAACACCTTCAACATCTTCTGGGCGTCAGTACCAAATCTCAAAAGAAGATGAACATTTATTTGAACAAGTTTTATCTTTTCAGTGAAAGTTATTTAATATTTTACTTTCATTATTTAAATGATATGAACTTAAATTTTAGTAATATTTGGTTATTCCTTTTCATTTTTATTTTTGAGCTTTTTTCAATAAAGCAGGTTTGTAATATTTTTCAATAAAGTTTGCATTTTAGTTTCCTATTTTTTAACAAAACATTTGAGCTTGTAACCTTAAATTTGATTCATGCAACCAAGATTTTGAAATAATATCTAACTATTAGAATAATAATAAAAAAAAATTGTTCAATGTGTTGTATAGTAAATTATATTTCTATGTATACTTTTGAAAAAATAGATAAATATGCAAGTTATGCAAAGTAATATAATTTTTTATTTACTTTCACCTAAACTTTTATAAAACCTCTTCACAATGAGAGTAAGATCTCTTATTTCACAATGAGAGTAAGGCAACTCCAGAAATCAGTGAAATGCAAACTATGGTTAAAAGAAAAAAAAAGGACTGTTGACATAATAAAATTCAAAAATTATTTTTAAATATTAAGAATTGGGTTAATTTTAAAAATGGTCAGATACCAATTTGCAGTCATATTTCTCTACTAGATCTTAAAAAATAATCTTATCATATCGGACAACGTTATCGGACAACGTATGGGATGCTATATCTATCTATCTATCTATCTATCTATCCATCCATCTATCTATCTATCTATCTATCTATCTATCTATATATATATATATATATATATATATATATATATATATATATATATATATATATATATATATATATATATATATATATATATATATATATATATATATATATATATATATATATATATATATATATAAAACAAAGCATATAATTTTCTGATAAGGTAAAAATCAGGCCAAAAATGAAGCTATTTCTCATGCCAGATTTTTGACAAAGACATTTCCCTAAAATCAGACAGGTTCTTTTTCTTAGTAATAAAATATGTAATAAAATAGTAATAAATAAAATGACTACATTTTTCTTTTCTGGGTATTGTTTAACCTGTGAGTTTTCTGATTCTGGAATTAATATAAAAAGAAATTTGATATTTTAGTCTTGTTATTTAAGAATAATATATATCATAAAAGTTATAAATTGTTTAAAAACATGTCATAAAACTAACAAATTGTTTAAAAACAATGGCTTGCAAAAAAAGTTCAAAGTCATATGTAAAAAACAAAACAAAAACTCTAAACCAAGACAATTTTTTTTTCTAACGACAGACTTTTCATAAAATCAGTAGAAGTATAATAAAAATAAAATCAATAGAAATAGCTTTATCTTATCAAAGTTTATCTTATCAAAGATAAAAGTAATAACTTTTTAGCAGTGTCATTTTAAACCTTATTTTATCTACATTGCATTATTTTTAATTTACACTTTTAAGATCAACAAGACTATTGATAGATGTGTCATTATATTGAATATGAGAGGTGGTATTAAAATCATGGTAAAACCATATGAGGATCCGTTAATTGTGATACTGGCATTAGAATCTTCTGTCAGAGATTACTGCATAGAAATAGTTGAAGTTTTTTGTTCAACCAAAAGGCTGCTCGATGTAATAACGGATAGAATTGAGTCTAAAATCTTTCTAAAAGCAGTTTTTGTTGATAAAGACCAGCCACAAGGTCTTGAGTTGTATAATTCACCAAACTCCTTGTTAATTTGAAAAAATGCCTATAGATGAGACTCCCCTAGACTTTTCGGATACAATGCAAAATTGTAAAAACCTTTAAAGTTGCAAACATCTCATCAGAACTCACAACAAAATCGTATATTTATTGACCATAGTTTAAGAAATTTATTTTTTAAAACAAGATATATATCTTGTTTTAAAAAATAAATTGCTAGGAGGTAATTTGTTTCTTGAAACAAGAAATATATTTCTTGCTTTTAGAAATAAATTGCTGTGTGGATTATTTATTTCTTAAAACCAGAAATGTATTACTTGTTTTAAGAAAAATATTTTTTAATAAGAAATTTAATTTTGGTGTGCTTACATTAGATTTTATTTAGAAAAATATTGAGCTTGTGATGACCTTGGAAAAGCTTCAGAAGCTACTCGAAATAAAAAGTTCTTGTAAAAAGCCATTAAAAAAGAAAAAAAGTGGTTACAAGGAACTAGCCACAAAGACTGTTACTTCATTATTATCTATGAGTAAATAACTGAAAACACTTTGAATGGTTCTAATAATTTGAATTTTGATCTGATACCTAACTGTAAACCTTAAAATAACTTCAGAATCAAAAGATCTGTGGTTTGATGCCTGCTATAGCTGTTTTTGCGACATAAAGCAGGCATAAACTTCCTAGTTAAAGGCTCTGTGATGCAACCATTTGGTCTTCTTGGAGCAACTAAAATAACCACAAAAGAAATGTGTATATTTTGAAATATATTAATACATTTTAATCTAGTTTAATCTACAACAAAAGATCGAAATTCCTTTACCCTTTTAAGGTAATCATTTTGGATTTGAATTTGTTTGATCCAAGACTTCAATAAAAGTAATTTAAAAAAAATAATTTTGATACTAAAATGAGGTGAAAATAATGTTTGTTGCATGACTGGAAATAACATCATAGACCAATAAAAAATTACTTTGCAATAACCTAAGTGTTAATTTATCTATTGTAATCAGTGAAAGATAAGCTCTATATGTTTCCTAAATTCAAAAGCACAGTGTTTTTTTGGTACAGGAACATATAGTTTAAATATCATTGAAAAAATTAAGTAGATTCGAAATCAGAATCTATTTGTGCCAATGCTTGGAAATTTGTCTAGTTTTAGTCAAAAATTGCTAATAGCATAACTTCGAACAATTGGTGCAAATACTTCTCATAAGAAAAAGTATAAAATAATTTTTTTTTCATATATATATGACCCCTACGCCACTCATTATGTACTCCGCATAAAAATTTGTTGTCAAAAAAAAATCATGTGATAGGCTATATATATATATATATATATATATATATATATATATATATATATATATATATATATATATATATATATATATATATATATATATATATATATATATATATATATATATATATATGCATATATATATATATATATATATATATATATATATATATCAATGTATGTGATTAATAAAATCGCCCAGCGCGCTATTTCATGCTCATAATATTGAAATACGTTATCAACGAGGGCGGTTATGCGCGCTAGGCACCAAGTCTTCAAGAGCGATATGAGTTGAAAATTAGTTACCACAGGGCCATCCATAAATTACATACGCAAGTATGGGGAAGGGGTCACTCGAAAGCGCACCAGTGCGTACAAAGAAAAAGGTGGACAATTTTTTTTCATGTGAAGTCCAGGAAATTAGTTAATGCATTTGTCTATCTACTGGAAAAAATATGTTACTACAGCTTTGATATTAAATAAAAACAATGAAATATTTCCATTTACTAAAAGATACCTACATAACTTTGTTTCCTTTTTGGAGTTGAATTAACATGCTTGACATTTTAAACAACAGAAACATTTTTTATTTAATTTAAAAATAAATAATAGTTAAAAATAAAAAAATAAAAAAAAGATGAAGAATAATTATTTTATTTACAAAAGATGTGTGAAGAATTAAAAACAATAAAGCAAAAGAATCTTTTTTACAAAATTTTTTTTTTACAAAATCTTGTGGATTAAAACTTTTGATTTATTTAAGATTCAATTAAGTTTTGATTTTTTAATTTAAATTTTCTATTCTCATTGGAACAAAACGTTTTGAAAATAGTAAATATTCCATTCTATCTGTTGGCAGTAATGACTTCATAACTCTTCATTCATTGTTTGTACAAAATAAAAAACTGCTTTCTAATTAAAACTGAATGCACCATTTAAATATTATCAAGTGAATAATATTTTATATACTTGATTATACACTTAATAAATATATAATAGACTTATACTAATATAATATATATTAGTGTAAGTATATATATACTTATACAAATATAATATATAAATAATTTATATACTGACATACATTTTGAGAAATGCGTTTGTGAGCACGCACCCAAAAGTTTCAGTTCGAAGTTATATAAAATAAAGTAAAATTATATATTTGCTATAGGTATTGTTTATTGTAACTTTTTTTACAATATTAATATTTAAGTAAGACATGCATAAATTATGCATGATGTACTTTAATTACGAATATAATTTCTTTAATTATCAATATGCAAACTCTACTGTTGAAAAATATTTTGACTTCAGCAAAAAAATTTTACTCAAAATATTGTAATATTTTGAGTAAAATTTTTTTATCGTAATATATATATATATATATATATATATATATATATATATATATATATATATATATATATATATATATATATATATATATATATATATATATATATATATATATATATATATATATATATATATTAAGCCTTCCCAGTAAAGGCGTGCGGTTTTTCGTCTCGTATGACCACACGCGATTATAATATTTTAGAAAACGTGAACACGGCCGTTTGCAAGTTTTATAATAATGCTGAAAAAGTTTCAAAAACAAAAAAACAAAACTAACAAAATAAAAAGAGATTGAAATAGAAAAAAATATAAACAAATTATTAATTTAAATTATTTGTGTACTGTTTTTATTTTTGTTTCTTTAGAGTTACATTCAGCAACAAAATTAGATAAGGCGAAGCAAAAAAAAACAGTTTGAATTCTACAATAAAAAGAATAATTCTCCTTTTCTTAATTTTTTTTAAGAGGATAGCAAAAATACAAATTGCAATGTGTTTGTAAAATTTATTTGTATAATTTTAATGTAATAACAAGGGTTGAATTAGGCAAAACGCAAAATCTGGAAAAATATCTAGTATTCAAAATTTTAGTTTATACAAAACTGTGTTCCTTGTTTGTAAAGGGAGAATCAACTTAAATTTGTTAGCGAAAAAATAAAAAATAAAGCAATAAACTTACGATTACAAAAGTAATAACACTCTAGTCACTAACTGCATTACAAAAGTAATAACACTATAATAGTGTTATTACTTTTATAACGCACTTATAACTTATAAAATTCATTCTTTGTTCAAGCAACATTAGTATTCCCAAATTTTAATTGAAGTAGAAAAATATCTAAAAGAATAAAGTGGATGTTCAAATAATATTAAAACTAAAGTAACTTATAAAATCGTGACAAACAACTTTATGAAAACGTATTGTATTAAAAGTTTAGCATTATGAAAAACGTTACTAGTGGGCCATAAAAATGTGCATTAATTTTAAAATTAACCGATAAAATTTTTTTATTGGTTGCTTTTAAAATCAACGCACGTTTTTACGTAACGTTTTTCATAATGCTATACTTTTTATAAAGTACTTTTTTATAACGTTGTTTAAGTGATATGTGAAAGTTCCTGGAATTTTTAATAATATTTGAATACCCGCTTTATTTTTTCTAGATGCTTTTCTACTTTAATAAATGTTTGGAATTAATGTTGTTTGAACAAAGAATGAACTTTAAAAGTAATTAGTGCTTTATAAATGTAATAACACTATTATAGTTTTATTACTTTATAATGCAGTTAGTGACTAAAGTGTTATTACTTTTTTAGTCATAAGTTTATTGTTTTCGTTTTGTTTTTTAACTTTCTTGCTAGCAAACTTTTAATAATTTTTAAGCTTTGACTTAATGAATTTTGTTGCCGATAATAATAACCACTAACAAAAAACAAAAATAAAAACAACACACAAATTATTTAAACTATTTTTATTGTTTTCAATTTAAGTTTACTTTAATTTCTTATGCAGTTATTAAATTTAAAACAATTTTTCAGTAACACATATAATATAACTTGCGCAAACGGCCGTGATCACGTTCTCTAACTTGAAAAACGTTTTTGTGGTCGTACAAGAAAAAAAACCGCACGCCTATTTATATATATACATATATATATATATATATATATATATATATATATATATATATATATATATATATATATATATATATATATATATATATATATATATACATATATATATATATACACACACATATATCACGCCTGAGAAGGCTTGATATATGTATATATATATATATATATATTTATATATATGCATATATATATATAATATATATATATATATATATATATATATATATATATATATATATATATATATATATATATATATATATATATATATATATATATATATATATATATATATATATATATATATATATATATATATATACAGTGGTTTTCATAAATTTAGACGCACTCATATTTGAGAATAGAAAATTATAGGTATTTTTACGATAAAACAATGACGAAAAAAGATTTCGGTTTAGTTTTTTTTCTATTTATCAGATAAATACATATAGAATACAAAATTTAAAAAAAGTTTACAAAAAAAAATGAAATACTAAGTAATAATTAGATACAACTACATGGTATTAAAAAAATTAGACAAAAAAAATTATTCATAAATTTAGACGCACGATATATAAGAAGGCGTAATTTATGAACCAATCAATATTTTGTGTATCCGCCTTTTGCTTTAATACAACTAAGAACTCTTCTAGGCATAGACTCAACAAGATTTTTGCACATCGCTTCTGGGACCCCATACCAGGTCTCCTTAATGAATTCCTTCAGCTGACCAAGTGTGGAAATTTGAACCTTTGCTAATTCACGATCAATCCAAGCCCAAATGTTTTCAATCGGGTTCAAATCAGGTGAATATGGAGGCCACGATATTGTCATAATATTATTATCGTTGAACCACTCCTTTGTATAGTATGCAGTATGTGCAGTAGCGCTATCTTGTTGAAGTTTCCATGGTTTATCATTGAACATAAGCAGGTCAATTTATGGAATTAGGTTGTTTTCCAGTACTTCTACGTATATTCTGGAGTTGATTCTTCCGGTGTATGTTTGGCACATACCAACACCTTTGTAATTAAAGCATGACCAGATTCCTATCGAGCCTCCTCCACTTTGTACAGTTGGTCTCATGTACCTGGCGTAATACTTTTCGTGAGCCATTTTTTTGACTGTTATGTTAGATTTGCGATTGATAAGCTCAAAGTTACTCTCATCACTCCACATAATGTTTTCCCATTGATCTATTGTCCAATACCTTCTTTCACGACACCATTTTAGTCTCCTTTATTTATCATATGGACGCAAAAGCGGTTTCTTCGAAGCAGTGTAGACTCCAATCTTGTATTTGATAAGTATTCGGCGGACTGTGCTTTGAGAAATAGATGTATTTTGCGTTGTATTGAATTCTGTGGTCAATTCTTTGTAACTAATTCTTGGATTAGCTCTGACAGCTCTAAAAAGAACACTATCGTCCTTTCTCGTGGTTGACAAGGGTCTACCTGGCCTCGTTTCTTCGCTGGCACCACCAGTGTGAAGAAAGTTTTGTTTCGTTGTCCGAACGCATTTCTCAGAAACTCCAATTAACTTGGCGATTTCTCTATTACTTTTGGTTCCTTCTTTGATGTGTGCAATAATTTGCCATCTTTCACCCTGAGTGATACGTCTTTTGCCCATTTTTTACGTTTTTTTAGTGCAAAACTAACTTAACTTTTGTTTATTTATTAAATAATGATTAAATAATTCCAGGTAAGTCATATTTATATAAGGTTTTTTGACAAAATCAATTAATTTAGGCCTATTAATGAGAAATATAAGAAAAAAACTTCTAATTAACTATCATTTAACAAGATATAAGACTTTTTTAATTGTGCGTCTAAATTTATGAACAAAATAAAATCAAGTTTATCAATTAACTTTTTTGTGTTAATCGGTATAAAATGAGTAATAAACATCCTGTAAAAAAAATTAAGGTACTCTATAATAGAGTTTCATTTCCTTTTTAAAATTATATATCAAACATAGCGGTAGCACTTTTATTTTATTTTTATTTTGAGTATTTTCTTACATATATGAAAAAAAAATGAATGCGTCTAAATTTATGAAAGCTACTGTATATATATATATTATATATATATATATATGTATATGTATATATATGTATATATATATATATATATATATATATATATATTTTTTAATTATCTTCACTTCCAACAAGGTTGCAAGCAACCACTAATTAGTGTTGGAAGTTACTGGAAGAGAAAAGATGAAGATTGTAGAGCAAGATAACGATTGACAGACGACTTAAAATATTGCAAATTATATGAATCAGGAAAGCAAGATGAAGGAAGCGAATTCCAAAGAACTGATATTCGAGGAAAAAAACTAGACGAATAAAAGTTTTTGGAGCACTTAGGAACAGTAACAGAAAAAGGATGAGACTTAATTGAATGACGAGTAACACGAGAATAAATTTAAGTAGATGGCACAAGAGACGCTAGCTCTTTAGAGCAGTGCCCATTATAGTATTTGTAGAAAAGAGAAAGAGAAGCAACATTACGACGATGTGACAGAGGTTGAAGGTTGACTGCAAGAGCAGGTCCAACTATGTTTACAATGCGTTTTTGCACCTTGTCTAAAAGAGAAAGGGCATCATTAGAAGATCCGCCCCAGATATGGCAACAAGGCTGGATTTGAAATTTATAAAGATAGAGAATAGAATCCAGAGTAAGAAAGTGACGAGCTCGATAAAGAGAAGCAACTTTAGCAGATGCTAATTTTGCAACGGATTTGATATAAGGTTTCCAAGAAAGATCAGAAGTAAGAGTTAATCCTAGAAGATGAAGGGTAGGAGACTCATCAAGTACATTACCGTTCATAAATATAGGAAGGTCTAAATTATTGCGATAACGATTGGCCGAAAAAAATTGAGTTTTATCTGAATTAAAGTTCACCAGCCACTGCAAGCCCCATGCTGTAGCAGAAGTGAGATCCTTTTCAAGCTCAGATGCCCCCTGCAAGCAATCAGAGGGAGTTGGCTTCTTATCGTGACAAGAATAAATGGTAGTATCATCAGCGAACAATACCACCTTAGATGTGAATATCTGGAAAATTGTTAATGTAAATTAAAAAGAGTATAGGGCCAAGGATTGAACCTTGGGGAACCCCTGAGGTGACAGAATAAGAAGAAGAGTGCTGTCCATCAAGGACAACTTTTATACAACGATTGGAAAGGAAGGATTCAATTATCTTAAAGATGTTTCCAGATACACCATAAGAAGAAAGCTTATGGAGGAGACCAGCATGCCAAACTTTATCAAACGCTTTAGAAATGTCAAGAGCAATGGCCTTAACCTCTCCACCTTTATCAAATGCGCGATAAATTCTATCGGTTATTACTGATAGCAAATCAGCCGAAGAACGAGAAGATCGAAATCCATACTGATGAGCAGAAAGAAGGTTATGAGATTCAAAATGAGAGATTAAGTGTTTTTTAATTAAAGATTCAAAAACCTTGCTTATGATAGGAAGAAGACTAATGGGACGGTAGTTAGATGAGTCAGATCGCTCTCCAGAATTTTTAAAAATAGGGATAACAGATGCTGCTTTCCAGCAGGCTGGAAAACAAGACTCTGATAAGCACTTGTTGAATAGTTTTGAAAAGATAGGCGACAGCTCAGGAGAACACTTCTGCAAGACTATAACAGGTATGTTGTCCGGGCCGCAAGCGGTAGAAAAGTCTAAGCGGGAAATCACTTTAGATACAGAAGCTAGAGTGATACGAACGTCGAGCAATGGATCAACCTATTTGACGGGTATATCAGGTAAAACACAACTAGTGGCATCAAGAGATGATATTGATGAAAAGTTCTTGGCAAACAATTCAGCTTTGTCTTTAGGTGAGGTGACAAAGTCTGAACCGTACAAAAGAGGTGGAATTATAGACTTGCCCTTATTATTGATACTATTAAAGATCCTCTAGAAGTCACGAGAGCCTAATTTTTGTGATGAAATACGAGATTTCATGATCTGAGAATAGCGGGTTTTGGCGTTAGACAAAACCTTTTTACAATGGTTCCTAGCAGTAATAAAGAGACATCTGTTTTCTGGAGAATTGTTTTGCTGATAGGTATGGAAGTAATGGTTTCGATTGGCAATTGCAGCAGCGCAATGTGAGGAAAACCATGGAGAAGAGTGAGGCTTGACCTGGAATTGTCGAGAGGGA
>NC_061160.1:6894616-6917116 GCF_022113875.1 Hydra vulgaris | reverse complement strand
TTAAAAGACTTCACTCAAAAAAAGTTATATGGCATGAAGAACCAGAAAAGTTATCAAGATTTCAATTAATAAAAGCTCGGGAACAATGGCGAAAGAATAGTGCAATATCTGATCGGGTAAGTATTGATTAAAAAAGCATATATAAACTTTGAATATATATTTGTATATTTTACATATGTTACAGGCATGGTCGGGAAGCGGGTGTGATTGCACTCGATAAACAACTAATTCTATTGGTTCAAAAAATACTAACCGAAATTTCTAGAGTATTCAAAAAATACTAAACAAATGTTCTAGAGTATTCTGTTGAAATATTTTTAAAAATTGTATTATTTGAGTTTTGTTATGTTTTCGTTGAGATTTCTAGATTAAACAAACTATTATTTTGATGCTATGACTCTCTATGAATTTGCAGCAATAAACACCAACATCTAGTGGCTGCAGAACATGTGACAAATGAGCTGGTAAGTAACTCAACAAGATATTGCTTTCAATGCAAATAAGTACAACCTGATAAGTGATGTGACACATGTTCTCTACAACATAATTTAAAAATATTTGCAAAAAGATTATCCAATAATTAAATAAGAGCAAAAGAACAAACATTGTCATAATTATTGCATTCTGCTCGCTATTTCATTTTACCATGTTTTACTCTACATGATTTTTGAAAATATTTTTGGCGTATAATATATTTTGATATTTATTTATATTATATTTATTTTCTCGGAGCCACATCTACAAAGCTATAAATTAAAATTTTTTAACTTGTCAATGTTTTGTAAATATATTATAGATTTTATTAGTATATTCTTATTTTTTATATATAAGGGATGTATTTTTTATGTGTGTTATTTATTTTTATTTATGAATTTTTTATGTATGTAATATTTTGTATGTGTATTTTAATCAAATGTAGTCTTTTAAAGCAATTTGTGCGATTGGTTGATACCCGATAACTGATTCTTTCCCCCGAGAAAGAAAAGTTTTTAAGTTCTTAGAAATTGGTTTACTAACTTCAATTATTTTTGCTTCAGCCATTCTTACATACTCGTTATACTTAAACTTAAAGTTACATTTTTCTGTTTTAAATACTAATTAAAATTATAAAGCTCATTTGCTAAACATCATTAGCGGTATTGTGAAGCAGTTCTGCTTTCTCCTCACAACGTAATTTAACAATGATTTATTTATTTCATTTGTTCATCTTACTAAGAAAAATTGTTTCAAAGGTTGAAACAATTTTTTTTAGTAAGATATTTTGTGCTTTCAAACACTGTTTTGTGCCAAACACAAAACAGTTATTGAAAAAACTTTTTTATTTATAAATAAATCATCATTATAAATATCATTATAAATAAATTATCATTATAAATATAAATATAATTATAAATATAAATCATGTAAATCATCATTATAAATAAATCATCTAGCGTTAGTTTTATTGGTTGAATCTTGTTGGACTTTTCAGGGCCAGGGGCTGCATTATTTTGGTGGCCTTTTTTATGTGTCACAGCGAAAAAATGACTAAAAAAAATACTGAAAAGTCCTCTTGACTATTTTACGGCCCCTAACATTGTGAGTCCCGTGGCAATAGCCCTTCTACCCCCCACTTCCTCAATCCAGCACTGGAAATAAGACATTAGTATATAAATAAAAATTATATATACTCTTTGATAAATCGAAGAACATTTGTTTCCTTATTAAACAATCATTAATAGTAAGTTGATACTTTAAATAATGTTGCTTAATTTTATAAAAAATTTATTAAAGAGCGATGTTTCAAAAATATTTGCTCTAATCGTATTTATTTTGCTTAAAGTTTTTTTCGCGTTAAAAGCTATTTCTCTTTTTTTAACTGTCTCTTATCGGTCCAGTTAATCTTAATTGCGCATTTGTGTTTGAGCTTCCCGACCAAGCTTGATGTTATACAAAGTATTTAAATACAGGTTTTGCATTTCAAAATATTTTATAGCAAATAGCTGGTGTAATTGAAGGGGATTTTGGATTATGTATCTCCTTATACTATGCTTATGAGCTTTTGCTTCAGCATGGACTGCTATCTTTTTATAACTTTTTAAAAGGTGTTCTTAGTGGTGTAAAAGGTACACCTTTATGTCGAAAAGAACTTTCTCAGAATATTGCTTTTATGGATATGATGGAGGAGTTGCATTCTGAAATTGAACCTGAAGATGGAGAAAGTTTAAATGAGAGTATAATGTTGGGAAAGAATATTTCAGCAAAGCAAAGACTTTTAAAGTCTATCCCAAAACCATTAAGCAGCTTTAACAGTCATCCAAAACTTTTGAAATT
This sequence comes from Hydra vulgaris, assembly GCF_022113875.1. Taxonomy (NCBI): domain Eukaryota; kingdom Metazoa; phylum Cnidaria; class Hydrozoa; order Anthoathecata; family Hydridae; genus Hydra; species Hydra vulgaris. The sequence continues at coordinate 6,914,803 of NC_061160.1, read as the reverse complement.
AGAAGAAATAGTTTTAGAACATTTTAGGCGTTTTTGTCCGAACAGTTCAAAAAGTGTACAAACACCCTTAAATACTCGTGTTATGATATTTTCTCAATATCGTGATAGTGTACAAGAAATAACTGCGTTGTTAAGCAAACACGAGCCTTTAATTAAAGTCATGTCATTTATTGGGCAAGGTAATAAGGAGACAGCTGGAGGGAAAAACACTAAAGGATTATCACAAAAAGAGCAATTCGAGGTATTTACATTGTACTTCTTGTTATGTTTTAATTTTAAATTTTATTATAATTTAATTGTTTAAAAACATTTTTATTGAAAATAATATTTGTAATTTTTTTGAGGTATCCATCAGTTAATTTTAAATTATTTGATAAAAGTTGGGTAATAATTAGTTTTAAATTATTTAATATAAGTCAGGTAATGAGCAGTTAATTTAAAATTATTTGATAAAAGCTGGGTAAATAGCAGTTAATTGTGTTGTAAATTTTTTAATAGTTGCGACATATCCAGTAGTTAATTTAGTAGTATAATTTTAGGCAAAAAAAAAAAAAGATGATTATAAGCTGAATTAGGTGTTTTTCTTATTGCAATGATTTTAGACAGTTTTATATAGAATTTAGTTTTATATAGAAATTATAAACATACTTTTATATAGAAATTAGTTGAGTAATAGTTTTATATAGAAATTTAATGAATATGAAAAAACAAAAATAAAGTTTAAATAAAAACTTTAAATTTTTAATTTGTTTAAATAAAAATATCAGCAATTTACTTACAAATCATTTAATTCATTCAATTTATAAATTTAAGATTTAATTTGAAATAATTTTTTTCTCTCCAATATGATTTTTTTAAAGTTTTTTATTGAAAACAATTTTTTCTCAAAGGAGTTATCGAAAATGGTAATCATAAATAGAAACCATTTTCTGTTACTATCATATTTCTTGGTCATAACAATAAACTGATCCTATTTCCAAATCAAAAAAAGTCAAACTTTCATATAAAAAGAAATTAAGTCCTAGCTTACTTATAAGAATAAAAACTCTGAAATAAAAATCCTCAATTGAGTAAGGGTATAATGAGCACAATAAAAATTACTCAGTCAGCTGGTTATTACCAAGAAGACAGTTTATAAATAATTTCTCCTACAATTTTATAATATTGTATTTAAATGAGAAAATAGCATTATAAAAACCAGTTCAAACAACACAAGTGGAAAACCATGGACATTAGATATTAGGCAAATATAAAAGTATATCAATTTTTTTTTTTTTTTTTTTAACATCTTCACTTCCAACAAGGCTGCAAGCAACCACTATAAGAGTTGGAAGTTACTGGAAGAGAAAAGACTAATTCTGTAGAGCAAGATAACGATTGACTGATGACTTAAAAGATTGCAAATTATATGAATCAGGAAAGCAAGATGAAGGAAGCGAATTCCAAAGAACTGATGTTCGAGGAAAAAAACTAGAAGAATAAGAGTTTTTGAAGCACTTAGGAACAGTCACAGAAAAAGGATGAGACTTAATTGAATGGCGAGTAACACGAGAATGAATTTTAGTAGATGGCACAAGGGACGCTAGCTCTTTAGAGCAGTGCCCATTATAGTATTTGTAGAAAAGAGAAAGAGAAGCAACATTACGACGATGTGACAAAGGTTGGAGATTGGCTGCCAGAGCAGGTCCAGCTATGTTTACAATTCGTTTTTGCACCTTGTCTAAAAGAGAAAGAGCATCATTAGAAGATCCGCCCCAGATGTGGCAACAGTATTCCATACAGGGACGGATTTGAGATTTATAGAGATAGAGAATAGAATCTGGAGTAAGAAAGTGTCGAGCTCGATAAAGAGATGCAACCTTAGCAGATGCTAATTTTGCAATGGATTTGATATACGGTTTAAAAGAAAGATCAGAAGTAAGAGTTAATCCTAGAAGATGAATGGTAGATGACTCATCTAGTACATTACCATTCATAAATATAGGAAGATCTAAATTATTACGATAACGATTGGCCGAATAAAATTGAGTTTTATCTGAATTAAAGTTCACCAGCCACTGTGAGCCCCATGCTGTAGCAGAAGTGAGATCCTTTTCAAGCTCAGATACCCCCTCCAAGCAATCAGAGAGTGTAGGCTTCTTATCATGACAAAAGTAAATGGTAGTGTCGTCAGCGAATAATGCCACCTTAGATGTGAGAATATCTGGAAGATCGTTAATGTAAATTAAAAAGAGTATAGGGCCAAGGATTGAACCTTGAGGAACCCCTGAAGTTACAGGATGTGAAGAAGAGTGTTGTCCATCGAGAACAACTTTTATACTACGATTGGAAAGAAAGGACTCAATAATCTTAAAGATGTTACCAGCTACACCATAAGAAGAAAGCTTATGGAGAAGACCAGCATGCCAAACTTTATCAAAAGCTTTAGAAATGTCAAGTGCGATAGCCTTAACCTCTCCACCTCTATCTAATGCACGGTAAAACCTATCGGTTATTACTGTTAGCACATCAGCTGTAGAACGAGAAGACCGAAATCCATATTGATGATCAGAAAGTAAGTTATTTGATTCAAGATGAGAGATTAAGTGTTTGTTGATTAAAGATTCAAAAACCTTGCTTATGACAGGAAGAAGACTAATGGGACGGTAGTTAGATGAATCAGATCGCTCTCCAGAATTTTTGAAAATAGGGATAACAGATGCTGCTTTCCAGCATGATGGAAAACAAGACTCTGATAAGCACTTGTTAAATAGTTTTGAAAGTATGGATGAAAGCTCTGGAGAACACCTCTGCAAGACTACAACAGGAATGTTGTCAGGACCACAAGCTGTTGAAGAGTCTAAGCAGGAAATTACTTTTGATACAGAAGCTGAAGTGATGCGAATGTCAAGCAAGGGATCAACCTGTTTGACGGCTATGTCAGGTAAAACGCAACTAGTGGAATCAAGAGATGATATTGATGAAAAGTTCTTAGCAAACAATTCAGCTTTGTCTTTAGGTGAGGTGACAAAGTCTGAACCATACAAGAGAGAAGGAATAACAGATTTGCCCTTATTATTGATACTGTTAAAGATTCTCCTGAAGTCTCGAGAGCCTAATTTTTGTGATGAGATACGAGATTTAATGACCTGGGAATAGCGAGCTTTGGCGTCAGACAAAACCTTTTTACAATGGTTTCTGGCGATAGTGAACAGATGTCTGTTTTCTGGAGAATTGTTTTGCTGATAGATATGGAAGTAACGGTTTCGATTAGAAATTGCTGCAGCGCAATGTGAGGAAAACCAAGGAGAAGAATGAGGCTTGACCTGGAATTGTCGAGAGGGAATAAAAGATTCCATGCCAGCCTGAATCCACGAAGTTATGTAAGAAGCACATTTGTCAGCAGGAAGACGAAAGATTTCTACCCAAGGGCCATCACGAAGAAAATCATGGAAAGAGTCCCAGTCAGCTTTAAGGTAGTTGTATGTGGTACGATGATAGGGGGATTCTGATGAAGTGGAAGAATTTGATAATAGTTTTAGAGAGATCAAACCGTGATCAGAAGTACCTAAGGGTGAATGTGGAGAAATCGAGCACTGACTAGGATCCAAAACAAGACATAAGTCGAGTAGAGAAGGTAAATGATTAGGGTTGTCTGGAAAACGAGTTGGAAAGTTGACTATTTGAGTTAGAGATTGAGAAAGGCAAAAGTTGAGGGCCTTAACGCCAGCAGAGTCACTGACACTAGAGCCAAGCCAATCGGTGTGATGGGCATTAAAGTCACCAACAACGGCGATATTGGCCGATGGATAAAGAGAGAGGGCTTGGTCAATTTGATCAGAAATAACATCAAGAATAGTGCAATCTTGGGATGAAGGAGAGCGATATAGAACAAAGAGAAAGGCGATAGAGTGAAGTTGTGCTAAACGAAAGCACATAAATGAATAGTCTGTAGATTCAAACCTAGTTTCACGACAAATGGGTGAGTTCTTACAAATGTAGATGCCCAGGCCAAGCATGTGATTATTGGAGTCTTTACGAATTAAAGCAAGATAACCATCAACACTAAGAATACAAGATGGGACAGCCGAACTCAAATTAGTCTCACAAAGAGCAAGTAGGTCTGGTGAACTTTGCAAGAGATAAGACTCAACAGAAGAAAAGTTACTTCGAAGACCACGAATATTAGTAAATGATAGGTTTAGAGAACTTGGTGATGACGATGGTTTTTTGTGTTTTTTAGTTTTAGGTACTTTAGTCATTTTAAATTTATAAAGAACTTGACTCAAGTATAGATAGTACTCAGTACACTATTTAACAACTAAGCAATAGCCTCATTACTATTAATAAACCCTAACAAAGCCGTAACAAAGGGCTCCAAATGTGGCCTCTGCAATGCACACCAAAAGTACAAACAGGGACACCATCCATGCGCAACATGGCACTGTTAGTACTCTGATATTTTTCGGCTGTTGATGGAATCAGCCTCTCTGAGAGCTACCACAGAGTTCGGGAAACCTGACTACCAGCCGGCCTCAGAACCATAAAACTGAGTTTTAGAGCTGTACCCTCATTAGGAGATAATAGAATGAGTTGCCCAGTCATAAAAATAGAGACACGAGCAATACCCACGTATTGAGTCAAGAAGATCCAGCGTTCAACATCCTAAACTGGAAACAATGTATTAAAAATACATCTGCGCCAGCCTAATAGATGAGGAAGGGGTGCGAGGCTGGTCAACAGATAGAATCTGTTTACCCCTTAAGTCTTTGCCTAGGAGGCCTTCTACAAGACAGCAGCTGGATGCATGTAACATCTGCCCAAGATGAGTATTTTTATCGAGACACCATCTCTAGCCTTTACTCAACCAAGAGCCCCAAGGCAGGGGGTGTTTTAATTCGGAGTTAACTTCTCCTAGCCTTTGCCTAAAAAAGCGTATCCTACAAGGCAGCAGGACATGGAGCAGGGTTATCAATTGCAAAGATTGGGAACAAAGATCGGTCAGTTTGTGGTTTTTTGAGCTTGAGGTGTCAATGTAATGAAAAAAAAAACTAATCAATGAAATAAATGACATACAAACATGTGTGTATGTCATTTTTTACTAATTTTTTTTACTAAAAATAAAATACTCTGGTTAGTTAAAAAAACTCTAATAAAAATAATGCAAAGAGAAACTCTTTTTAATTTAGTTTTATTAAATGTTTGATACCTGTGATTGACTAATGTTACTTTTTTCAATCATTTGTCAGTGTTTTTTATACTTTTATATGTGTATATTTTAAAATAATTTGGTTATATGTGTTTCTAACTTTCAATATCAGTATTGTTATCAAGAAATTTTTATTAAGTAGAATTAATTAAGCCAAAAATTTAATATAGCTAAGTCTGGAAAGTAGAACAGGTGGTTTTGAAACAAAACAATCGTTTTGAATAAAATGTAGAGTATGTTTAAATTTTAACCTTTTGTAACTTATTACAGTACTTTCACCTTCAGCTGCCCAGGACTTCACCTTTGCAGGGCCTTCACCTTCTGCTACTCTACTACAAGACTTTCACTTTCTGCTACCCAGCTAGACTTGGGTCTAAATTGTCTAAAATGAAACTACAATACCTTGTAATAACAACGCATGAGTTGTTTTTGAAAGTTTTTCCTTTTATGTTGAAACTCTATTTTTGATGTTATTCAATGTAGCTAATTTTTTTTTTCCAAGAATGTTGTGAATAATTTCATTGGTTGTTAATTGATTAATTAATCTCAGGGCTTCAAATATATTGTATGCTGCATAAGTGGCTTTTTCAATAATGCCTTTTTCTTTGATATTCTCAGTTGTATACATGGTTTATAGGCACGCTTAGGGTTCTCTCTACCATTTTTAAATAGAATAGCTCACAACTGTACTATATTTTGTACTTGGTTACCACAGATTAACAATCCTAATCCATTGTTACGGTTTGTGCTAAAATAGAGAGCACAGCTTGTGTTACAAAGGTAATAAACTATTCAGGCGTAAAACATTAAATATTACAATAAAACTTATGGAGTGAAATGTTTAGATTAAATGAAGCGTAAAGTACCTAACATAAACGCTAGACAAACTTGTTTAAACTATTATTTAAAGATGCATCTATCAACCTCCAAAAAGTATATAAAAAGGAATAAAGGAGTAGTTCAGAGGGGTGAAATAGTACAGAGAGGTGAAGTAGTACACAGTGGTGCAGAAATAGTACAAGAGGCACAGTTTTATTAATTGGTTCCTTTAGCTAGCAAAATACAATTACCTTGGATTTATTAAAATTTAGTAAAATTTAAGTACAATTTGCATAACATTTTAAATAACATTCATGTAATATTTAAATAATGTTTCCGTAACACTTGATATTTAAAAATCTTACTTTGTGCCTAATAAAATTTTAATAACTTTTTTTTATACCATGCAAAAATTTTTAACAAGTACATAAAGTATTAAATACAGTTTAAGATGATATTTAATTATTTGCTGTCTAATTGCATCTTTAAAGATGAAGTTCTATGAATTTTTTAACTGACCCAAGTTATTAAAATACTATACATAAAATAATATGAGCGTGACACATATAGAAACATGACTTTTTCTGAAAATATTTGTATAGTAGCTTTTTCACTATGCTGGATGAGTTTTTTAAAAGTCTTTCTTTTATCAACATTATAATGTTAATTTGTTTTAAATATTTTTCAAGTAATTTGTTTAAGTTAATAAAGAGTTTGTGTTCTTTTATAGGTTCTTCAAAAATTTCGAAATGGTGGTTATAATACAATTGTTTCAACATCTGTTGGAGAAGAAGGTCTTGATATAGGTGATGTTGATTTGATAGTTTGTTTTGATGCTTCAAACTCGCCCATTCGTCTTGTACAACGTATGGGAAGAACAGGGAGAGTTAGAGATGGGAGAATTGTTATTTTAATTGGAGAAGGCAAAGAAGAAGCTGTAAGTTATAGATATTTTTTACATTTAAATGTTTTCTATGTTATAAAAAAATATTTTCAATGTTGTAAAAGTATATTTTCTGTTATCAAAGCTTATGTCAAGCATTATATTTATATTTCATATTAGCTTAGATTTTTAATGGATTAATAACATTAACTTTGGAATGTTTATAAATACTTACACTAGATAAATAAAAATAAAATACAAATGTAACCATTACAACCAATACAAATGTAACCATTACAACTTTTAATGTGTTTATTTTTTTAATTTACTAATTATTTGTTTGTTATTTTTATTTAATGTTTGTTATTTTTATTTACTGTTTGTTATTTTTATTTACTGTTTGATATTTTATTTATTGTTTGTTATTTTTATTTACTGTTTGTTATTTTTATTTATTGTTTGTTATTTTTATTTACTGTTTGTTATTTTTATTTATTGTTTGTTATTTTTATTTACTGTTTGTTATTTTTATTTACTGTTTGTTATTTTTATTTACTGTTTGTTATTTTTATTTACCATTTGCAATGCTGTGATTGACAAAAATTCTGATAACTTCAATTTAAGCATTATTAACATTGTTTTTCAAGTTCTTTGAATTTTATTATTTTTTTTAATTTTCAAAATCGAATTTAGACATACAAAAAATGTTTAAGTAACAAAAAAGGAATCCACAAAAATCTTTTAACTGCTGCTAAAGCACTCAGCCTTTATGAAGAAAATCATCGAATGATTCCTAGACACTTAAATCCAAAATGCTGTAAAATGAATGTACATATTGAACAGTTTAAAGAGAAGTAAGTTCATTTTTTAGTTTTTAAAATGAGAATAGCATAGTCTTAACTACAAAATAATCACAAAAACATGGCCTACTTTAGTTGTACAGCTGGATATTTAGCTTTTAGTTTTTTAAATAAATAAAAATTTTAATAACAAATGTTACTTTTGAATTATTGTTTAAATGAATTTGGTGAAGTATATACAGTTGTGCTTTTGTTTTGGAAATTTGAAAAATTAAAAAAAAACTTATTTAAACTTGTAAATGAAAAAGGTATATAAAAGCCTTTAATTCTTCTGTTATAAACATCAAACATTTTGAAAAAAGTATATAAAAGACATTGTTTTTATATATATATTTTGAAAAAAATACATAAAAAAACACCCTATAGTTCTTCTGTTATTTGCATCAAACATTTTGAAAAAAAGTATATAAGAAAGATATTATCTTTCTTATAAATTTTAAAATTGTTTGGTGAAGAATTAGATATTACTTTTAATCAGATATTGTTTTCATTAATAACTAAAAAGTTATTAAACAAATCATTCAGCAAAAAATGTCGTTGATCTAAATTGAATATTCCTTTGATCTTAAAGATGAATTAGGAGATTTTACAGGATGTGATAAATCAGTCAAATTTGTGTAATTAAAAATTATTTTTTTTAATAACAGAAAAATATAATTCGTATTATCATAGTGTGAATCAATATTTTCAATAATGTGCTCTATAAGTTAAAATAAGTTTTAAGTTAAAACGATTCGCTTTATCTTTTTGCATTTCAAATTATTTTGAGTTATGTTGCAACAATGTCATTAATCTTTGAATAATATTTTAAGCGTTTTTTTGATGCTAATTATAAGTTCTTTAAAATAACAAGTTCTTTAACTTTAAATCTTTGTCTTAATCTTTAACTTTAAAATAACACAGTTCTTTAAAATAGCGAATAACAAGTTTTTAAATTCAATTAATTTAGTTTTTTTAGTTCTTGCATTTTTGCAATTCTTTTAATTATATTTTTGCAATAATGTTGTTGCATTTATCTCATCCTTAGTATTCACTAATGTTATACTGTATAACTTATATCAACTTTTGCATGAAGAGTTGCTTTTACCAACAATAATGTTTCTATAAAAAAAATTAATAGAAATATTGATCTCTAAGTTGTGTAATACATTTAAAATTAGAAGGAAGATAATATAAGACATTTGTTTGATTTTTGATTAGATGTACTTACAAAAATGTTCCATATTTGAATAAATCATGAATGGTTTAATTTAGTGAATGGTTTAAAGAAGAAATTTTTTAACTGAATGTAATTTTAATGTTAGAGTTGTTGTTTGTGAAAATCATTCTCAAGTGTTTCTTGTTATCAAAAAATACTTTTTGAATCAAATCAAAAAGTCAATAATTCGTATATTTACATTTATTTACAACAGTTTGTATATTTACACTTATTTACAATTTCATTTTGATAAAAGTGCATTTTTTTGTTATTACTTTTTAAGTGGTAGGTTAGGGTATTTGTATTGCAAATCTTTCTAGAGATAAACACCTGCATTTTTTAGGGCAATACAAAATGCAGTTAGGTATCACAAAAGATACCCAACTGAAAGAAATTTACTTTAAATGATTAAACAGCTGTAGCATTAATTTGATATAGACAATGTGGACAAATGAGTGGTAAGACATTTTATGTTGGGAGATTGCTATTTTAAAAATCAAGTTTATTTATAAAAAGTATTAACTTTTAACACTTGTTAACACTTCCAGTGATTTTTCAAAGAGCTTGAAGCCTTTTTGTATGGATTCAGTGTTTCAGCCAAGTTATTAAAGTCATTTTGTTGTACAGTTGGTCTGTACACCAATGCTCTGCCCAGCCATATGATATAAATCGACAGAGCTGTACTAGTGATCCTGAAGACCAGGATTGCTAATATAGCTTTAGAGTTCCACCTCGCATTGCTGATGTTAGGTATTTTCTGAAACCTGATCAATGGAAAATGTCCCTTATCCTCAAAAAATTGGAACACTCGAGTGAGATAAAACAAAAATTTCATATCAACTCTCCAGCCTGATGTTTTGATAATTACTTCTGTTCTGTTATCAAACTGTATTTTCAGTTGTTCGTACTCCTTCAACAGTTGAGATAACAAATGGATATTTGATGTTTGGCGAATGTGTTTTACTCCCAAGTTCTTCATCCATCACCAACAGAGGATTCTATCTAATACATGGTGTTGACAACTGATAAACTGAGGTTTGTTGATGCGTTTCTCTGTGAACATTCATTGCAATATTACAACAACACCATTCTTTTTTCCAGTGTTAACGCTGGTGGTATCTGCAACAATTATCTGTATTGAATTCCATAAGTGAAATTTATCAAGGACTTTTGAATTCCTCAAGCAATAGTTAAAGCCCTGCCATCTACCAAGCCAAGGACATCCAATTTAATTTCTCTTATTTCATTTTTAAGGAGGACCACTTGATAATCCTTTCTGTCGATGTGCTTGCCATCAAAGTGTAAGGACCAACTTTCCATATGCAACTTTTAAATAATTTCTTCCTTTAGCTCGATTGCCTCTTTGATTGTTGTCTTGTAAACAGCTGATTGACATGGAGTTGGGATGCCTTCACGAGGCAATTGCTTGCATATGTTAGCACCTTTGTTTGTTGATACTTTTGTGGAGGTCACCGAGTTGACTGCAATTTTCCTTTTTTTTTTTTTTATTTGCATTCACTCCCAACAAGGCTGCAAGCAACCACTATTAAGTTGGGAGTTACTAGGAAAAAAAAGAACAGAGTTATAGAGCAAGGAAACGGTTGACAGAAGACTTGAAAAGTTGAAGGTTGTATGAGTCAGGAAAACATGAAGATGGGAGAGAGTTCCAAAGGATTGAAGTGCGGGGAAAAAAACTAGATGAATAAAAGTTTTTAGAGCATGCAGGGACAGATACAGTAAACGAATGAGACTTAGCTGAATGACGAGTAAAACGAGAATGAATTTTAGTTTATGGAACTAGAGATGATAACTCCTTTGAGCAGTGACCATGATAGTATCTGTAGAAAAGAGAAAGAGATGCAACTTTACGACGATGGGAAAGAGGTTCAAGCTTAGCAGATAGTCCAGGTCCAACAACATTTACAATGCGTTTTTGGACCTTGTCAAGAAGAGAAAGTGAATCGTTAGAAGAACCAGCCCAAATATGACAACAGTATTCCATACAGGGACGAATAAGAGATTTGTAGAGGTAGAAAATGGAATCAGAAGTAAGGAAATGGCAAGCACAATAAAGAGAAGCAACCTTAGCAGAAGCTAATTTAGCAATCGATTGTATATATGGTTTCCATGAAAGGTCAGTAGTAAGCGATAATCCAAGAAGACGTAAAGAGGAGGACTCAGTAAGAGGATTGCCATTCATTAATATAGGAATATTGACCATATTACGGTAGTTGTTTGCAGTAAGCAATTGGGTTTTTTTAGAGTTGAAATTCACAAGCCACTGTGAACCCCAATCTATTACTGAAGTGAGATCAGATTCAAGATCAGCTGCTTGTTCTAGGCGATCGAAAAGAGAAGACTTTTTGTCAAGACAGGAGTATAAAGTTGAGTCATCAGCAAAAAGAGCTACTTTAGATGAAAGGTTGTCAGGAAGATCGTTTATGTAGATAAGAAACAAAACAGGGCCCAGGATGGAACCTTGGGGAACCCCAGAAGTTACTGAAAATAAAGAAGAGTGTTGGCCTTCAAGGATGACTTTAATAAACCGGTTAGAAAGAAATGATTTGATAATCTCAGAAACTTTCCCAGAAACACCATATGAAGCAAGCTTATGGAGAAGACCAGCATGCGAAACTTTTTAGATATGTCGAGAGCAATAGCCCTAGCCTCACCACCTCCATCTAATGCACGATAAAATCTTTCAGTTACAGCAGTTAGCAAGTCGGCCGTAGAGCGAGAGGATCGAAAACCGTATTGATTGTCTGACAGCAGTTTATTTGACTCAAGATGAGATGTGAGGAATTTGTTGATCAAAGACTCAAAGACCTTGCTAATAGCAGAAAGAAGACTGATCGGACGGTAATTGGAGGGGTCAGAATTTTCTCCAGAGTTTTTGAATATTGGAACCACAGATGCCATTTTCCAACAAGCAGGAAAACAAGACTCAGTCAAACACTTGTTAAATAGTTTAGAGAGAATTGAAGAAAGTTCTGGAGAACGATTCTGCAAGACTGTGACAGGAATGTTGTCTGGACCACAAGCTGTAGACGAGTTTAATTGAGATATGACTTTAGCAACAGAAGCCGGAGTGATTTGAATGTCTAACAATGGGTCAACCTGTTTGACTGGAATGGAAGGAAGAGAATGTCCATAAGATTCAAGAGTGGAATTAGAAGAAAAGTTCTTTGCAAATAGTTCTGCCTTATTCTTGGGAGAGGTAATAAGATCAGTCCCATGAATGAGAGATGGAATGTTAGATCTACCCTTGTTAACAATGCTGTTGAAGATTTTCCAAAAGTCTTTAGAGCCTAACTTCTGCGATAAGATGCGAGATTTAGTGAACTGAGAATAATGGAGTTTAGCATCAGAAAGCACCTTTTTACATCGATTTCTTGCAATAATAAATAGCCGTTTGTTCTCTAGAGAGTTGTTCTTTTGAAAAAGATGAAAAAAATGATTACGATTGGATATAGCAGCCGCACAAGAAGGAGAAAACCATGGAGTAGAATGAGGCTTGACTTGAAACCGACGAGAAGGAATAAAAGCTTCCATTCCAGCCTGAATCCAGGAGGTTACGTAGGAGGCGCATTTGTCAGCTGAGAGAGAAAAAACATCAGCCCAAGGATCATCACGAAGAAAATCACGAAAGGAATCCCAGTCAGCTTTAGGGTAGTAGTAGGTGGTGCGATGATAAGGTTAGCCCAAAAAAGAAGTACGAGAAGAAAGATTTATAGAGATCATTGCATGGTCAGAACCACCTAAGGGAGAAAAGGGAGAAACTGAACATAAGCTAGGGTCAGAGACAAGACATAAGTCAAGGAGTGAAGGTAAATGATTAGGGTTGTCAGGAAAACGAGTCACAAAGTTAACTATCTGAGTAAGAGATTGAGAAACGCAGAAGTTAAAGGTTTTAGTGCCAGCAGGATCAGTGGTGTTAGAGCCAAGCCATTTAGTGTGATGAGCATTAAAATCACCAACAACAACAATATTGGCAGAGGGGTAAAGAGAGAGGGCATGGTCAATTTGATCAGAGATAACATCTAAAAGAGTGCAGTCATGGGAAGAAGGAGAACGATAAAGAACAAAGAGAAAGGTGATAGAGTGAAGAGGTGCTAGGCGAAAGCACATAAAAGAATGGTCAAAGGATTCGAACCTGATTTCACGACAAATAGGGGAATTAATGCGTATGTATACCCCTAAACCTAGCATGTGACTATTGGAGTCTTTACGAATCAAAGGATAGTACCCATCAACACTGACATCTGAAGAAGGAATTGCAGAACTTAAATTTATTTCACTGAGTGCAAGCAAGTCTGGTGAATTTTGCAGGAGGTAAGACTCAACTGATGGAAAGTTGCTTCGTAGACCGCAAGTATTTTTAAAAGATATATTAAAATATTTAGGTGGTGGGGATGGTTTTTTAGGTTTTAACCCTAGGCCGTGACATAGGGCTCCTTATGTGGCCTAGACAATGCACACCAAAAGCATTAACAGGGACACCATCCATGCGCAACATGGCACTGTTAATACTCTGATATTTTGCAGCTGTTGATGGAATTAGCCTCTCTGAGAGCTAACACAGAGTTCGGGAAACCTTACTACCAGCTGGCCTCAGAACCATTAAACTGAGTTTTAGAGCTGTACCCTCATATGGAGATAACAGGAAGAGGTGCATAGCCATTATCAAGGAGGCATAAGCAAAATTCTATGAGTAGAGTCAAGGAGATCCAGCATTCATCATCCTAGGCAGGAAACAATGTAACACAGGTTACATCTACGCCAGCCTAATAGATGAAGTAGGGGTTCGAGGCTGGTTAGCAGAACTTTTCTGCTTACCTCTAAAATCTTTGCCTAGGAGGCCTTCTACAAGACAGTAGTAGGATGCAGTTAACATCTGCCCAAGATGAGTATTTTTATCGAGACACCATCTCTAGCCTTTACTCAACCAAGAGCCCTAAGGCAGGGGATGTTTAGCTGGATGCAGTTAACATCTGCCCAAGATGAGTGTTTTTATCGAGACACCATCTCTAGCCTTTACTCAACCAAGAGCCCCAAGGCAGGGGAATTTTTAGTCGGAGTTTATTTCTCCAAGCCTTTGCTTAAGAAGAGCACACTCTGCAAGGCAGCAGGGCTTGTAGCAGGTGGTACTGGGTTACGTGATGCCAGTAGCAAGATTGATCTCGATTATCCTGACCTGACCTGGAGTAGTTAAAAGGAGTTACTTCCCGCAACAGTACTTTGAGAAAACCAGGCATGACATTTTGGAAGTGCATTAGGAAAAACACTGCATCTAACAAAATACAGGAGTCTAAGGTGAGTGTATGTTTTGTAGTTGGAGTAAGTAGTTAGTTACTAAGCTCACGCTGCATTAGAGTATAAACAGAACACAAACAAACATAAATCAACTTACGGGTGAGTCAACACCGCGCCAGAGGTTCAGACAGAACACAAACATACATAAAAAAAACATAAAAAACATAAACATAAACATAAAGTAACTTACGGGTGAGCGAACACCGCGCCAGAGGTTCAGACAGAACACAGACATACATAAAGAACATAAAGTAACTTACGGGTGAGCGAACACTGCGCCAGAGGTTCAGACAGAACACAAACATATATATAACGTAGATTACAGGTGAGCTAATACAGTAACTAAGGCACCTCCAACTATATTGGGGAAAAAAAAAAAAAAAAAATTACTATAGGCATGACTGATATAAGATAGTACTGATGACAGGAAGAACACTCCTTCCAGCCTTTGCTTAGATAGCAAATCCTGCAAGGCAGCAGAACATGGAACAGGTTGCACTAGGTTACATGTTACCAGTAGCAGGATGATCATGAAGACCATACTCCTGACCTGACAATAGACAGTTGCTTAAGTTTCTCCAAATAGAAAATTATAAGTCATTTGATTATTTTTTCTTTAACTGCTCAAAAATATCATTGTTTACTTGGATGATTAATGTATCTTTTATGATGTTTTCTGCTTGGTGTAGGAGTTATCTCACCTTCTTCTTCATTGTTTTCATATTCACTGTCGTCAGCCTCAGAGTCAGAATCGCTAAAACCAGGATAGTAAGATAATAAGTTGGATGACTCATTAGAAAGTTATTGTCTTTTAGAGGGATGGATTGTTTCATTCATAGATGAGTTTTTTCCGGGAATTCCCAGATTTCTGGAAATTCACTTAAAACTCCTTTAATTTTCCAGAAATTTCCAGATTTTTTTTGTTAAAAATTTGAAAATAAATTATATATTTTTACATGAAATTTTAAATACGATAACTTTTGCATTTAAACAAATATGTTTTCTATAATTAAAATTTTCATGAGATAAATTTTTGTAACAATTTTTTTGCTTTTTAATTCATTCAACTTAACTTTTTCGAATATTAGAAATTCTTTTTTGTAAAAAGTTAAATAGTCTAAATTCCGTTTTAAAAGTTTACAAAAGTTTTGTCTATTATTACCATCGATTTTTAATAAAATAATTTTGCGGGATTTTCATAGAAAAAAATTTCCGGGATTTTCATAAAGTCAAATATTAATCTATGTTCTTTACTGGCCGCTTGACCTGTAGAGTATCCCACTGTTCCTTTGTTTTCCACTTAAAGATGGTACAATTGCTTGTCCTTGGAAGATAACCATGTTCCATCCACTATATTAATATCAAAAATTTTATCAAGGGGTTTGTAGCTTCCTCACTTGACACAACATAACATTTCTGTATTTGATCAAACTTTGCTCGTATAACTTGATCAGATTGTGAGGAAAGTTCAGTTTATTCTTCCACAATTTGGTGACTTCTTTGGAAATTTCCGCTATTCGCTTCTTTCTTCCTTTGATTTTTGGGCCAAAGAAATGGTAGCATCTGATAATTTGTTTTTGGAAAGACATTCTGCACTTTTCTTCCAGTGAATATTTTTCCAAAGGGACCATTCTTCTTTTATGAAAGTCTTCAAATTTTACCAGATTATTGGTCCAGATATCCTTGTTCTTCTGAATTCTACTATTGCTAGGCTTGTACGACGCCATGTGTTGCTTCTTTAATAACTATAAAATTAGATAAGCAGCTATATATAGTCTAAAATGTTCTAGTATATTCCAGAATGTTCTAAGATGTTCTAGAATGTTCCATAATATTTTAAATTGTTCTAGAATGTTCTAAATTGTTCCAGAATGTTTTAAATTGTTCTAGAATGTTCTAAATTCTTCTAAAATATTCTGTTATTTTCCAAAAAGTTCTAAAGTTATTAACACTTCTAATCTATACAAGTTTTAAATGATTTGCATGAAAGCCACACATATTAGTAGTAGCAGTAACAAATTAATTAAATGGCGAAATGTAATTTGAAATGCAGGGTGATCTTTTTTAACAACTGAGAGGAATTGAACATGTTTTCAAGTTCATCAATTTATGACACAGGAAATTAATTTTTTTTTAAAAGTCAAAAAGTCATAACCCTAATGTACATATTTTTTGATATATTGCAAAGATGCTAAAAAACGATTTAGTACAAAAGAGTTTTTATTTTGTGCTAGTATTGATTAAAGCAAACCTAATCATTTTCTTAGTATTCTTTTGATATCACTTTACTTAGTATTCTTTTGCTATAATTTTTTTTTTTTTTTTTTTTTTTGCACATCCTTTACTCAATGGAATACTAGATCTTTACTTGCTCCATGCAAAAGAAAACTATTAAAAAACTTTTTTTAGATGAATCTTTGGATCTTTACTTGCTCCATGCATAAGAAAACTGGGAAAAAACTTGCTGGAAGAATTTTTAGTTCATATTTTAAAAATGAAAGAATTATTTCTACAGACAAAGTAGTAGTTGAGCCTGAAAAACTCTTAAAAAAAAAAAACTTGGGTAAACCTAATAATAAATTCTTTAAATTATTATAGAAATATAAATATTTTTATTTTAGTGGTAAAATTTATATGATCTTAATGTTTTTTAAAATATGTTTGTTTACTTAAGTTCTAAATTTTAAAATAAAGTCTGGTTTTGTTACTCTTTTATTTCAAACCATAAAAATTAATCAAGTACATCATTGCTGCATCTTTTTCTTTCAAACTTTTTCTTGCAGAGTTAAATTTATGAATAGATACAACTTATGTAAACTTTTTAAATTAAAAAAAAAAAATTAGTTCTGCAAATATTTAAAATGACTTAATTTTTCTAAACGCTACAATTTTGAAAACTGCTCTAATTTAATTTTTTTAAAAAATACAAAACATCCTGCTGTATAAATAAAATATGCCATGTCATAATAATAATTTAAAGCTGTTTATATAAGTAACAGTACTAGTATTTACTATTAAGTACGTATATATTTAGTATTTTATTACTATTGAATTTGTATGTATTAAGTATTGATTTATTAGAGAGTATAAGTAGGTGTTAAGTTAAATTAAAATAAATATAAATTATATTGATATATGTTTATATGTATGAGTTTGTGCATTATGTTCATTATCATCATTACATAACATCATAAGACAAAAGCATTTTATTATTTTATCAAAGAATGAAATACCATTTGCTGTTGTTTTTGTTTATAACACATTATATTAGTTTACACTTATTTAATTGTACATTTACTTTTTGTTTTTACTTTAATATATACAATGCTATATATACTATACTATATGTATATAGTATGGTATATAGCATGTATATACAAAAAATGAGGTCGTCGATAATTTGCCGACTTCATATATATATAGAGGCTGTTCTAAACTGTGAGTACTTTTTTTTTTAAGGATACATTTGGCAAATAATTTGGCAATATTTCAGCTAAATTTCACTGGGTCAGGGGGTACTGCTGCCCAAATTATTTTCTAGAATAGCCCTTGATATATATATATATATATATATATATATATATATATATATATATATATATATATATATATATATATATATATATATATATATATATATATATATATATATATATATATATATGTATATATATATATATATATATATATATATATATATATATATATATATATATATATTATTTCTAATACTTATCTAGAGGTCTTTATTAATTTTTTCAGAAATAATAGCAAGAAATCTGTTTCAAAAAAAACTTCAACCTCTGTCTCATGCAAGAAAGGATTGAATTTTAAATATCTTAATACCAATGAAGTTAAATATCTAACAGAGAAATTTTATGGTGATTCCACAAGCTGTAGTAAATGCAAAAATTTGCAGTCAGTCTACTGCCATCATCTTTCTTATAAAAAGTTATCAACTTCTTCTTGGTTGCCATGGCTATCTACTCCTCAAACAGTTTCAAATATTCGTCATTCAAAAAGTACAAACGCATTGTGCTCCATAATGCAATTTGCAAATGAATGTAGAGACAGTGATTTTTTATTGAATTACAATGCAAAAAATTTAAAATTATTGAACAATAGTAATGATGTAATTAAAGATATAGCCAATATAAGTGTTAATAACAATTTGGATAAAAAAGTTAACTTCAGTTTTAATGCTCAAATGGTTGAAGTGTTTAGCATTGATGACAGTGATTTTGAAATGAGTGATATCAAGCCAGTTTTATTATCAAAAAAAAAAAAGAAAAAAAGTATTAGTGACGGTGTGAACAGAAATGGAAATCCAAGCAACACTGATGTAAAAGTTATAAACAATGAGGATAGCTTTAAGCCTTGCCCTATGGAAGAGCTTCTAAAAAGTAGCGAAAAAATTTTATCTAAAAAAAAGAAGATTAATCTGCTTAAGTTACCAAAAGTTCAAGTAAATAAAATTGATTTTGATATTAAGGACAATCAAGTTGGTTTCTGTAGTCAAGAGACAATGCCAACTCTTTATGATAGATGCAAGCAAAAAAGGAATGGTACAGAGTTACTAAAAAATGAAAATATTGTAACTAAGTCTGTTAGTGTTAACGAGACAAATCCATGTTCAAACGCACTTAATACAGTAAACAATAAGTTTCAAGATTTAACAAATTTTAGTTCTTCTATTCTCTCTACTATTCCATTGAGTCCAACATGGATTGATCATCTGAAGAGTTTTGAAACAACTAACTTTAGTGAAAGAATGGTTGTGAATGATTTAATACCTGATGCACCCAATGATATGCATTTTGATAGTTTTGATTCAGAAAAAACTACTGACAGGATGGTTATAGAAGACTTAATACCTAATGCACCTAATGATATGAATTTTGATAGTTTTGATTCAGAAAAAACTACTGACAGGACGGTTATAAAAGATTTAATACCTGATGCACCCAATGATATGAATTTTGATAGTTTTGATTCAGGAAAAACTACTGACAGGATGGTTATAGAAGACTTAATACCTAATGCACCTAATGATATGAATTTCGATAGCCTTTATTCTGAAAAAATCAGTGGCAGGATGGTTGTGAAAGACATATCTGATGCACCCAACGATATGAATTTCAATAGTTTTGATTCTGAAAAAATGGACTTTAATGATAAGGTTATTGTAAATAATTTAATACCTTGTGCACCTAATGATTTAAATTATGATAATACAGAATCGAAAAAACCGAATGATCAAGAAAATACCCCTCCTACATTAATGAACTACACTAATGTAAAAAAAAAGACAGATAAACGTTCATTAGTTATTACAGACAGTCTTATAGACTATATTGATGATTTTGAAGAGGATATTTGTTTTTCTCCTCCAGTTGTATCAAATATAAAAATAAAAGCGAAGGAAAATATCCCTAATGATTCTCTGTTTAACAACAATCCTAATGATTCTCTGTTAAACAACAACCCAATTAATAAAAACAATGAAAAGGAATCTTTGCAATTTAGTTCCATAAATAATGAAAAATTTTTTAATGAAGATATTGACGAGTCAATTATATTAAAAAAAACACACAGAAAAAAAAAACTTCTTGAAATATCAAATTGTTATGAAGAACAAAAAAATAATGGTAAACAGAAAATTTTTGCTCACACCCAAAACAAAGTTGACGATCCTTTAAATTTGTTGTCTAATAAAAAAGTCAAACAGCCAGGTGGGTTTTTGTTTTTTTTAATGTAGTTTAGATTTTTACATATTTTTTAAATATTTAGTTGTTTTATTTGAACTTTATTTTGTGATAATTTCATTTAGTAAGAAAAAAATCCAAGTTGAATAATATGAAGTCAAAAGAAAAGGTTTTCATAACTATAACTATTGATTTTCTAGTTCTTTTTTTTTGTTTTGTTT
>NC_061160.1:6811963-6893617 GCF_022113875.1 Hydra vulgaris | reverse complement strand
TACACGCTGGCGTGAATGTGTTAAACACTGTTATAATATTACTTTTGTTTTCAATATTACTGTTTAAAACTTTATTACTTTTATATAAATATTTAACAAATTATTATATCAAGTATAATTAACTTTCTTTATTTACTATTTTTCCAAATAACCATGGCAATTTATTGCAATTTCAGTAATTGCAACAAACTAGATTTCAAAAACCTTGAAATTTGTGTCTAGTTTTATGTTTGTTTATAAATCTATGTTTGTGTGTGTGTAATTCTTTAGCGCTACAAAAATGAATACATTGCTTATGAAGCTGAAGATGACGAAGGAAGAATTATGGATCGTGAAAGTTTTATAGACGATTATATTCAAGATAGCTTCATTGATGATGCAACACAATATTCGCCAGACAAAATAAACAAGCAAAATAAAGGTGTTTTTTTTATGATGGTTATAATCATCTTTTAATGCTTGTGTTATTTAAATAGTTGTTTTTCAAAACTGTAAAGCATCAACTTTTGTTTTATAAATAGTATTTTATGGATACAAATCATAGCAATTAATTTTGTTTATTATTATCTTTTGAATATTTTTATCTATATATAATTTTTTTTTTTATTTATATAATATTTATATATATATATATATATATATATATATATATAATATATATATATATATATATATATATATATATATACATACAGTATCGGAAAAAACAGATGCAACCAAATAATGCAATAATTTAGTTTCTTTATATAAAAATGCTGCATTTTTTCAATTTAGAGAAATAACTATGTAACTATTTAGAGACAACGTTCTTCAAGTTTTATTCATCACAAAGTTCATTATTTGTACACGAAAATTAATAAATTAATCAAAAGTATTAAAAAAAGTTGATTTCCTTCTGGACAAAACAAGTGCAACTCCACAAAATGTTGACCATGCTGTATTTCTCTATCAATATTTTGTGGTGAATCATTTGTTGTCGATCACAGCCTTGCATCTTCGAGGCATAGATTTGATCAGGTGATCAATGAAACTTTGTGGAATCGCTGCCCAGGCCTTTTGGATTTGTTTAAACAGTTGATCCTTATTTCGAACACATTCACAAGTATTTCTGTGGTTGACGATCTCCCACAGGTTCTCGATAGGGTTGAGATCCGGAGATTGAGGCGGCCAATCCATCACTGATAGGTGGCTGTCTTGAAACCATTGCTTGACTACTTTTGCAGTGTGTTTCGGATTGTTGTCTTGCTGAAAAACCCATTTTATTGGCATATTCCATTCAGTATGAGGTAACATAACATCTTTCAGGATATTTTTTTACATAAAACAGCCCATTATTCCATCGATTTGATGTATTGGACCTAGACCGTTAGCAGAAAAACACCCCCAGACCATTACATTGCCTCCACCATGCTTCAAGGTCTTATGGCAGTAACATAAATCGAGGCGTTTTCCGACCGGTCGACGTACGCGGCAAATACCATCGCTCCCAATGATGTTGAACTTCGATTCATCACTGAACAAGACAGTTCGCCATTTCTGCACATTCCAGTCAATATGAGATGTAGCACACAAGAGTCTTTTCTTCTGGTTCTTTAGTGAAATCAGCGGTTTCTTTGCAGGGCGTCGAGAAAACAATCCGGCTTCGACAGCACGTCTGATTGTTCGGTCCAATACAGGCAGCTCTAATTGCTTTTGTATCTTGACTGATGATATCCAGGGATCCTTCTTGATGGATCTGACAATCATAGAATCCTCTCTAGAAGTGGTGGAACGCTGTCTTCCATCTTTGTTATCTGCTGCCAACTTCCCCGTAGAATGATGTTTGGAACATAGTCTTGATACCGTTTATTTTTTCACGCGATATTTATCACAAATACTTTTTGTGACATTCCACTTACGTAATTGGCGATGATTTTCTTTCTTAGTTCCAATCCAAGACTGTCGGGAGCCATTTTTGCACTTGAAGTCATAAAAATAATAAAAATAAATAATCACGCTTCTCAAGGCTTACCGTGTTACATTTACCTTGTGATAATACAATGATGCTCTTTGGAACACAACGTCTTGGTTGGATGTGGACTGTATTGATGTAATAAAACACTTGTTGTATTTCACTTCTTGTATTGATGTTCTTCGATAAAACACTTTGATAAAACTCACTTTGATAAACTATCTTGATAATACTGACTGATTGACTTCCATATACTGACTGAATTACATCTCAGTTTACATGTCTCTTATATAGTAAAATAAACCTGTGTGAACCTGTTCTGGAAGATTCTAGATGCTTCTTTTCGATGCTTCTGGAAGCTTCTGGATGCGTCTTGATGCTTCTGAATGTTTATGGATGCTTCTGGATGCTTCTTCTGTAAACTTCTGGAAGCTTCTGCATGCTTCTGGAAACTTCTGAATACTTCGTTTAATTATTAAAAAACTTCTGTAACGTTGGCACGGACCAGACTTAAGAAAATGAAACAAACCAAAAAAGTTGCACTTGTTTTGTCCACTGCAAAATGGCACTTGTCAACGAAATTCTGCCTGTGTGCTGTCACCTGTCAGCTGATTGCTCATGTCATGGCATGCTATGACTCCAGACTCCTGAACTGTTTGCTGTGGTAGTATAGTTCGTTTCATTTTTAAGACATGTAAAATTAGGAACACTTTTTAACAATGTTCGATGTTAGTTGCAAATGTTTTGTCCAATACTGTATATATATTTCACATTTAATTTTTTTATTTTTAAATAAAATTTTTATACAGCAATGATAGCTTTATTGACTAAATAAATAGTAAATTTCAAATATTGTAAAAATCAAACCTTCTTAATCTTTCTCTTCTAAACATTCTTGATTTCTTTAATAGATCATATCGATATGGACACTATTTATAAGAGATCTTTACTAAGCCCTTCACATGCTGTTGCTAATTCTTTACGATTCACCACTCCTGCTTTTAAAGCAGGAGCTAATCGATTTCGATTGGCTGATTTAAAAGAGTTTAAGTAAATACATAATTTTTTATTTCCACAATTATTATGTGTATTCAGCATTGACCTTTTTTAAGTAAAAAAAAAAATTCTTATTTAGAGATTCTGATCAAAGCTCAGAAGCAGAGGAAGTTCAAGGACTTGTTGAGTCAGACGAATACCATAGTAATAATGAACTCCAAGACGAACTAGCTGAGCATACTTCTAGTTTTCAATTGCCTATTTTAAAACGAAAGAAGAGATGTTTCAGCTTCTTAGATTCTGATAATGAATTCAATAGTGATGCTGACACAGAAAAAAGCATTTATAATGATAATACAGAATTTAAACCACCAGTTAGAGTACAATCATTAAATAAATCGCTAATTGCCAAGCAAATTTTAAATAAAATTGATAGTCAAGTTTGTAATAGCAATATTAGGTTTATTAACGAGTGTGATCTACCAACCATTGCATTTAGTTTTGGAATTGACTGGCATGATAATAACATTGATCAGGAATTCAATATGGTAGATTTAAATCTATTTTAATGTGTGTTTTTTTTCTTTCTTTTATGTTGCTTTGTGCTCTGTTATATTTATTTTCTTTGTTTATCATGCTTTGCTTTGCATCTGTGTTGCATTAGTTTTCTAATTTTTTTATGCTTTATATTGCGTCCATATTGCATTAATTTTTATGCCTTATATTGTTTCTATGCTGCATTAATTTTTATGCTTTATATTGTATTTATGTTGCATTAATTTTTATGTTTTATATTGTATCTATGTTGCATTATTTTTTTATGATTTATGTTGCATTTGTTGCATTAATTTGTTATGCTTTATGTTGCATCTATGTTGCATTAATTTTTTATAATTTATATTGTATCTATCTTAGATTATTTTGCAAAATTGCATTTTAAATTAAAAACTAAAGCTCATTTTTTAATTTATTATTTTGATTCAAAGGGAGTACAAAAAACTGCAAACAAAGCACAAGATAAAGATATAACTTTACAAAATGTATCACCTTATATTCTTGTTAATTCAAGGTGTATTGCTAATTCACAAGTATACTTTTGTTTCTTTTCATTCAATACCTTAATTATAAATTTTCATGATCAGAAACTTGTTTAGTTAATTATTTTCAGTGAAATACCTTTTTTATTAGATATTATCCTATTATCTTTATTAGATACCATCTTTACTAAGAAGTCGAGAAAAATGCTGTGTTGTAGTAAAATCTCAACTTCATGCTGATTTTATTGTGAGTAGACGCATGTTGGTTAACAAAAAATCATTATCAGGTGAAATTAAAATTCTTAAATACTTCCAAATATTTATTGTAAATAAATTTAGAATTTTTATATTTTTTTAATTGATTAAAACATATAAAAAATTTATATAAAATAAAATAGATAAAAATATAAATATAAATTTATTCATGTATATTTAAATATATATCTTTACTTTCGAAATATTAGTTTTTTAGTATATATATATATATCTATATAAATTCAGTTTAATATATATTTTTTTGAAACATGATTTCAACTTAACTATACTCTTAAATTTTTTTTCAACATAATTGATTTTTAGTTATATAAAATGGCTTTTGTTTAAAAATCTCAGTATTTGTTAGTTTAAGAGGTTGTTTGTCCCCAAACCCCATAAAACCATCCTCTATGAAAGTTTAATAATCATATGTTTTTCATGGCAATGCTTTTTTATTATTTAGAACTGTCATGTTCAGGAAATATATTGCAGCTCTATGAAAGTGTTCAATGTGAATTATTTGAAAAACAGTATCTAATAGTGGAGAAAGATGTTGCTAAAATAAATAACAAAAATAAATTTCAGTAATTTTATTTTTTTAAACTTAAAAATTTATATAGCTTTTATGTTGAGTTTTATGGTAAATGTTTAAAAAAAATTTTTTTCTATAGTTTTATGAAATATGCCCAATAAAAGTTAGTATAAAAATGAAACCAAATTCTCATTATCACCTAATAAATAACTTACAAATTCATCAGTTGGTATTTTTTTTTTTTAATAATTAGGTCTTTAAAATAACATTGAGTTTTAATATTCCTTTTTTCTGGGAAATTCTGGGAAAACCTTATTGACAAAAAAGAACAAAAGTTAAAATTAATCAGGATTTGAAATCGTGTTTGTACAAGTTAATAAAAGTATCAACAAAAATAATTGTAGCAAACTTCTGGGGGGTAAATTGATTTTTTTTTAAACCATTTTATTTTCTGGTTTTTGAATTGACTTTTTTAAATTTCATTTAGGGGTTACTCAAAAACCTGTGCCAACTTATTGTCTAAGTTTATTGGCTGCAACATAAAAGTGTTATTTAGCTCTTCACAAGGTTTTTTATTATTATTTTAATTGTAACTCATATATTTTATGATTTTTATTTTTCAAAAGTCATTTTTTCTAAGAATTACACAGGCAGTAAAAGTGACCTTCTTCAAATATCTTGGTTTTTGAAAATATTGATTAGAACACAAGAAAAACTGGTTCAGGAAAAAAAATTTTAAACTATTTTCAATCACTATCTGAAAAGTTTTGAAAAATTTTTGAACTTTTTTGGAAAAGCAAGTAGTACAACATTAATAGTTAATATCAAATGGAATCCTAGAGTTCTCTCTGTACTTAATTAAATATCATAAATTAAAAGTACAAATATGGTTTTTTTTTTTACTATTAGTATTATTATTAATATTTGTAAACATTCTTGGTATAGAGTCTAAAAATCTAAAAAAGTCTTTATAGTGATTATTTTTAATTTAATAGTCTTTACATTAAAAAAAAATGCTACAGTTTTCTTACATATAGCCCCATAATCTCAGAAGCTCTACCTTAAAATATAAATACTGTTAGACATTCAAATTACTCCTGTTTTATTCTCCTGCTTTAAAATCTCTCTTTATTACTTTCTAAGCTATTCAACAAGTGGGAATCTCAATCTTGTTTTCCTGCATGTTCTTCAGCTAATTTGTTAACTATTATAATAAAAAGGTTTTATTGTGGTTTACCATGACACAGATTGGGCACAAGTCATCTAATGCCAGCTGGGTAGCGGAAGGTGAATCTCTTAGAACAGTAGTACAACAGGCCTGTTTTAAAACAAAAAACATGTATTCTATCTTCTTTAAGTCAACATTTGAAAAAAAGGTAGGACTATAACATTTAATTATTACATTGAAAATTGCTTGAAGCCAATTTTAGTAGAAATAAAAAAGCAAAGACCTTCCTCAGGTACAAAAAACATTAAATTTCTTCGTAACAGCGATAGACATTAATATGCAACAACATGGGTTCTTACATATAAAAATAAAATATAAAAAGTTTGCTGTTTTTTTAAAATGTTTTAAATTCATATTTTCAAGTCATATAAGGGGTCTTCCATAAATTATTTAATACAGTATAATATATTTGAAGATAATGCATTATATAATATATTATATAACATACAATTTGCTCTAGGGAGGAGGGGGAGAGGGTTTAGTGGTTTTGTGATGATTTGTGTGGTATTTGTTACTAAAGAGTTATGATATTGTTATGGACAACCCCTAAGTCATTTTCTTAGCTATTATTTCTTTTTAAACTCAGTTAGAAATTAGAATTGTAAATCATTTTACAAGTGTAGCAATTGGCGTCTGTTAAATGTGTCTGAGCACGTCATTAGAATAAAGTTCATAATATTTTTTGAGTTGGTATAATTTATCATTTAAATAAAATAAAATTGCACAACATTTTGGTTTAAATACGCGTTTAGTTTACAAGTTATTGTAATACCAATTTTAATTAATATTTTTTTGTTGGTTATTTAACTATTTATGTAATTTGGGAAGGGTTATAAAATAAGAGACAGTCGAGTGCGGAGAAACAAGTTGAGGGTGGCAATCAAACTCTGAACTTTTGACTTACAAGGCAAGTGCTCTACCACTACCTCATGTAAACTTGAAGTTAAAAAGTTCTTTATACAAATTGTATTAGTAGAAATACCTTCAACCTAAAAGAAAGCAAAGAAAGCAAAGCAAAGAAAGGAAATCAAAAATAAATTAGTTTTTAAAAGAATAATTGAAACTTTGTGTAGTCTACTCTAGCATTAAAAGAGTATATATAATACATCTAATCTATCTAGTACATCTCTAAAAGCTATTGGCTTAAAAAAGTTATATAAATTAAAAAAAGAGTACAGAGTCCCATTTCATTTATTCAATTATTATATAAAAAACTTTTTTCAGTAAAACTTGATCAAACAATAGTTGACATTGTTTGGTTTGCTACGGTAGTTTTTTTGCTGTAGTTCTTTACGGTAGTTCTTTACGTTAATTCTTTTTATTGTACTAGCCAATGCTAAGGTAATTCTAGCCAATGCTACGGTAGTTCTAGCCAATGCTACAATAGTTCTAGCCAATGCTACGGTAGTTCTAGGCCAATTTGAGATCAATTTGATCAGCTATATAACAAAAATATGTTTAACTAATCTGATAATGCTGGCAGCTATTAGGGAAATCTTTCAGCTGAAACAAGCAAGAAATATACAATTATAAAAAATTATAACAAATCTTATTGTGGAAATAATGTGACAGGGAGCAGCTGCAAACTTAATCATAAAGAGTTATGAAGAGATTTGAAGATATAAACAAATTATGGTTTTGGCATTATGGTTTTATTGCTGAAGATGCAAAAGTAGCAGTTGCTCATAGAAAATGTGATTGTTATAAATAGCAATTTTGAACAAGGACAATGATATAAAATTGCATCAAATTGCTAGAGACCTCTTCTTAAAAAGATCATTGAAATAGTTTACAAATGGCTTTATTTTTCTTCAAAAATTCGGTTTATCACCTTTACTTATAACTGATTTTATAAAAAATTATAAAATTATAAACATCATCAAATTTAGTATGCATCGTTAAATTTTTATAAATATATATGCTACTGCATTAATAGATTACGAAGACTTTTAACGAAAATTTTTATTAATAATAATATTTGTAATATTTTTGTAATATTATAATATAATATGTAATAATTATTGTAATACTTTTGTTTAAATACTTGCTTCTTTATTGCTTTTAAAAAAACTCCAGTAATTGAAATGTTTAAAGTTATTCACAAAACAATGTGATTTGGTTGCAAAAATATATTTTACAGCAAAATATTTTATGGGAGTAAAAATCTCATAATAGGAGTAAAAGTTTAATATGCGATTTTACTGGGCAGTAAAAAAAAACAATAGCTTTTTTTCAATAATTGGTCAGCTTAACGTGCATAAAAATTTCAGCAAATTTGCTTAAAGGGATCCCTAAGTGCTATAAAGATATGATCTCATATGAAAGAGCATAAAAAAAAAATGTTTGATGTATATTATTTTTTCTAAAACGTAATAATGAATACACACTAACAAATTTAATTTTCAAAAAAACGCTTTTCTTCGATTAAAAAAAATGCGTCTTGTCCAAAGTTTATTGACTCTATTGCCTCAAAAAACTAACGTTTGTACGTCAAATTAAACAAAGTAGACAAAATGTCATTATTGCAAACTTATTAGTTGGTAATTAAATTTAAAAGTAAAGTCGTTTTTTTTCAACTAACACATAATTACTTACAAGAATAAGTTTTGTAGCATTTTGTAAAAATATATTTGTATATTAAAATCTTTTTAATAATTTTAATTTATATATTTGTGTTATAAGGGCGATTCCACGGCTAAAAATGAATAGAAGTCAAATTTTAAACTCTTTTTAGTCAGTTAAAAACAAATGAATATTGACTTAGACACATGAAAGTTTATTTAAAATATTTCCTTAGTAGAAAAATAAATTTATTTCATTAATTTTTATGGTTTTAAAAGTGACGGTTACTCTCATTTTTGCTTGATAAAAAAAATAATTATTGTAAAATGTTTTAGTTAAATTAACATTTATGTTGGTTTTGATAAGGTTGAATAGACATTTTATTAGAAATTAAACTAAGACAGGGCTCGAATTAACGCAAAAAAAATCTAATCGCAAAATTTTTTTTTTTTTTTTGCTCTCTTCCCTCCCTCCCCCCCCCTCTCTCTCTTATAGCACGTTTTTTTATAATTTATTGTTTCTTGAATAAAGGACTTATAAAAGTTTAAATATAATTAAGTTTTTCATTTAAATGGTTGATGTTTTTATTCAATTTTTCTATTTCAAGTTTTCCAATAAAAGATGAAACAAAAAAATTTGGTTTAATAAATCAAATTATACTTCATGTTTAAAATAAGGCTTAAAAACGTTAAAGTAAAAAAATTGCTGGTTTTTATTAGCTTTTTTATACTGTTTGAAAAAAAAAGCTAATAAAAATAAGTTAACTAATAATATATTAATTAATAATTATTAGAATTAATAATATTAACTATTAATTCTTTTTTATTAGTTTTTTTTTTCAAACAGTATAAAAGTGCAAATAAAAGTCAGTAATTTTTTTGCTCTAATGTTTTTAAGCCTTATTTTAAACATGAAGTTTTGATAAACAAAGATAAAAATCAACTTTTCAACTTTTTGCTTTAATAACCTTGTAAAAATTTTCCACGCAGAGATTTAAAGTAATTTAAATTCAAAAATGTTTTACGTTGAAAGAAAATCTCAGCGCGAAAGAGCAAATCATCTATTCATCTATCTATTCAGAATAATAAATTTTGTGTGACGTTCTTTATGATAAAAACATTACTTTTAAGAATTGCTAAAAAAAATGCTAAGCTAGAAAAAAAGTAATTAATCAACCAAAAAAAAACAAGTTGTGAAAAGACTAATCACAAAAGAAAAAACTAATCACAAAAGAAAAAACTAATCACAAAAGTGTGTGTAGCAATTGCGATCGCGATACGCTTAATACGAGCCCTGTAAGACTTTTTTATAAGTTCTAAACTATTTAAAACTATTACTTAATAACTTTTTTTTAATGATGTCTTTCAACTGAATGCTATTATACTGTTTTTGCAAAACTAATTAAAAAAACTTGATTAAAACTTAACTATTTATTCATGACTTTTTTTTCTTGAAAATCCAAGTAGATTTTCTAAAGTTGTTGTGACGTACTAACGTGATTTTTAACCACTAACAATTGAGTTTCAATGGTGAAAAAATAAAATCAAAATGGAGTTGTTTTTTAGTGATTTCGGCAATTGCTTTTTGTTAGCATGCATTTATTATTACAATTTAGTGAAAAAGAAAAAAAACTTACATATTTTTTTTTTTATGCTCTCATATGAGATCATATGTTAGGAGCACTTAGGGATCCCTTTAAGTTTTTATTCGCGTAAAGTGGATAAATATTTGTGCAAAACTGCTGAAGTTTTTATTCACGTAAAACTGACCAATAAGTAAAAGTAATTGCTTTTTTTTATTTACCCGGCCTATTATGTCAGTTTTTTTGTCATATTATGTCATATTTTTATAATGTCACGAAAATGAAAACACAAAAGTGGTAAAGTGGTAGAGCGCTCACTTCATAAGCAACTGGTTCTGAGTTCGATCCCACCTTGTCCCTGGTACCACGCTCAACTTGTTTCAATATATATATATATATATATATATATATATATATATATATATATATATATATATATATATATATATATATATATATATATATATATAAACAATTTATAATGTATTCTACAAAAAGAGTGCTCAATGTTCTTAAAAGAACAGAGCAATTACAAATTAGTAGAAAATCACTTGGCAAAATTTTTTCTCAACACTGTGTTTCATCAATAAAGACTCATCAGAAATGAATATATATATATATATATATATATATATATATATATATATATATATATATATATATATATATATATATATATATATATATATATATGTATATTAGGGGTATGACTAAAATGCAAATTTCATCTCTCAGAAATAGCATAGCAGCAAAAGATGTTAATACTTTTATTAACATAAAATATTAACACTTTTTTCCCAATCAAAAAAAAACTTCCCCACCGGCGCAAATAAAAGTTTTATTTGCACTGGTGAAAAAATGCTAGTGTTGAAGAAAACGCTACTTTCTTTTACGGCTTCAAAGTATAGATAAATTGAATTTGCACAAAGTTTCAAAATATTAGTGTTATCCCCTTTTATGCCTAAGCAGGGTAGTACTGACGGGGGAAGGGGTGTGTGAGGGTTTGTGTCCCCCCTCTCCCTAGATATACTATTCTGTTAGTTTCTGTCAATAAGTTGGTAGATTTGTGGTTTTGCCAAGTAAAGCTAAAATATGACTTCTAAAAAAAAGAGCCCTTTGTTGGTAAAATAGCTTTTTCCAGTTGTACCCTCCCCATATGGCCCTGTCAGGTAGGCTCATTAGATAATAATTGTAACAAAAAGACTAAATACGACGCTTTTATTATGCAACAACAGGGATGCGGAGTCCCAAAAAGGACTCCGCAAAAATGTTTTTAAAAGGATTTGAAAGTAACAAAAAGATTACTTCATCCTAGTTTTTGGTATCCATGAGCTCTAAAAGTATAAATAAGTTTATGGACTACTAATAGGAAAAAAATGAAGACTTCTAGGTTAGAGGAACAATCATTTTTTGAACCCGGAGTCCTTAGGTATAATGGCGACAAGGACTTGAGGACATAAAAACAATAAGTTTCAAGTCATTAAATCTCATGAACTTTTTTTTTATAGCAGATCATAAGTTAACAAACATGTTTAGAGCTTCTGGAAACTACAGACTTGGAAAAAGTAGAGATTTAAAGCCGAAATCCTTTTGGGACTCCACATCCCTGCGCAACAATGTAATCAATTAATACAAATAAGTCAATCATTATTAGAAAGTAGAAATAGGTTGGTCAGTATAGTAGCAGTTTTACATATAGGAAGAAGGTCTTGCATCACGTGCTGCATGCAATGTTTTTGAATTTTCACAACAATACCATTTTTGTAGCCTGTATTTGTGTTAGCTGTGTCACATATAATAATCTTAATGGCCTCCAATACTTCAAACATAAAACAGCCATTTAACCACCATATATTGTGTCAGCTTTTCCATTTTTTAGTGAAAGAACAGCAAGTCGAGTTTCATGCGTAGAGTTCTTAAAGACAAAAGTTTCTTTTTCTCTTTCCAGATGTTTACCATCAAAATGCAAACACCACTTATAATTACGAAGGCAAAAGTTAAAATGTTTTAATAAAATTTCTGCCTCTTTATATAAAGCTTTGTACACACCAGATTGAGAAGGCGTTGGAACTGTGTAACCATTTTTTTTTTAAATATCTATAACTTTAGATGCTTTTTTTGTTGATAAGTTTGCTGTTATCTCCATTAGAAGATATCTGCAATTTATAGAAGTTTTTGTCCTCTGTACTGAGCCAAACTCCTCGTACATTAGTTAGATCAAGTAATAGTGAGAAAAAAGATTTTGTCACCATCTGGTCTTTTCTGATAATACAAATATTTATCAATCACAAAATTTACTTTCCTTAATACAAAACGTTCACTTTGACACGGGAAATTGAATTTTACTCATAGTGCTTGTAACTCCTTTGGTACGACTTTAAATCCTTCGGTTTTTGACTTCATTCCAGTAGCAAGAAATTAATATCTACCATGTATTGTAAATTCTTTTGGTAGTTGGCTCAAATTTTCCTCAACTATTTAAATTTTTTTCTGTTTGACTGCTTTTTCAAAATGTATTAAATTTTTGGACCACACAGATGTGTTTTTATTAACAGATTTTGAAGTTTACAATATGCCATATCAAAAATAATAAATTAAATTATAAACAAAATGATGAATATCGTTATTAAATTTAAAAAAAATGAAGAATAGTTAGTTATAACTAGCGAGCAAGCAAAAAATTTTTTCAGTTTATAAATATATTTGAACATTGATATCATTGATTTAAGAAAATAACTAGATAGATGGTTTGGCTGTTAATGCCTTTTGTAAGTTGAATCTTGTTTACACAAATCAATTTGTTTTATTTGCATATGACAAAGTAGCTTTTTTTCAATGTTTGTATTTTTTCTTTAAAGTTCATCTTTTGCCGCCATTTCTGAGAAATTTGCATTTAGGTCATACCCCTAATGAATATATTCTCAAAAAAGTGCTTGCTAAATTGATAGTGATAAAAAGTGATAAATGAATCAGAGCTATATTATATTATAATATGTAGAAGAAACAAAAGTATATATATATATATTTATATAAATATATATATATATATATATATATATATATATATATATATATATATATATATATATATATATATATATATATATATATATATATATATATGTATATATATATATATATATATATATATATATATATATATATATATATATATAAATATATATATATATATATATATATATATATATATATATATATATATATATATATATATATATATATATATATATATATATATATATATATATATATATATATATATATATATATATATATATAATAGAAATTTAATTATAGAAGAAACATCTTCATTGCTTAGTGCTTTAGCCAAGTTAGAAGTTCAAAATGGTTATGCTATTTGTGTACCACAAACACGTGATAAGGTTTTTTTTTAATTTTAATTCTTATTTTGCAGTATAAAATTATTTACACATGATTCCAATCAAATGACATGTATATGCTTTTATAAATCATTTACATGATTGATATAACATTAATAGAAGCATGCACTTTATTAATGATTAATGAAGTAAATGAAACCAATTCAAGAAAAATAGACTGTAAATTGTCCGCTTTAGAATAAGATGTTTGTCTTTAAAGTTGGTTCAATATGAAGTCTAAAAATTATTTCTCATTCTTCACAAATTATGTCATATTCTTTACTTTTTTTCACTAAATTATTTTTACACATTTGGCATAAAGAAATATGGTTCTCAACATTTGCATAGATTTATGGTTCATTATGGTCAGCTTTTCATCATCATCATCATCATCATCATCATCATCATCATCATCATCATCATCATCATCATCATCATCATTATTATCGTCATCATTGTTTTAACATACTTGTTTCTATGCTTGGTGGATGTTTCTCATGATTGCACAACCTTGATTGCCTGTTTTTTTCTTAACTGGTTTTTTATACCATCTGTTATACCTTCTGTTATTCTCTCCATGTTTTACAACGTGCTGTAGTATATCTTTACATACTGATACCCATTTATTTGCATTTTTAGGCTCTACATGGATTTTCATCAGTTTTCCTAGCACATCTTATCAGGTACATCCACTATTCCCAATATTTTTCTGGCATCATTACTTTTTTCATATCATTTAGTATCACACTCTGCATCCATCTGACCATCTGTTTTGTTCTTTCAAGACACTGTAAATGATTAACTTTGGTTGCCATACATTCTGCCATCACTGCCATACATTCTGTTTGTCAATCTTTAATGATGCATTTCTTGTTGTTAAAAATGATAAAGTTTTTTATATGAAGGTAATTTTCTGAAAATCTCCTTCATATGAAAGTTCTTCAGTTTTACCGGTTGATCTCATCATCATCTCAATAGTTAATCATCAATTGTATCTCCCACCAAACTCTATTTTTTTACCACCATTCATTTCTCTTTTTTTAATATCACTGTATTCACCAAAAGTACACTTTCTACCTTCAAAACCAACTATTAGGAGCACTTCATATATCACTTTGTCTCTTGTGAAAAGATGATCATGATCACATGATCACTTCTCAGTTCTTCATTCTTAATTATTTTGTTAGGTTAATTTTGTTTTTCCTTAGCTCTTTTGCTTCTATTCCATTTTTTCAACACTGATATATTAGCATTAATTCTTTTTCTGTCTTTGCAATCAAGTATTAATTATTTGCATAGGATAGCTCCCATAATAAATCAACACTAAATTTTTTAGAGAACCTCTTATACAATATTATTAAACAAGAATTTGTCATTTTCTCCACCTTTTGTTTTAATTGCTATTGGAAAATTTTTATACATAACCATGTTAACTGCTACCAGCCATTCTTCAGCCATTCTTTTCTCTGTCTTTTTTGCCCTCCAACTTTTCTTCCGATTATTTTTTGGGTTTTACCTTTGTATACCATTAAATTGCAAAGAACTGATACCCACTCAACACCCTAATCTGTTAAAGTCTTTGAGACCTCATGGAAATTTGTATAGTTCACCAGATACTACTAGAAAGCTTTTTTTTATGTTTTTCATATTATTTCTAAATCAATTTTTTTTTAAACCTGATTTCTGCTATTTCTCTATTTTTTTCCCAACATTTTTAAAACTTCTTTAAATATTTAAATTTAAATAAATTTTTTCAACTTCTTTAAATATTTAAATTCTGATCATCTTTCTTTCCTTCAGATTCACTGCTAATTTCATATCACAAATAACTCATTTGAGCTGCGTAAGAAAAGCTTTGTATTACTCTTGTTTTACTATTTTTTGATATTGCTTTTTGATTAAGTCATATAGTCTACTTGGGTCTTTAAGCCACCTGAATCATAAGTTACTTTTTGTTAATCTTTGTTTGTAAACCATGTATTACAATAAAGATCAACAAAAATTACTTTTGTCGATTATCTGAAAATTCTAAAAAAATATTCTGGCTTGATATTTTTCAGGCCAAACTTATATAAGCTATAAGACTTATGACACTTATATAAGCTATAAGACTTATGACACCTCATTAGTTAATCTTAATGCCATTACTCTCTCATTTTCTTTTCACTTTCTCACACACATTTTTCTGTTAATAAATTACCAACACTTAACTCTTCTTTGCATCTAGAAGAACTTGTATCAACAATCATCGTATTCAATATTTTTAGTACTACCACCTTTCAGTATGTCTGTTGCATATAGAATATTCTTAACTATATGTTTAGCAGTTAAGCAGGTAATTTACATAATCGTGGGTGTGAAGACTGATAAAAGTCTATGTTCTCTTGTAAATTGAGTATAATATAAACCATTTTTTGATAATAATAGCAAGTATCTTCAAATGATAAATATACATTTAGATGGTAAAAGCATTAATGTGTATTCCTAAAATGACTTATCCATTATCTACTGAAGTGGCAAATCAATTTCGTTGCATCGCGGATCTCTCTAAATGGTTTGTCTTTTGATTGATATTAATCATAACAATGGTTATATTATTATTATAAAATTTTAAGAAATTATATGCTTAATAGTTTATTACTTAATTTGTTTTATATTTTGTATATTATTCTATAAATATTTGTTTTATAATTTTGTTGAATGTGTGTTGTTGATTTCTAATGTAATGTCTGTATTATTTAGTGAGACCTTTTCATTTAACATTGTTATTATTTTCATTTAGTAGCCTGGAATCTCTAAAGGAAATACTTTGTAACCTTCCTGGTGAACTCATCAAAGATATTTATTTTTTCTTTAAAAAGCAATTTGATATTGGAATGCTGGGGTCAAAAAAACTTTTATAAAATGTTGGACATAAATTTATAATGTGCAATTTTTGTATAAAACTTGTATATTTATTACATATTTATAAAATTAAATTTAAATGAATCTTGAATATGCTGTTTTTTTTTTATGAAATGCTATCAGTTCAAGCAGGTTTTTGTTGAATGCTATTGGTTCAAGCAATTGAGCCAATAGCATATTTTGTTGAATGCTATTGGCTCAAACAGGTGTTTGCAAAATTAAGGAAATAAATTATTTTTTGTTGATTATAACAACTAATAGTTGTTGACTAGTAAAATACTTTTTTAAACCAATATATATTTTTAAACATTTAATTATGAACTGGGTTGTATGTTTCATAGTAGTGCCCTGTCAATCAAGAACATCCAGCAAAAAGTTAAATTTTATGCAAAAAATTAAATCTGGTGTTGAATATGATTCCTAATAAGCTTTTACACTGGTGAAAAATTTTAAAAAGTTTTATATAAAGAATCAGTAGTTTTTAAGTCATAATGAACTTTATTTACACATTAGTTCAAGATTAAACAGTTTTTAACAAATAACTCAAAGTCAACTTTTTTGCATTTAAGGTGTTCTTGGTTGACCTAATTCTGCCCTATTCTAAACTTATATAAAAGTTTTTATTTATGTATTTATAATAAAATATAAAATTTGTTTATAAATTTATACATTAAAATTAAAATATTCATTTTTTTTTTAGATTATTTAATTATTCATAAATCCAAATATATGTGTTTATATATTTATACATAAAATATTTATATATTTTGTTATTTATATTTATTTATAATATCAAATATTTGAATTTTTAAGTTGAACATTTTTTATAATAATCAATAATCACTTTTATTTCTAATAATTGTTATTATTTGTTATACATGCCATAAAAAGTTTTTTAATAATTATAGAATAAACCTTTTTATGAATTTGCTTAGAGGAAGAAACTTAAATTTCTTGGCAGGTTACAAATATTTATAGTGTTTTAAGGTTTTATCATTTCTAATTATTTTTAACTGACTATGAGAAAAAAAAGTCTCTTTTTTTCTTTTATTTGAAATTTTTCTACCTTTTAGATAAGTTTTTGCCACAGATAAGGTTACAATGTAAATCTGTGCATACTTGCTTATTTGATCATTTGAAGTCACAAATCAAGGTTAATGAGTAAATCTTTGTTCAAATTTAAGTTTTTAAAAAGTGTGTATAAGTTTTTAGAAAAAATAAAAATAAAAAATGGAACAAAATTTTGCTGTGTGTAAATATATATATATATATATATATATATATATATATATATATATATATATATATATATATATATATATATATATACATATATATATATATGTATATATATGTATATATATGTATATATATATATATATATATATGTATATATATATATATATATATATATATATATATGTATATATATATACATATATATATATATATATATATATATATATATATATATATATATATATATATATATATATATATATGTATATATATATATATATATATATATATATATATATATATATATATATATATATATATATATATATATATATATTCCTATGATTTGACATATACCGTTTTTGGTAAAAAAAACTGTACTTAACAGTTCTTTGTGTTTAAGTAAAGCAAAATTAAGTACAGTTTATGTCAAAATCATTAAATTTAATTGAGGAAACTGATTAAATTTATTGTTTTTTAAAAAACCACAAAAGCGTAAATTATAAGACTAGAATGTTTTTATAAATAGGCATGGACAAATAGGTAAAACATGTAAGGAGTGTTGCTGCGTTGACTGACAAGTAGGTAGAACATGTGAGGAATGCTGCATGTTTAGGCAGGCAGTCTATCAATTGAAAAAAAGTTTATTGCTCATTTTGCGGTTTGTGAATTGTTGATTTGTATTGTTATTATTTATATAGTCATATTTCTTATATATAAAATATATTTAAAATTGACTTAGATATGGAGTTGTGCAGTAGAGAGTGCATACATAGGCTTATATATGTTAAAATATATATATTAAAATATGCAGAATATATGTTAAAAAAAAAAAAATCTATATATATATATATATATATATATATATATATATATATATATATATATATATATATATATATATATATATATATATAGCATTTAAACTTAATAAATATAAATGTTATTGACTAGAATATATATTTAAAAAAAAAAAAACAATAAAAGTTCAACACTTCATAGTATGCACTTTTGATGAAATGTGCAATTTCATAATTTTTGCATAACAAATCATGAAATGAAACAAATTTTTTGAAAACTTTTGCCTCTTTACCTCCTAGTTCTATTCTATATAATACCTTCTAGTTCTATATGATAAAATGAGGATTTCAAAAGTTTTAAAAAGTAATTTTATATTTGGGGGTAACTCAAAACCCTTAAACATTATAACATAATAAAATATAACATAATAGAATTAAGTCTGAAAAAGATGCACTATGTCTTCAAAAAGATCTTGACACAACTGTTAATTGGTCTAAAAAATGGCTTATGCGATTTAACATTGAAAAATGCAAAGTTATGCACATGGGCAAAAAAAAAAGGAGCCAAACCATATATATACATAGGAATCACAAAATGGTCATTGCAAACAACTTGAAACCACAGCAAAAAAATGCAATTTGAGAGTTATATAGTATCTAATAATCTTAAAGTGAAGTTACAAGCTTAGCACGCAGTTGCAGCTGGAAATAGAGTGCTAGAAAAGTTTAAAAAAGGAATCAGAAGTTGTGGGTTTTTTTTCTCTTTGGCATTTCCTATATACTACTTATATCGGATCATTATTAGAGCTTGCCCTCCCAGTTAGGTGGTATTATAGTAGCCTTATAAAAAATATTTTTAGTTAGGCATTGATTTTCTAAAGGACACGTAGTTCTATTTATACAGTTTCTAACATCAGTTTTTTTATCGCGCAAATTATGTTGGTTGTGTGGCTTGATAATACTACCTATATTTGGCATGCAGCTGTAACTTAATTTGACAGTGTTTCTGTTAAAAATCTTGTGAAGCTTGTGGTGTGCTGGAAATTGTAAGTTGATTAAGTTCAAGAAAAAGTTTCCTATTTTGGTGACAACGTTCTTACTGAAAGGTAGATTAATCCATATGATGTTTCATTTGTGAAATGATTGCCAAATTCAATGATTGCTGAATGGCATGAAATTTAAAATCCCATAAAAAAAGTTGCATTTTTTTCATTTGAATATATATATATATATATATATATATATATATATATATATATATATATATATATATATATATATATATATATATATATATACACACACACTGCCACTCACAGAAGTTAGTACAATGGGAATTTTTCAAAAGAAGTATAGTAAATCTACTATAGCATATTTATATGCGCGATTGCTCACTTTTTTTGCTAGTCTAATGTATATATATATATAAATATATATAAACATTAGACTAGCAAAAAAAGTATATATATATATATATATATATATATATATACATGTACTTTCTAAAATATATGTATATATATATATATGTATATAAATATATATATATATATATATATATATATATATATATATATACATATATTTATATATATATATATATATATATAAATATATATATATATATATATATATATATATATATATATATATATAAATAAATATATATATTTATATATATATATATACATATATATATATATACATATATATATATATATATATATATATATATATATATATATATATATATATATATATATATATATATATATATATATATATATATATATATATATATAATGAAAGCTAAATAACTAGTTAGATATATTTAATAACATAATTTAAAGTTTCACGTAATAGCGATCATCACATGTTATAACTGTAACAAAAAGATATAGCAACAAAAAAATAAATGATTTTGAGTAAAATATTATAAATACTATGATGATATCAAAGTTTTTAATTGATTTATATTTAAATTAATTAAAAACTTTTTATGGCATATTTTTGTGTTTATTTTTATGGTAGCACTTTTATGTTTGTTTCGTATATTGAGCAAGTTCAATGGTAATACAATAATGTGGTGTTTTTTTGTTACGCATATGTTGCAGGGTTTACTACCAAATTTAAATCGTTCTGATTGGTCTAGAATATTCCATGTTACGATTTATTTTAAACCCCTAATTTTATGCCATACAAGTTTATTTTAATGCCACACAAATTTAGAGTAGTAGAATTAGGTTTATTCTCATAAAGAAAAGAGTTTTTATGCTTAAACCACCTATATTTCAAAGTTTTCTCAGTAAGTCCTATATAATAATATCCTTCTTAGTGAGTTTTTCCATTGCAAATATAAATAAGGTTTTTTCTAAGGCATTTTATAATAAGTGGACATGAATTGATTTGTTGCCAATTGTTTAATTGATATATTGTTGATTCAGTAGTGTTCAAATGAGTGTTAACATTAAAACTGTTTTCTTTAATAAAAAGCTAATATTTTATATAAAATAATATATAAAATACTTATAAAATACTTTATATTCTAAAACTTCTGAATATTTTAAAATTTTAAGTTGTAACATATAATGATTTTCTTTGTTCATAACATTTGGTGATCATTACTGTGTGAAACTTATAGATATTAAATATATTTAACTAAGTATTAACATTATTTCTACAATATACGTGTATGTGTGTGTGTGTGTGTGTGTGTGTGTGTAAAATCCAATATATTATACAATATTTTTGCTTTTATAAAGATAGTTGGACCGATGACAGTGGCAAACTACATGAAAGAGGCTCTTACTAATCCAAAATGGGTTTGGCACTTGTACTTTGCTTCATTTGTTAGTTTTTATGTATTTTTATACTGTATAAAGAATTTTTTTTGTTTTTAACTGTTACTTAATTTTGTAGGGTTATTACATGAAAAATGACGTATTCGGTGCTAAAGGAGATTTTACTACATCTCCTGAGATATCCCAGATGTTTGGAGAAGTTAGCATTTTTATATGTTATAAAATCTGTTTAAAAGTGAATAAATTAGAAAAATTAATAAATGCTTTGTAGTTGATAGGAATATGGTTTGTTGCGCAATGGATACAAATTGGTAAACCATGTGGTGTTCAGTTAGTTGAGCTTGGACCTGGTAGAGGGACATTAATGGCGGATATTTTACGGGTAAACTATAGATGCACTAATTGTATTATCACTAAATATTTTTATTTAAATATTCTTATAATTTGAAATAATTAAGAACAGAAAATATTCGTAATACTTAGGTAATGAAACAATTTCCAGAGACTCTTTCCAATTTTGAAGTGAATTTTGTAGAGGTCAGTGAAAAAATGATTTCATTACAAAAGCAAAATCTTGGCATATCTCATGAAAAAAAGGTTTGCTTTAAGTTATGTGTTTTTTTTCCACAAATGTTTGTATTTTTTTTATATATCAGAAATATAAAATTTTATCAGCAAGTTTGATAATAAAACTTTTTAGATTAAAAAACAAATATTTTTTTACCTAACTAAAAAAGCCACTATTTTACCTAACTAAAAGATCCACCATTGTGAAGTGATTAGACCTCTTTGGTTATAAAGTTTAAAAAATTTAAAGGGTTAAGGTCCAATGACTGCTCTGGCAAAAATGACAAAGACAAGGTAGAAAATTTTTTATTAAATGCTGTTCCACGGTGCTCTGTGACAAGATCATCTGGTCTTTTTGGAGCACCTTAAAATAATCTACTAGCAAAAGTTTGTATTTTTTGAAAATCTTGTTACTCAAGGATTTACTTAAGTTACAATGTTACCAGTTTATCATTACATTAAGTTATATTAAAATAAAATGCCATAGTTGTAATCAACTCTCTGTTACAAAGTATTTAGTCATAATTACTAACAACACGCTTAGATTCTAAAATATGTTTCAATTTAACAAAATGTGTTACAATGAAATGCTAAACTAACAAAACTAATTTATCCATTATTTCTTTACTATTTTTATTATTATTATTTATTTATTTCTTTTATAGGATTTTTACATAACACCTAGTGGTACAAAAGTGAGTTGGTTTACACATGTACAAGATGTTCCAAAAGGTAAGGTAATGTTTCAACAAGTATTGATTAAGAAATGAATAGAACTTACATTAAACATACATTAAACTTAATACCTTGAATATTAGAATATTTTTATATTTTGTTTTACTTTCAATATATTTTTAATATTTCATTTTATTAACTGTCATTGTATTTCATGCATTCTTTTACTGAAATCATTTTATTTTTAGGATTGACATTTTATTTGGCACATGAATTTTTTGATGCTTTGCCTGTTCATTTATTTAAGGTATTAACAGTTTTTATTATTTTTTTTTTAATGTGCTGTTTTGAATGTTGATCTTCTAAATTTGAGAAAAAGAAAATAATATTTATGAAAACGCTCAGTGAATGTAGTTAATGAACCTCAGTGAATGTAGTCACTGAATGTAGTTAACAAACCTCTCTGAATGTAGTTAATGAACCTCAGTGAATGTAGTTGATGAACCTCAGTGAATCTAGTTAATAAACCTCAGTGAATGTAATTAATGAACCTCAGTGA
Source organism: Hydra vulgaris (assembly GCF_022113875.1). Lineage (NCBI taxonomy): Eukaryota > Metazoa > Cnidaria > Hydrozoa > Anthoathecata > Hydridae > Hydra > Hydra vulgaris. The sequence goes on along the minus strand of NC_061160.1, from coordinate 6,870,528 downwards.
ATCTTGTTAATGAACCTCAGTGAATGTAGTTGATGAATCCTTTTTTTATTAGCTGGCTTGATTGCTTTATATATATGTGTATATACATATATGTATGTGTATATTTATACATATACACACACTATTGCATATCTAGCTTTGCATGAAACATATTTAAGCGAGCAAAATACTAATATAAAGTTATGTGACATTAAAATGGAAACATATTTAAAAAGCAATATTTGTTTTATTCTTAATTTTTGTTTTTCTTAAATGTTCAGTCTTACCCTTGTTATCATAGATAAGTTCACAATGTTTAGACTACGGCATAAATCCAGCATAAATAAGTTCTTGAGGGATGCTCCTCCATATACCTTTTATATTCCAAATAAGCCCTGTAATATTTTTTGCTTTTCATTTTTTTAATGGATTTAACAGATAACCCCATGTAAAAAATTACATAGGTGCGTTATCTGGTAAGTTTGGTGTCCAAATTTCAGGATGAATAAGTTTGATTTTTTGGTCAGTTAAAAATTTAATGGTCATTTTTGAAGAGTGAGTAGGTGCGGAGTCTTGTTAGAAGTAAAAGTCATTTTTTGGATATAGTTTTTTGATATCATTTTTAAAACACTCTCTGTATAGCTACTTGATTTAGTTTTATCTCCTGGTTTGACAAATATTAGAAATGTTAATCCTTTTGCACAAATTCCTCCCGATACCATGATGGATTTTGGAAAATTTTGTCTTTTTATAATAGGCTACTGTCAGTGCTTTTTGATATTTGTTTACCTAAATATGTTTGAGTTTTTGATCACTGTCAGTAAGGTGGAATAGTTTTTCATCAGTTGTAATGATTTTTGTTGAGTTTTTCTTAATAAATCTGTAAAGTTTTTTTGATCTTGTAAACCTTCTCTCGATCGCGCAATGTGATAATGCATGTACACATCCTTTTGAAACTTTTTTTAAATTAATTATTTTGTCAATATAACGTTTAGTAATTCAGAAATAGTTGGTGGATTGTCTATTATTAATAAGTTTTTCATCTGAAAAATTTGCCGTAAATTTAGCTTTAGTGGTCTATGTCAATGTTCAGGTTTTTTGCCATTAAAATCATCTTTTAATTCTCACCATTCTATAGGAATATCCAAGTTGTATCAACAATAAAATACGTCCTTTAATATTTTCTTGATTTTATTTTGTCAACATGCTTTGTTTACATAAATCCAGCTAACAACTTGAATGTGTGATTAAATTATATAGATAAAATAGTTACATATTTTTTAATTAAAAAGTAATCAAGTTATAAAAGTGTTTCCATTTTAATGTCACAGTATTTTACTTACTAAAGTTTTGAAATGTTAATCAAGTTTTTTTTAATTAAATGTCTGCCAGCCAAACTTAAACCACCAGTTGATGTTTTTAATGAACTCTATTCTGAAATAACCTATGACTATTTCAATATGACATCAGCAATAATGTGATTTTGTTTCATGCTCAGCTATGTACAGATTTATTTATATTTGTGAACCAGGCTAACCAACCTAACTACCAGGCTATTTAACTGTTCAATTAAAATCTATTTTAATGATTACGTGAATTGTTATTTAGAAAGTCAACGGAAAGTATCATGAACTACTAGTTGGATTAAATAGGTTTTACATATATATTTTTAACATTTTACTTATATATTTTTTAACATTTTTTCTTACCCAATTTTTTTATTTTTCTGTTAACGTTTTAGTACCCAGAGATTTTTTTAGAGAAAGGTGTTACTTGTACTCTTAATAAATGTCCATTCAACGATTATATACCATAATTCATTGTATGAATGATGGTATATAATTAAGATATCATAATTAAGGACCATCATTCAATTAAGGCCTATCATTTAATTTTTTTCTTGTTTCATATTTGACCTGAAGAGCATTTTTTATTCAGTAGTATTTGCAAAGAGATATAGGCATTAATATTAATACACATGTTAGCTTTTTTTACATTTAATAAAAAAACATATAATCCTAATTAAGGACCATCATTCATAATGATGTTCCAGAGGCTCAGGTGTGGCTTCTAGAGCAGGTCCAATCGCATTAACATTAATTACTGTGTTTTTGCACCCTCTTTAAAAATATGATAACAGTAATCCGTATGAAGATTGATAACCATATATTAACCCAGTGCAAAATGAGCACACATTGGCTAGTTTTGAAGTATATTAGAGCAGGGTTGCCAGGTTTTTTTTCGTGCACAAGCCAAAAATGAAACAAAAATAAACCAGAAATAAACCAGACCATAAAAAAAAGAAAAAAATCATAATTTTTTGTATCAAAGTCTTGTTTATAATTTATATTTTGAAAAAAATGCTTTTTTATCCAAAAATTCATCCTTGAATACTAAAATTTAATTTGTAAGAGAGTGAGGGAGGAGGAGAAGAACGACTTAGTGAATGTTTAATTGGGTGCCAGACCAGTCTTCAAAGTGGTGTGGGTAAAATATATATATTATTTTGCTTGCATATGGATATATATTTCTTTTCCAACATCTGCGATAATTATTTCAAAGTCCTGGTAAAAAATCTTTCGCCTTATTAAATATAATTTAACCCAAATGACTGCATGCAAGACTTAATTTGATATTTTCTTAGTCTGATTTTTATGCAGATGAGCTGTGAGAAGACTCAACAAAATAGTTAGAAACGGAACACATAAACAGCCAAGGCAGTAAACATCTATATTGCAGAGGTCTAGGTCTCCGGAAACATCTAAATGGGTTTACGAAGCAGTTTAGAATTCAGCGGTGTTTTTAGAAACTCATTTTTCTTAAAAGTTTTTAGACTCGCTCTAATGATGCAATGTTAATTAATTTATGATTAATGACGATTTCTGTAATTATTTTCAATTTCTCCACCTTTTGCATCCTTAAGATATAATTGTAAACTTGAAATGGCCTTTTCAACTTGGGAAACAACATTCAATACAGGCAGATTTTTCTCAAAAAATGTCATTTTAAATGTAAGAGTTTTCTAACATTTTTGGCAATTATCCAGTGGGCACCAGACCTAAAAAAGACGTCTTTTGAATGTTCAAAAGACATTCAAAAGACGTCCAAAACATATATAAGACATTTAAAAGACATCTTTTTTACGTCCGTGCCCACTGGGTAAAGGATAAAAACAACATTTGAATGACATTACAAGTAAAATTTTTTATCGTTCTAAGATTTTAACGTAAGCATTTCTTTCATTTATCTTAAACTTGATTGTTCTTCTATAAAATGAAAAAAATGGAAATCTTTCTTTCCTTCAAATTAACTTTTTTCATGAAAAAAAAACTTGATTATATTGATTTTTTATTAAATAAACCAGTTAAACCAGATTTTGAAAAACATACGAGAACAAACAAAAAAAGACCAAAGACTTTAAAATAAACCAGATTTAAGCCAGATTTTCTAAAATAAACCAAAACAAAAATTTCAAGCCAAACGATAAAAAAACAAACCAGATTTGAGAAATCTGGCTTAAAAAAACACCAGATGGCAACCCTGTAGTGGGACTGTAAAATTATTGCTATTTATCTATGAGATTTTTAAAGATCACTTATGCAAAATTGTGACAGGAATGTTGTCCAAACCACAAGCTGTAGAAAAATTTATGATATTGAGTAAGAATTTTTATCTATAAATTTGCTAACTATAAATTTTTAGCTATAATTTTTTATAACTATAAATTTTTTAACTATAAAGTTATGATATTGAGTAAGAATTTTTATCTATTAATTTTCTAACTATAAATTTTTAACTATTATTTTTTATAACTATAAATTTTTAAACTATAAATTTACCTGGTTCGGATGGGATGTGAGGAAGAGTATGGCCATTAGATTTAAAAAATGAATTTGAGAATAAGTAAGACTTATCTTTGATGGATGCAATAAGATCATTTTGTCAAAGTTGAGTAAATCTGATATAGGAAAAGTATGAGATAACAACAATAGAGTAAATCTGATATAGGAAAAGTATGAGATAACAACAATAGAGTAAATCTAGTATAGGAAAAGTATGAGATAACAACAATAGACTAAATCTGGTATAGGAAAAGTATGAGATAACAAGGCAAAAATTCAGGAGCAAATGTTAGTGATTTATGTATAAATTTTTCTTTAATAAAAAGATGGAAAAGCAAAAGTTCTAAACTTTAGTGTTAGAACGTCACTGATACTGGAACCAAGCCATTTAGTAGGATGTGCATCAAAGTTATCATAAATAACAATATTTGCAATTTGTGACTGTTGGAGTCTTAACATCAGAGGATGTACAACATTAAGATGCAAATATTTCAGTGCACAACATTAAGATACAAATATATACAAACTGAATTCAATTTGTCTTAAAAAGAGACAAACAGGTCAGCTGAGTTTTATTAGAAGTTAGATGTGATAGATCTATAAATGACTTTGAAGTTTAATAACATTTGTAGAAGATAAAAAAAGTTTTTTTCAATTTTCTTTTAGACCTTTTGATTTGTAATTTTACATTTTTTAGCGCTTTATTTATGATTTAAGTTTTCTAGAAATCGAGACTCAAACATTGTACTTAGCAACCGCTACACCCACCCACTTTATGAGGCATGTACCCCTAAACAATAAGCAATGCAGTTAACTCATAAACCTAAAATTGTAACAAAAACATCTTTAAATGACTTTAACAAATCACAACAAAATTACATAACAAACATGAACATCATACATAAAGTTTAATTTTCTCTGATATTTTACAGCTTTTGATAGAACCAGCCTTTGTGAGCTACCGCAGATACCAGTTATCAGCCTTTTTGAGAGCTACCACAGAAGTTGGACTAGATTACTATCATCTGACCTCAGAATTATTTAACTGAGTTTTAGAAATGCACCCTTAGGAGATATTAAGGGGTAACAAAACAAGTTGTAATGCTGTTAACAAAGAAGAACACAATTTTCATTATCGTAGCAAAAAAACACAATTTTCATTATCGTAGGCAAGAAACAAAGCTTCTTGCCTAGGAGGCAAGATAATTGTTATTTAGGCTTTCTGCAAGACATTGGAGGGATGCAATTTACATCAAAGATTTTTTATTGAGACAGCTTTTACTTAGCCAAAAACCCCATTTTTAGTCCTGGCCTTAACTAGGACTTAAAACGTAAGTCCTACAAGGCAGCAGGATAAAAATCTCTCGATGTTTCCAAGATTCTTCACTAGAAATTGGATAACATTAGTGTAGCAGGTTGACCTACAAATATTTAAATCTTCCAAATGTTATTGAAATTTTTATTTTTTTAAATTTAGTCAAGATAAATCTTGACATTATTTTTTTTAGCTTTTTACTTTGTTAAACTAACAATATTTTTAATACAAAAAGTAATTTTACAGTTTATAATATAATTATATTATACTAGCTGTCATGACCCATAAAATACGGGTTTTGGTAAATATATTCCACACCGAACTTTTCTATACTTATTCCTTACTTCAATATATTTTAGTAAGAGCTAGAAAAATAATTAAATACATAATAACAATACTTATTGTTTACTTTTTAAAGCTAGAAAATAAATTTTCTATTTCATTTAACTTTAAAAAACTTTTAACGTTTTGGTAGACGTTGCGCGAATCCCTATTTATCAACAAACTGGATATCAGTACCAGTCTAAATAATATTTAGAATACCCGCTTGAAATGTGTTAATTAAATACCGTTGGTATATAAAGTTTCAAAAAACATTAACGAATAACTTTCAATACTTTACAACTTCTGTAAACTTCCTCTCAATTTTGCTTTTAGCTGAGTTTTTCAAATTTTTTCATTTTAGTATGAGTGATGAGTGAAAAAGCTTAAAAAACAAATATATTACAAAAACATTTTCCTAAACTTGTATATGTATGGAAAATGTTTTGGCTGTCCGGAAAAATTAAAAAATGATAAAAATCTGAATTCCAGAAATATCCAGAAAAAGATAATTCCTGTTATTAGCACTCTGTTGATTTTAAAGAAAATTAAAATCTTTTTTGTATAAAAAATAAATTTGTCTCCTTAATGCGTACTCTTAATCTATTATTAAGCACATTAAAACCTTTAACTCTATTATGACATGCGCAACAAGTTTTTAGTATATAATATCTTTATATTTGATATGCTTATAATATCTATAGACCTTTATAGTTGTTTTACTTTGTATTCAAAAAATTGGAAAAGATTTAAAAAAAGATTAATTGTATTTTATCTGTGTGAACTTTCGTTCACACAGATAAAATACGAATTGTGGCGGATTGTGGTTTCAAAAAAATGCCTAATAGCGTTGTAAAATTAAAGATATTTTTATTTACATATTTATTAACAAATTAAAAAAGACATAACAATTTTTAATAGTTTTCAATTGTATGCCTATCTTGATAATACACTAACATTATCAAGAGTTTGACCTCTTGACCTTTGAAAAGAGCAATGCCTTTTCAAAGACATTGCTCTTTTCAAAGATTACAGATTAATATACTTTAAATACAATTGACAAAGGACTTAAATTATCTTATTATTATAATGCATGAAATAAATTAGCTGACTTTAAAAGTTACTATACTAATTTAAAAATAACATAAGATTTATCCTTTACTACAGAAGTCATCAAATTAAAAAATTGTCGATCTTATTACTAATTAAGCTGATGAAGCAAAGTTTTCGATCTTATTACTGATTTAGCATTAATTTAATTACTAATTAATTTTATTACTGATTTAACAGATTTAGCTGATATTAACAGATTATTAAGATTTAAGAGTCACTCATCGCTTGGTCAAAAATATGTAATGAGAAATATTAAAAGGCTAAGCATGCTTATAAAACTCTGTGTAAACGTGCACGAATAAGTAACAGCAGTATTATTTTAAGCAATAATGTATAGTGATAACAAATTGTAAAAACATACAATTAAATACAATAACAGAAAATTAAAAAAAAAGTTTTTTTAATTTTCTAGTTATAATATCAAAAAAAAAAAATTCAATTACTTTGATAGAAACTATTATTCTACTGTTGAAGAATAATATATAAATATTTTATTTTTAAAAGTTTTTTTTATGAAATTTAAAAATTGCTTTATAGGTCTGAAAATGAACTTCAGTTAGTTACTGCACCTGGTCCTAGCCCTGTTGCTAAAACATTCCTTAATTCAGAAACAAATGCAGATGAATGTGAAGTTTGCCCAGAAGCAGCAGTTGTTATGTCATACATAAGTGAAAATATTTCTATGTACGGGGGTTGTGCTATGATTATTGATTATGGAGAGTCAGACAGTCAGAGATTCTCTTTGAGGGTCTTTTATTTTTGTTTTTTGATTATTATCTTTTAATATTATGTTTTAAATTTATTCTGTATTATGTTAAACACATAAAAACGCCTTCATTGTTGGAAAAACATTTTCCATTTTTATAGGGGTATAAAAACCACGTGTTAGTTGACAATATATTTAAAAATCCTGGATCTTGTGATATAACAGCTAATGTTGATTTTGGTTTCTTGAAGCGTTGCATTCGTGGTGAAGGTATATGTATTTTTTTCATTTTAGATTAAAAGAACTGCACTCACATGTTTTACGTGCTTTTAAACACTAGTTTAAAAGCGTAAAAACATTGTAAAAAAGTATAAGTTTCTCTCAATGTTCTGTTTATATTATTTTTTATTTGTTTGAATAATATTTATTCAAGTTTTATTATTTATTTACAATTCATTTTTGTTATGTTAAATTTGACATGGTTATGTTGAAAGTTTATATAATTATGAAAGAGATAGGAAAGAAAATTTCACGGAAATTTTTCAACTCGGGAAATTTTCCAGAAATTTTTCAGAAATTTTGAAAATTTTCAAAAAAAGATAAGCTATTTTATAAATAATGAGTAAAATTTCAAGTCAAGTTTAAGCAGTTATGGACAATTATATTGTGAAGGAGATTATAATAATTTTAGAAAACTCCCTTTGAAAAACACTTTTTTTGATATTTTGTTGAGTCTTCCCAGGAAAAAAAAGTATATAAAATTTCTATAACATATGGCTTATAGTATAATTTCTATAGAGTTTCTATAGAATGTCTAATAATTTATCTAGAAATTGCTATAGAACTTTTTTTTCTGTGGAAAATAATTGTATATAAAAAGACTTGATTAAATATTTACATTATTTTACAATTTTTTCTTCATTTAACAACGTTATTGATTAACCAAAGTCAAAGAGACAATTTTTGATAAATTTGAACTATTTAAAAATATAGTTAGCAATAAAAATAAAAAACTAATGATTTTGAGGTCATAAATTCCCCCTACTATGTTTAAAAAGTGCTTTTATAACTTTATTTTCATTCGCCACAACTTTGCTCGGGCACTTTTGACTTTATAAATCAATAAATTAAAAAGTTATGCTATACTTTAAAATGGTTTAAATTATTTATACAGTATTTTCTAATGTTATTTTTATATAAATTATTATAATTTAACACAGCTTATGCAATTATAATATGTACTTTTTATAAAAATGTTTTAAATCCAATCTTTATAACATAAAAATTCTCTTATCTTTTTTAAAATTTTATATGCAATCTTTACACGTAAAAAATATTTGTTTCTTTAAAAAAAATACACTACAAAAATAATACACAATAAAACCTTTTAATCTAAAAAATATTTTATTCTTTGTATTTTGTGAATATTTTACATCATTGTTGAGAGAAGTAAAACCTATAAATATGTTATACACAAGTTCAAAAGACAAATAATATAGGTTTAACAAAAGTAATATGCGTTTCACAAAAGTAATAAACGTTTCACAAAAGTAATATACGTAAAAGTAACAAAAATACTTCTACGTTTTATTGCTTTTTTAAGAAAAATGTGCGTTTCTTAAATTGATTATAAAAGTTTGACAAAAAGATGTGTATTTTATGCTTGTGGGTCTTTATTAGTTTATATTTTCGGTAGAAATGTCTAAAAAATACCCAAATACAACGATGATAAGATGCATATTTTTGAAGCAAAGAAATTAATTTTATAAAACTATATAAGTTTATTGCAAAAAATAATTTTGAAAATTTCCGGAAACTTTGAGCAATATTTCCGGAAATTATCAACCCTATAAAACAAAAGAACAAATATTTATCAAATTTGAAATAAAGCATTAATTGTATAATTTAATGAAAAAACCATTTACGATAGTAAAATTATTTATTGCATTCACAAAAGCATTGTACTACTTTTTTTGACTTGGTCAAAAAAAGTAGTACAATGCTTTTGTGAATGCACTTAAACAAAATAAAGTTGAAAATCAAAAAAACATAATCCAAAAAAATTTGGATTATGTTTTTTTGATTTTTAACTTTATTTTGTTTAAGTGTTTTAGATAAAATACTAACCAATCATAAATATAAATATATAACAAACTTTAAACATAAAAAACGATTTGACTGATAAAAAAATATTTATATTAAGAATGATATATATATATATATATATATATATATATATATATATATATATATATATATATATATATATATATATATATATATATATATATATATATATATATATATATATATATATATATATATATATATATATATATATATATATATATATACAGTGTTGTGAAAAAGTTAAGAACCACTAAAGAAAAAAAATTATTTTTAAATAAAATTAGTTAATTTTTCTTCTTAAGATAACAAAATAGCCTCTCTTTTTTTCACACATTAAATAAAACGAGAAAAAAAAAATTTTTTTTTTTCGAAAATTAATTAATAGAACCTATAAAAATAAGGATTAAATATTATGTATTAATTTTTTTCAATATTTTTTTTGTGAAAAAGTTAAGAACTACAAGGAATCTTAACTTTTTTACAAGTGCTAAATGCGGTGGAAACAGCTTTTTTTAATTGATTTTTACCTTTTATAATTAAATATTTTATTAATGACCTGAGTCATTACCAAAAAACCAAAAGTATTTAAAAAAAAGTATTGCATTTCAAAAAAACACAAACTCTCTTTTGAAAAAATGAGCAGAAAAGCTATTACCTATGAAGATCGTGTAAAAGTAATGCATTATCACCAGGAAGGTAAAACCGCTCATGAAATTGGTGCTAACAATCATTAAAAGATTTAGAGAGACGAAATCTTACGTTGATCGCCATTGTTCTGGAAGACCGCATTTGACGACACCTAATGATGATCGCCTTTTAATCATGTCGTAGCATGAATTAAGAAGGGAATGGAAGCTTTCAAATGGATGTCAAGCATCGGCATCACTTGTGAGTAGGAAACTAATAGCTAACAATATGCTATGGAAAAAAGCTGTTCTAAAACCGAGACTTAACAAACAACATATAAAAAAGCGAAAAGAATTTTGCCAAAGTGTCAAAGAATGGTCTAAAGAAAAATGGAGGACAATAATGTTCAGTGATAAGATAAATATCGAGGTTGATAACCAAAAAAACCGAATTATGATTCGCTGGTAGCCTTGCGAAAAATATAATCTTGATTGTATCGTTCAAAGAACAAAACAAGGTAGCGGGTCAGTAGGAATATAGTACAGCATGACATATTATGGCCTTGGTATGTTTAAATTATTTGATGGTCGTCTCAACTCTATTTATTACGTCGATATTTTAAATAACAACTTGTTACCATCAATTAATGCACTTGAGCAAAGCGTTCCGTTCATTTTTCAGCAAGACAATGCACCATCCCACGGGGCTAAAATTGTCTCTGAATGGTTCGAAAGCAAAAATATTGAGCGTCTAACTTGGCCACCAAATAGTCCAGATCTAAATTGCATTGAAAATCTTTGGAGTTGGCTTGATAAACAGATTGCCAAGAAAGCACCAAGGAGCCTTGAGGAGTTGCGCAATATTTTACCAACAATACTTAGAAATATTCCTAAACATATTTTAGAGAATTTAATAGACTCAATGCCAAATCGTATAAATGATTGCTTAAAAATTCATGGTAGAATTACGCGTTATTAGGTAAAAATTACCGGTTTTTGTTCTGTGGTTCTTAACTTTTTCACAATTTTTTTAATATAAAAATTACCTACAAAACTTTAAATACATTTTTTTTTATTTGTTTAAAAGTCTAAGGCATTATTATTTTTTATTTTGTTTGTCTATTTCCTAAAAATTATTATTTATTTTTTTTTTACCAGAAAATTATATTCGACTTAATAAAAATTTAAAAATAAAAATTAATTATGATTTGTTTTTTTGGTGGTTCTTAATTTTTTCACAATACTGTATATTGCGTGACGTATTTTATGGACGACCCCTTATATCTTATCTATGTTTGAGAGCCATTGTCTGAGATATATAAGCAAAATAAACAAATTCTGGAAGTGATGTCTTCAAATTGTTCTCATTTTCAGATATTTTGTAACAAACAATGAAAGTTGACCACTGGTAAATTTTTTTCCAAAAATTCCTACTTGTTTCGGAGATATTGGGTCCCAAAATTTGGCCCATTTTGTGAAAATATTTGCGCAAAGAGTGCAATTGCTACTTTGTGGGGCAAATTTAGCAACATGAATATGACAGGCACATTTTTTGCTACTCTGGGTAGATTTCTACAGTAAAAGTAAAAAACTTTTCACTAATCTTTTACAACTTTTCTGCTAATCTGGGTAGATTTCTACAGTAAAAGTAAAAATTCAACATGGTTACATTTTTAGTTGTCTAGAAAAAACAGTATAAGTTATTTAATTTCCTTAAACATGCATCTTCCAATATCTGAAAAGAAATCTATGTGCTCAGATGATTAAAGGCTTACAGAAGTCCTAGAAATTATTTCACCAAGTTTTTATCTAAAAAATACCCTAGCAACGGTATAGATATGCTTAGCAACAGCTACTTTATAGCTTTAATAATTAGTACTGTAATTAAAAATGTTGGTGTAATACATTTTTATGAGTTTTCAAAGTTTTTACTGCGTTACATAAGAAAAAACATTAAGGAGTACAAATTAACATTTAACAAGTCTGTTGCCATTGCATCACTTCAACCTTTGTTAAGTACTTTGCTAAATTAAAAATGCTTACAATGTAATTTTTGTCAAGTGCTCTTGTACAGGTCCGTTATAAAAATGTATTACACCAACATTTTTAATTACAGTACTAATTACTAAAGCTATAAAGTAGCTGTTTCCAAATATATCTATACCGTTGCTAGGGTATTTTTTTGATAAAAACTTGGCGAAATAAGGCTACTTCTAGGACTTTAGACCTTTAATCACACAAACACATAATTTTTTTTGAAGATGCATGTTTAAGGAAATCAAATAACTTATACTGTTTATGGCAAACCTAAGGCCACGGTTGTTATGGGTAATTTCTCAAGGCGCATTGAATGCAAAAAGTGATTTTTGGCAGGTTACTTCTTCCCAGGTCCTTGCATGCTCATAAATTTTGTTCCATATAATCAATGTATGCCTTCGTGCCTTTCAAAAATACATAAAATAACTACATGCAAGTAATGGCCTTAAGAAATATTAGAGCTCAAAGTTAGGGTAAAATCTCATATTTAGTGGTTTCGGACCATGATTTCTAGACAACTAAAAATGTAACCATGTTAAAATTTTACTTTTACTGTAGAAATCTACCCAGATTAGCAAAAAAATTAAAAAGAAAAGTGTCTGTCATATTTATGTTGCTAAATTTGCCCCACAAAGTAGCAATTGCACTCTTTGCGCAAATATTTTCACAAAATGGGCCAAATTTTGGGACCCAATATCTTTGAAACGAATAGGAATTTTTGAAAAAAAATTTACCAGTGGTCTACTTTCATTGTTTTTTACAAAATATCTGAAAATGAAGACATTTTGAAGACATCACTTCCAGACTTTGCCTATATTTCTCAGACAATAGCTCTTAAAGCAAAGACACTTATTGCGTATTGGTTCATAAAATGTTAAACTTTAAATTAAAAATACGTCACGCAATTTTTGATTTTTTTATACCCCATTCCCTCCCTCCCTCGTCACAACATCGTAACACTTTAGTAACCAGTACTGTATAAGCGGTCACAAAAACACTAACCTCCCCTCCCCCTCTCACTTCCTCGAGCGTGACATAATTTATGGACGACTTCTAAATGTATTGCAACAATCTTAAATTTATGCTTAAAACATTGTTTTAGTGCGTCATTATGGACCCATTACCCAGCGTTCATTTCTCTTACAAATGGGAATACAACAAAGATTGAAGGTTTCAATTTTTCTTTTTGTGTTAGTTTTTTGTTATAGGCGTTTTTAAATAAAAATTTTTTGAAAACTCACCTCCTTTTGTTTTTAGGTTTTGCTGAGCACCGCTACTAGTGAACAAGCTCGAAACTTAATTTCTTCCCTAGACTATCTTATAAGTCCTGAGAAAATGGGTGAAAAATTTAAATGCTTTGCGTTGACAAACCTGTCATCTCCAGTACCACCTTGTTTCACCTGAAATAGCTTTTTTTTTATCATAAATAACTAACATGTATTATTTTTTTATCCAGAGTGGAGCCAGTTGTGTAACGCTATTGTTTATCTTATCATCATTTATATATATATATATATATATATATATATATATATATATATATATATATATATATATATATATATATATATATATATATATATATATATATATATATTAGGGCCCTGCGAATCGGTAGTTTTTGTTTCGAATCGAATCTCGAATCAAAGCAGGTCTTGATTCGCAATTCGAATCACGTTTCGAATCAACATTTTAAAGTCTAAATTTAAGCATTTTTTATTTAATAATATATTTCAAAATAAAATTAAAAAAAACAATAGTATTATCTCTTTGTTGATGCTTCTTGCCTGGTTAACTTTTTTTTAATGACTGATTAAAAAGGTATTTAAGGATAAATGCAGAATATCTAAACTACCCACAACAAAAACAAAATAAGGATTCGAATTTTCGAAAATTTTCGAATCGTATCTCGAATCATATTTTTGATTTAATTTTTAGATCAACTTTAGTTGATCAAAGCAGTGATCAATTTCGAATCGATTCGAAATTTCGAAGCTTCGCAGGGCCCATATATATATATATATATATATATATATATATATATATATATATATATATATATATATATATATATATATATATATATATATATATATCTAAGCGTGTTCGAAGTTCTTTTAATTTTCGGCACACAGGCGCCGAAAATTAAAAGGCGTCTATAAGATTATATGAAATATAAATTTTATACAATACGAAATTATATTTTTTTTAGTTTTTAATAATTTTTTCTTTTTTTAATAAATGAAAAGGCGCCTTCAAATGAATTTTCATTACCATAGGAATGTTAATTTCTATTTTTTTCAAAAATGTTGTCAGTTAATTTTCATTTTCACACTTTGAAAAAGAATTTAAATTTTAAAAGTGAATTTGAATTATAAACTCACTGTAAGTGAATTTGAATTATAATACTGTAAAAATTAAATATTAAAAATTATTTGCTGTAACATGGATCGGAAACGGAAATTGTCTGGTTGGTAAAACAAACAAAATAAGGAAAACAGGCTGAAAGAGCAGTTTAAAAATCAAAAAACGTTGAACAGCTTTCTGCAAGTTAGGCAAAATGAAGACATTTCTGATAAGATAGTTGAAGAAATCGATACGGGAGTTTGATGAATATATTGTAACTGGTGAAAAGCCTCTATCTGAAACTGACGAAACTAACGTTAATGTTGAATTAAATGCTAGCACTAGTACAGCTATTCAAGATGAATGTTTAAGTAGTGAGGTAGAAAAAAGTTCTGAGAATATATCTAGCTGTAATGATTTTTGTGATATAACGGATTGGCTGGAACATTGGCAGAATTTGCAAATTCAAAATATAGTTTCCAAAGGTCCAATACAAGCTAATATTAACCAGTACCCAAAAGACAGTTTGAATAGATCATTTAACAAAATACATTTTCATCGAAAAACAGCAAATGGTGAATTATTTAAAAGAACCTGGCTTGTATATTCATCCAAAATAGATCGGGTGTTCTGTTTTGTTGTAAAATATTTAGTAGCGATGAATTTGCCTTATCAAAAAGAGGAACAAATAATTGGAGCCACATTTTTAAAAAGTACTGAGTATTTTCAATGCTATGGAAAGTGGATTGAGCTTAAAAAACGGCTTTCTTGTGGTCAAGCCTTTGATTGTCTAGCTAATAAATTATACTTGAGTGAAGTAGAACATTGGGATGAAGTGCTCAAGCGAATAATCTCAATTATTTTAATGATGGTCTCAGAAAATATTGCATTTCAGAAAATATTGCATTCAGACAATATTCACCGAAAATAATGGTAAATTTTTTTAAATTGTTGAGTTGTTTTCAAAGTTTGATCCGGTGTTAAAAAAACATGTTAATTGAGCAGTAAAAAATCCAAAAAAGCTTTATTACTTGGTAAAAAATATCCAGCAAGAAATTATTTTATTGATCGCTAAAGCTACAAAGGATAATATTTTGGAAATGGTAAAAAATGCAATGTATTTTTCCTTTATTGTAGACTGTACACCTGATGCCAGCCATAAAGAATAAATGTCAATTGTTCTGCGTTACGTCCACATAACAAAATCAACCGAAGGTAATAATGCTAGTTTTGGAATTTATTAACATTTTGGATTCAACCAGAGCAAAGATGACCGAAGAAATATTAACTTTTTTGACACAAAATAGCTTATCAATTATGAATTTTCGTGGTCAAGACTACGATAATGGAGCCAAAGCATTGGCATATTTTCATATCCATGTGTTGTAGATTTACAGTAAAATCATTAAGTGATACACGATTGGACAACCATGTGTGTGTGTGTATATATATATATATATATATATATATATATATATATATATATATATATATATATATATATATATATATATATATATATATATATATAACAATACAGAAATAGTTTTATGTAAAAAAGAACTTGCAATAACATTCAATGAATGTTGTGATTATTGTTTTTTTATGATTACATTAGCAGTTGATCACTGCTTTGATCAACTAAAGCTGAAAAACCGTTGAAAACGAGTTATAAAGCGCATCAATTTTTATTTTTTACACTTTTGAAAAACATTTAAAAATGAATAGTTCTAAACTTTATATAGTTGTCAAAACAATATTTCTATCAATTTTCACAAAAAATACTAGAATTCCGACCAAGAAAGAGCTTATAATTATGGAAAATTGCCAATAAACAATCAGAACAGATCATATTGTTCTGATTGTTTATTGGCAATTTTCAAAACGTATTAATATAAATTTTTTTTCAAATTTAGACAAGCGATTGTGATATTAAGATCAATTTTTTTTTAAAAAAAAAAGGTATCTTCGGTCTGGGTTTTTTCGCTACAAACATTTATATTTTATGATAACGCAAAATTTATGATTTAAATATTTTTCGTCTTTTCATAATTCAGAGATCAAACCATTTAACAGAAATATGTCGTAGTCAACAAAATATCATACAAACGCTATAATATTTTAAAAGTGCCTTAACTACACCGAGCAGCCAGATTTGTTTGCCAGGCAAAAATGTCGGAACCGTAAAAAAATTAAAATAACAAAACAAAAAGATATTTTTGTCGCTTTGAGTAGAAATATTTAAAAGTTAGTAGAATTGAACCTGCCATTTTGAAAAGGGTACAAGTCCATTTATTATAATTTTTTCAAAATTAACAAAAACATGATTTTTAATAAAATAATGCCTTCGCGGCTAAAGAAGTTAAATATGAAAGTAGATAAGAACAGCCGTGGCGCAGAGTTCTGGCTCAGAACTCAGAGGTCTGAGGTTCGACGCCGGCTCTAGTCCAATAAGTGATATTGTTAAGGAGAGCATTTAACCAGAAGTCAAATCAAAGAGATATGTGGTAGTTTTATCCATATTTATCCTACATATGATCATCCTATATATTACATCCCAGATGCTTGTCATATGCTAAAATTAGCTCGAAACGCTGAACGTAGCACTGGCATCTTTGTTAATAAACAAAATTGATATATAAAGTGGGACCACACAGAGTCGCCGAGAGCTGTCACGCCGCCTGGAACAGCAATCCTGATTGGCGCCCTTATTTATCAAATTTTTCTTATATTATGTATGAAAGCCCTTTTTTTTTTTAGGTATTTAAATTTCACTTGGCGCCCCTTGGAAATTTGCCACCCGGGACAAACTGTCCCGGTGCCCCCTCTCGGCGGCCCTGGGACCACATTAAAGCATTGCACAAACTATAAGAAGAAGAATTAAAAATTGGAAATAAACTAGGCAGTTATTATATTGACTTTCATAGACAGAAAATGAATGGTAAAATTGCAGCTAAGACACTAAGTGCTTCAATTGCCGATGCTATTGAATTTTCGATTGTTTCCGGTCATCCAACTTTTCTAGATGTTCAAGGCACAGTTAATTTCATTAGAACTTTAGGTAAACTTTTTGATTTGCTAAACTCAAAAAACTTTTTTAAAAAAGGATCAAAAAAACCTCTGTTTTTAAATGAAGCACCAAATTTGGTTGAGACCATAAAGAAATCTGTAAAATATTTAATAAATTTATCAGACATATCTAAAACTCCTTTAATTAAAAACAGAAGAAAGACTAAAATTTTATTGTAGCAGCCACGAGTATTAGAGATTTATCACTTAACCATTTATCAAGAGTTGAGAATTCTTTTAAATTTGTTTTGAAATATAAAATGTCACAAGTTCACATTGAATTGTTATTTGCTTGAATTCGTGGAGAAAATGGTTTCAATAATAATCCAGATGCAGGTCAACTAAAATCTGCTTTAAAAAGAATTTTATAAAGAAACTCTATCATAGGATCAAAATTTAGCAACTTTCTTACTTTTGACCAAAGTTCTTCTGGGTCAATCTTTTTGTGGAGTAAAAGGAGATCTCCTCTTATTGAATAAAATAAATTATCTAGTGAGAACTCAAACTATATAAGAGACTTTGCTGGTTGCCTCTCACCATTCTCTCACCATTCTTCTGTTTATAAAAAAGCTATACTTGGGTATATTGCAGGGCTTATTGTTAGAAAACTTTATAGTAAAATTACATGTCTGACAAGTGCAAATAGTTTGATTTCTCCACAGGCTTTGTCAATAGATCATCAATACTCCATATTTTGCAGTTCACCATGGAAACATGGAAATCACCATGGAACCATGGAAAAGTTTTATAACTTTTAAAAATCGTGGTTGTTAAATATTTCCATCCTATAATGTTTTTAAGATTATTGAAAAATGTGAGCACGTTTTTAATGTTTTGGTGTGTGGTACAAATCCATACATATTCGAGAAGTAAATATAAAGTATTAAAATAGTGTACTTCATAAATCAACAACTTGCAAATGATGCACTGTTTCCTGAATTAAATATGCACGATTTAGAACATGAGATTTTGTACACTAGTCAATTGTACACTAGAAAGAAATTGCATAGAGGAATGTATTGGATTACGGCAACAGTCCAATAAGCTTGTTTTATTTAAAGGTTTATTAAAAATATGTAATACTATTTTTATTTTATTTGTGTCAAAAAATAAAATAACTTCTCTATAAAATAGTTTTTTTATTAATGAAAATTCCATATAATCTTCTATATTTGTTTTTATTTAAAAATAATTGAATTTTTTATATTGAAAACCCGCATTAGTAATAAAAAATATATACCTCATCATTTATACCAACATTTATACCATAATTAAATGTATATATTTTTTATAACAATAACTCAAAATTTTCCCACAGAATACTTTTAAGTTATAGTTGTAAAAGTAAAAAACATGCGTATAGCCAAACTAAAACTCTTAAGTATTTTTTTATGTACTAATGCTTTTGAAAACAGTTTAATGTACAAAATGAATTTATCTACAAAATAAAGGTTTCATTTTTATTTATTTACTTTTTTTTTTTTTAATGAGACCGTTTACCGGTAACAAATTTAAAAAAATTGCTTCAGTTTTTTTAACGGAATTTTTGCGAAGTTAGACATCTAGTTAAATATATATCATTGGTTTCCACTAATCTACGATTCTACGGGAGCATGAAAGGGAAGTGAAAAATAATCACTCGAGCATGTGTTGTTTTGCTTCAGACAAATTTAAATTTTCTTTTTTCAGAAAAATGATGACCTTTACGCCATCATATGAATCAAGTGGGGCTATCATTTATTAGCACATCTGACCTGCTTTAAACTTTCTTTTCGGAAATGTGTGATAGGGCTTAAAATCTATTTATGAATAATTATCCTATTTAAAGCAGTTCTCACACAGTAGGCATATCAACCAGGCAACCTGTGGACTTTTTTTAAAGGTAGTTTTATTCGATTGCAACAAACGCCGTAATTTTTTCAAAGTATTATCATTTTAATAAAATCAGCTTCAAAAAAGTTTTTGTTTATTTTTCTGTCACACCTGCTTTTTAAATAATATGGTTACATATATTTTCTTTATGTGTTTATTTACTTTCTTTATGTGTTTATTTAATTCAATTGTTTATTCTGATGTAAATTTTGTTTGCAAATACATCGAATGACATGGTTTTAAGTAAAGCATGAGCTTCTCAAACATTTATTTTTTCTGCAGAAAATATTTAGTTTCATCTCAAAGCAGCATTCAGTAATAAATTAAACAAAAACTTAATTTAATAGTAATCACATATTTTTCTTAACATTATGTAGTTTGGTTTGATTAAACGTTGAATTTAAGCGTGTGCTTTGTTATGGGTATTCACTTGAATCCAGCCCCCACTTTAGAGTTATCCCGCTTTAAAAATTGTTGAACACTTAATCAATTTCATATAATCTAATAAAAAAAAAAAAATCTGTTTTAAATGTTCTTAATTTATTTTTAAAGTCTGTTTTTTTATATATTTTGACATCTATGTATTTTCGTACAAAAAAACTCCCACTATTATCACTTCTCAGTATACACAGATAATTATAATTACGCGCTGGGATAATTTATGCTAATAATATGAACATAACAAACTAAGAAATGAAAAAGAGTAAATATAAAATAGGTTTAATAAAAAAAGTTAAAATTAAACAAAAAAAGATATGTTAAATATTATTTTACTAAAAAAAAAAAATTTTAGCAAGGTAGGTCATGTAAAATTAAACATATATATATATATATATATATATATATATATATATATATATATATATATATATATATATATATATATATATATATATATATATATATATATATATATATATATATATATATATATATATATATATATATATATATATATATATATATATATATATATATATATATATATAAACATATATATAGATAAACATATATATATATGTTAAATAAATATATATATATATATACTTATATGGAGAGACAAGCTTCGTGTTCGTTCCATTATAGTAACAAGCTTTGCGTTCGTTTTATACAAGAGACAAGCTTCGTGTTCGTGAAGAGACTGTTGAAATAGTCGATGAGTCGTCTATTGATTGAATCGTAATAGAAGGAATTGAATTTATTTGTAGTCCTAAATAAAAACGTTGCTGTAACTCATGGACTTCATCAAGTGTCGTGTTACTCTCTTCAAAAAGATTAATTCCGTTGGCAACTAACTCATTTCGCATTTTTTCAGAGTTTGCATCAAAATCATTCTTACGTTTACTGTTTTTCAAAAGAGGTATATACTCAAATGATCTGCTTCTAGTTCGTTTTAAATACTCTGGTGTGTCAACTTTTTCTTCATAGAGCTTTTCTGAGTTACTAGAAATTTTTCTATAGCTTTTTTTACGTTCTTTTCGAACTTCTAACTGAACGCCATCAAAATAACCGCATTCTAAAGCGTTTTCAAAATGTCTGTTTTCGATTGCATCTAAAGCATCTATTGTACAATCGTTGCTATAACAAGAAGAATCACTTGAACTTAACGAATCTTCACAAAAAAATTGTCGATCATTCTCAAATGATGATTTGCGCGAATTACCCACTGAAATACAGTGGTAGTGAATTGGTGATAAGCTTCCAAACACGTCATAGGAGCTATCGTAATCTTTTGAATACTCCTCAAATTTATCAATTGTTCTATCAGGGCGCGGAAAATTGGGCAACGAACTTTTTCTGCTTTGTTCGCTGATCAACATTTTCTAAAAAGTAAAAGTTAAATTTATTTTTGCGTGTTTTTTCATGTGATGCCTTCAAATAAAAAAATAGATCTAATTATAAACTTTTTAAATCTAGACAGTTGGTAAGTGTATTTGATAGAGTGCGTCAGAAAAGTTTTAGGCAACTGCAGTTTAAAATTACATAAAACATTTTCCCAGCAATCATTTAAATTTCTTTAAACTGGCTTTGAATAAGGTGCCGTTCGAAATGAATTTAAAAACACAAATAAAATGGCAACAACACGAGTGTTTGTGTTGTGAAAATCTATATCATTCCTTATCGCACAAATCTTTAACCTTAAATGTATTAGATTTAAAAATTACAAAATTTTTGTATTAACAAATAATATTTATGATTATACTTTAGAATTTCTTGTTAAAAAATATTATTGCATCGTATATATTTTATATTATATGTGTGTATAATCTAATATAAATTAAAATAGTAAAGTAATAAAAAATAAAACAAGATGTTAAATCAAAATGTTTGTTATGATATTTTCGTCAAAATAAATCGCACATATAGGAGACTGGAGCTAGTTGTAGCACATTTTATTAATTATTTTTATTTTCCATAACTTTGATTTAAAACAAATAAAAAGTTAAAGGGTAATAAAATATATTTTAGTGACGTATTAATCAAACATTGATAAATATAATATAAAATTAAGTTATCCCCTAATGTTGAAAATAAAATTTTAAAAAATAATTCATTCATCTCTGGCGCAAGGGATTACATTGAACAGGGTAAGTTACAACACAATTCTTTTATATGAAGTGAAACTTTATTTCGGTCATATTTGCTGAGTTTATGATTACATTACATTATAAACAATATTTGTAAACAACTTCATCTATTATTATATTAAAGCATCTATTATTTTAGAAAAGTGCTTAAACCCAAGTTTATACTATGATTCAACTTTAGTGAATTTTATTCAACTTATTACCGGAAATCAAAAAAATAAAATAATAATTTTTAAATTTTTATTTTATTACTATAAGTTTTTTTTGTCCTTATTGTTATATAATGTAAAAACAATTGGAAAAAGTAACTAGAAAAATATTTTTTAAATGGTACTTTTGCAACTTATTCCTGTTGCAATTAGCTCCGGTTTCCCCTAACTAAATTTTAGTTCAAAATCTAAATGACCATTTTGGTTTATATTAGAATCATATAAGTTTCTAAACGATTGTTTAATTTGTGATATATATTTGAAATTTTTTATTTAATTTATGGTGAAATAATGACTTGTGTTATAAGTTTTTTGAACTGATCTAACTGATATTAAAAGTTCGTTTGGAAAAATACAAACAGAATAAAAGAGCGCAAAACCGGAGAAACACGCAAGCATCGTTGGAGAAATTACATGCACAGTATTAAAAAAACAAACTCACACAAACATATACTTGCGCGTACACTTTGCAACTAATATTAAAAACGCATTCATACATTAATTGATACACAAAAAATGTTATTTAAGTCACAAAAAGCTTTACAAAATGGTTTTTAAAATTGTTTCTTTGTTAAATGGCAGCAAATTAGATTTGAACCTTTACTTAAATAACCATAAAGTTACAAACTTACCAACGCTTTTTTCTTTTATTAGTCTCCTTCAATTATTTACTCCAATACCTCTACTTTTTCAAACATTTTTTAATGCATAGCCTATTTTTCTTTCTTGTGCAAAAAACTGCCGGTAAACAATTTTATATCCACTTTGCTTAAGATGTAAAACGCAACTCTTTTTTTAAAGTTAACATTTAATGTAAGAAAAAACACAAAAACAATATGAATAATTTAATAGATCTCAAAAAGACAAAAAATCTGTTACTAGAAGATTGGATAACGTTAAAAAACGGGAAAAGTCGAGAAATATGGGATGCTTGTAAATAAAGGTAAAGAGGAAATAATTGAAAAACCAGCTGCATTAAAAAGTACTTAATTGAAAAAAATTCTTTTGTCGGTTAATTTTTCTTTACAATCTTTTTAAATCAGTTATTTATATAAAAATTATGAATAGATTTAAAACACATTACAACACAAAAAATATTTTTAAACGATAAAAGCACAAATGTATACAAGTAGAGAGTCACAAACAAATAAAAACGTGAACATTTGCATTTTGAATGCCCCCTTACTCCCTTTATAATAATTATGCTTGATCAAATAATTTTGCTAATTTTAGTTCTGTAATGTTTTTATTTTTTGAATAAAAAACTTTTTGAACTGTAGCAATGGTATAAAAATGAGAAGACAGCATCCGGCGTCTGTCTGAAAGAGCGCTGTAGGGTGAACTTAAAATTTAAAAACCTAAAGTAAAAACAAATGTGTATAAATTAATTCTTGTTGCTACTCTAGAAAAATAGCTTTGTGTGTGTTTGAGATTTTCAGATATAAAACAAACTTTAAACTTTATTATGTTGATAAACTAATAAATAAATAAGCTTTTCAAAAATTGCAATGATTAGAGCCTAAAAACAATAAAAATCCTACAGTCTGCCCTACCCTTCCCGCTCCTCACCTAAAATGTGTCAAAGACCAACTATATTCCTAAAAAAATCAAATATAAGTGGAAAATCGCCTTCATTAGTGGTGGTGGTGGTGGGGGGGGGGGAGTACATACGTCACACACACCCTTTAAATCGCCCATGGTAAAGGCAATAAGTGACTGAGTTTGATAATGCTTTATTTTTCAAATGATTTCAAAATTCATCTCATAATATTGTGATAATAATGATAGTATGGCAAAGCTACAACCTTGTAAAGTTTTAAATCTACTAATTTTAGGGGGTTTCGTGGTTTTCGGTTTTTTGTTGTTTCTACACTCAAATTACTTCAATTAATGTTTACAACAGTTTGTGTTGTAAAACAAAAATAGTCTCTTTTAAACAGT
This sequence comes from Hydra vulgaris, assembly GCF_022113875.1. Lineage (NCBI taxonomy): Eukaryota > Metazoa > Cnidaria > Hydrozoa > Anthoathecata > Hydridae > Hydra > Hydra vulgaris. The sequence continues at coordinate 6,846,434 of NC_061160.1, read as the reverse complement.
TTTTAACATTTAAAGTATAAAATGCGTTTAAATAAAACGTTTTTTGTTAGTATTAGCAGCTATAAGTAGTGTAAAAACGCAAAGGAGGATCTATAGGGTGGGCAATTGGGGTAATTGCCCCCCACTCACCCACTTTACTTATATCTAATAAATTTTTTTTTTTATTATTCTATAAATTTAACACAGCATGTTGTTTGAAAAAGAAGATATTAATTTAAACAGGGTGTTTAAAAAAGATATGAAATTATAGAAAAATTGGAATATGCATACTTTCGCCCTTTAAAATCTCCGTTCCTCCCTCCCCTAGGCCTAGATCCACCAAAACAAAAACAAAAAAAAAAAAATCACCTCCTTACTAGATGTTCTAGATTCGCCTCTCTTACAAAATTATAAGAAAAAAAATTGATAATAGTTTACAACTTTTTTCCTCCGTCAAAGAAATGGTGAAAATATTTTTCTTGTTAAATTGCTATGCTTTTATCTTTCTCACATTTTTTTTTCATGCAGAAGAAAACATGAAGTTTCCATAACAGATATTTAAAAACTACTTTTTGTTCGCCACCCCAGTAAATCTTAGGCCCAATAAACCGTCAACCAATAGCTCACTATTGGCTCAAGCCTAAAGTTGAAGCCTGACTTGATGCTTAAACGTCCATTATTAAAAATATTACTTAAAAAGCATTGTTTTAAAAAGTATTGCCTTTAGTAAAAAAATAAACTTTTATCAAAATAAAGTAAGTACAAAGTAGTACAAAATACAAAAATATTAAATTTTAACTTAACGATTTAACTTTAACAATGCGAAAAAATCTCTTACAACTTAAAGCTTTATGAGATCTGTAGTTTCATAAATAATCAATTTTATTTAATTTGATAAAAATGCGATTTTCTATAGTTTAGTTTTTGAAATAAAATTGTAACTGGAAAAAATCTGGGGGTTAAAATATCTCCAGATTTTTGTTGGCACAAAGCCTCCTTCAATTCAGCCTATCAAGTAATCAAACCTTTCAGTAGCTCATAAATGTTCGGTAAGAGTATAAAATGACAAAATTAGAACAAAAAAAGTAAAGAAAGTTTGACCACACCTACTATAACGTTCTTGATTTAAAAATAACAGATCAGAAGTAATGATGAATCTAGAATGTTATCAAGTTTTATTATAGAAGGTTTATAAATGTATTAGATTGAGAATCGCGAAAAGCATTTATTTATTTTTATTTACTTTTGGCTTTAGTTTATTAACTTAAGCAATACATTAATAAAATTCATTTCCATTTCAATGCTTTCATGCTTCCAGATGAAATCTTATTTTCGTTTTCCAAATTTTTAAAAAGTAAGACTCAAAATTGAAAATAAATCAAATAATACATCAACAATAATAAACAACAAGGAAGACAGACTATAATTGCTAAAGCATAAACATTCTCAGTAGTTTACGTCACAAGTTTTTTTATTAAGTACAACAATAGTACTAAGAGACAACTGTACAACAATATAGATATTATCTTTTTGGCGCTCTTCAATTTTAAAGCTATCTTTACATCACAAATTAAGATTGCATTTTAAAATCAAGCTAATTTTATTTTATTTTATAATTAATAATTTTGTTTTCTTTTATAACAAAAACTCTTAGCTCTTATATGATAATGTGTCAATATGCTTTTCTTTGATAACGATGTTTGATATGGCAGACATTATTAAGATCTTAATTTTTTTTTTAAAAAAAACTTCACTAATGCAACAAAAACAAAACCTCGCAAGTTAAATAATTTAATTATAATGAATATCTATTATATTATATATCCATCAAAAATTAATTTCTATAACTAATTAAACAAATATAAACATAAAGTATTTTAAATGAATTTCCAAAAAAAATGTTTATAGATATTCATTAGATCTGAATTTTTTTAATATTAATTGTTGTTTTTATTCTAGTTAACAACGATTTTATAAATTGAAGATTCTATTGTACTGTGTTTTCTGATGCAAAATCATAAACCATCGAGCGAGACATTATAACAAAATAATTGGAAACAAAAAAACTAAATAAGATAGTTTAATCTGCTCAAATTTTTATAAGCATTATTATTGATCAGTAAGAAAAAAAACAATAGTTAAAATATTTAACAAACATTTGGTTCTTAAAAATTTAGTGTCCCTAATCAGAGGTAATTCTACAAATAAAATGAAGGGGAGGGGGTTTAATCATTAAGAAGTTCAGACTGGCTCCTTTAAAAAAAAAAATTCACCTGAATGAAATGTGTGAAATACATAGCTACGAAAATGAAAATTCTAAAAAAAAACATGACATTGCTACAAATTCCTTGTAAATAAATAAAATTCCAGGAATAGAGGTTGTCTGTAGTAATGCAGTACCAAATGTATTTTTAATGATAAATAAACCAATAAATTCATGTCTCCAGTCAAAACAGGAGTTGTATCGTCCAAATTAAAAGCAACTAAAATTGTGCCAATATTTAAAACCAATAAATTTAATAAACACTAAAAAATAAAAACTAAAGACCCATCTCGGTAATCCCAACCTTCTCTAAGCTTTTTGAATAAGTAATTGATGTCAAATTGTACGAATATTTAACTCAAAAAAAAAAAGTTCTAAATAAATAACAATTTGGTTTCCAAAAACAATATTTAACTGAATTGCAATTATAGATCTAGTTAATAGTATAAGCGATTCTTTTGATAATTTATCTAAACAAGGTAACCAATTTTAGAGTTTTTGTTGTTATTTTTAAGCTCAAATAACTGCAACTTTTTGCAAAGCATTCATAATCTAAAACATTTTTATTTTTCTTACATCTAAATATATTTTATGTACGCCAATATTACATAAACAAATGTATACTAACACAAAAAACTATTCATAATAGTTAAAAACAATCATCATTATTAGTTTGTAATAAAGGTTAATTCATCCATATCGAACCCATACATTATGTCTATCAATTTAACCTGTAACAAAACATTCTATTTATGCTTAAATACAAATTTGGACTAGACTAATCATATTTTTCAGATAACTTCTTTCAAACTAACACAAATAAATATATAGAGGAGCAACATGAAACTTTACATTGCCCAAAAAAATTAACAAAATTCTAACGGGTCTCTATTTCATAACGTAGCGGCCCCAATGTCAAAGAAGACAACTTTATAAAAGAAATTTTGCATTTTATTCGTTTAAAGAGTCTTCGCTTTTTACTCCCGGAAATGGCTTGAACGTTCACAACCAAATACACTCAATAGGTCTAAAGCTTACTTCTATCTGCATACCTTCTAGTTAGAACTTTAAATATAATGCTAACATGTGTTGCAGATGGTAAACGACCCTTTAGTAAACTAAATATTTTCAAGAACTATTGTAAAGCCACTAAAGGACAAGAATGCTTTTAGGATCTCATGATGATGTTAGTTAAAAATGAAGTAATTATAGTCTATCATATGATGATACAATAACATATTTTACTGATAAAAAAGCGAATACGAATGGTTCAAATAAGCAGTTTTATGTTTTTTTTTAATTTTCATAGAGTGTCTCGTTTAACTCCACTTAAATTATGTTGCGCTTGTGTTATATAAGTCGTATATTTTCAAGAAAAAATGACTGCACATGCTTTTAATTTAAATTTTTATAAAAATCTTACATACTTAAAAGGGCGCCTACTCAACGCTATTCCCATAGCGCCATGAAAACTTCCGGCGGTCCTGACGGGGCTCATACCTATATAACAAAATAATATCCAAAAATATAGAACTCAAAACATTAAATAATTCTCTCAAATGATAAAAAAAACCACTGTATTATTTAACCATTGATGTAAATATATTATTAAAAGCCGCATTTTATTCATTTGAGGTAATTGATGATAAAACTCCAACTCTACTATGAGTTTTCATTACGGCAACGCAATTATATTTTTAGAAACATAATTATTTTTGAAAGAAATAATGTTATTTTTTATGATAAGAAATATGCTATTTTTATTCATTATATTATTTATTGCAATATATATGTTGTATATATTGCATTATTTATTATAAGAACATGCGAAAACATAAATTATTTGTAGCTAACCATTTTATGGCAAAAAAGGAATCAATTAAATACCTTTTGAGTACCACTTCAAAGAAAAGGGTTTGAACTTTAAAAATATTCAATCACAAAGTGAAACCTTTGCTAAAGCCGAAAAAAAGTGTAGCCACAATACTGTTTGACAGATGTTAAGGAATATGAAGGTCTACACTTCACTATAAACGAAACGATTTTACACTATAAACAAAAAATAAATTACTGACAAAACTGGAACAGAAAACCAAAAATGAATTATATTGTTTAAATAATAGGACTAAGACACTCGTTGATGTCAAGCATAACGAAAGAGCAAAATATGAGTTAAACTTGTATGGGGTTGCTATTTAACAAAAAGCTGTGAATAGAATTAACGATATATATATATATATATATATATATATATATATATATATATATATATATATATATATATATATATATATATTTATTTATATACATATATATATATATATATATATATATATATATATATATATATATATATATATATATATATATATATATATATATATATATATATATATATATATATATATATAAATATATACTAGGGACGCCCACTTTGCAAATCTTTAAAAAATAAAAAATAACAGTAAGGTGTACGTCCGCATTGAAATATCCGTGTTCTAAGTAACCTAGAACAAGGACACTAAGGACTAAGTTGATACTCGTTTGACTTTCTGTTACATTTTTTGTTTAAATGAGTATTTTTTTTTAATTAAGTTATTAAAGAAAACAGAAGTGAGTCGATTTTTATTTGACAAAATTTAATCTTTTTTTAGTTTTTTTCTTCGACGTTTTTCGTACGCTTTTTTTCAATAATAAAATTTTTTGAAATTTTTTTGCAAAATAAAACCCGAGAAGTCAATTTGCGCGGTAGGTACTCTTTGTTTCGCACCTTAACAACTTATACCGAAGTTTTATTTACAGCATATACTCGTTACTGGTGCAAAATTACACAATATAATTGTTCATAGTTTATTTGAAATAAAAATAATACTATTTAATTTTTAATTGAAAATAAAATAAAAGTATATTTATAATACTTAGAGCATAATGTTTTCTAAAAAAATTTCATAAATTGATGCGAAATTAAAAAAGAAAACAAACAACAAAACATAAATGTATCTGCAACGACTGCATGAATTATTGCACAAACATCATCAGATATACTATTTATATTATCAGACTCGTTAATTTAGGTACTTATTGTTTTAAAAATTCTATTAGAACGTCACCTTTTCTACAGTCTAGCCACCTTTGTTATCAACATCAATAGATTACAAGGTAAAAAAAATTACATATTCTTTTTAAATTTGTTTTTTGAAATTCGGTTTCACAGATGGTTGATCATCAAAAATAGTTTTTAAACTTACGCTCTTAATATTTATGCTTGTTTTTATTCATTGTCGCGTTTTCTGTCTTTTCCAAGATCATGCAGGTCATAGAAACCATCCAGGTTATTGAAGTCTAAATTATCCAAGTCATAGTTTGCAGGACGGCAAAGTATAACATCATCATAAGGTTTTAATTTTTGTCAAAATATAAAACTTATTTTCTAGTTATGTCAACTTTTTGGTAAATGTTTATAAATTTAGGTTCCGAATAAAAATGACCAGATTTTATTTCCAAACATTACTTGTGTAAAAAGCTATACATGAATTTTTATTTTAGAAACATCTTTTTTGATCTCATAAGTCACAAAACACTGTAATTATGATTCTTTTCTTAATGAATGAGATTAAGATTTTCAGGGGAGGATCAAGATATGAAACAAATTTTAAACATTTATATGTTTATTATTATGTCAAAAAAGGTTTTCAAAAAATTGCAAATAGTAAAAATTATATCAACTTGTTGCTTTCATGTTTGAGGCAGCTGTGGCCAAAATTTCTTTTTTCATTTTTAATTCCTCATGAAAGTTCAAACACTGTTGCTTCAAAAAACTTGGTGTTTTAAACTCCTTTCATTTATTGTTATTTGCACTTTATTACTAAAGTCTAAAACACAGTGAAATGGTAGATAATATTTACTTATTCATTATTAATTATTATATATTTCATCATTTCTTATGTGTAAATGCGCGAGTAAAAAAATACCAGGTTTTGTATAACTAATCTCAGGTTTTGTATAACTAATCTCATTTTATTATTATTATTACTATCATTTTATAAATACAGATAAACTAGCAGGTAAATACCTGTACCAAAAACTATTTCGTAACTTTTTGCTACTTTTTAAATTTCTGATAATGTAAAAAGTAATTTGTATCTAGGTTTTTTAATTACGATGTTTTTTTTCTTTATATATAACAGTCAGCTTATCTTTTCTCGATTAAATTTATCTCATCTGGATAGATGTTGCTGTGTTCTCTTGTGTTTTTATTTGTTGATTACATCACGCACTAAAAACATTTAACTTAATTTGCAGTTATTATCTTTTTATTTTCTACAATTTTCTACAATTTTTCTCTATTATTTTCTACAACTGTAACACTTCTTGTCTCTAGTAAGGTAGTATACATAATTCTAAAGTCTAAAAATTTTGAACAAAATCTTTTCAAAAGGTTTCATTTTTTAAAACAATTTAATTGTATTTGTACCATTTAAAGTAAACATAAGTGTCTAACTCTAGATAAACAGATTATTTTTTCGATAAACAGGCTATTGTTTAGTTAGATAGACTATTGACTTGGTAGATAGACTATGGTCTTGGTAGATAGACAAAGGTCTGGGTATATAGACGATTGTCTAGGTAGATTGACTATTATTTAGATAGATAGGTTATTGTCTAACTCTATCTATTGTAAACATAAAATAGTCATTGTATAAGGGTAATGTTGACCATTAGTGTGACACAAAGTTAGCAAGCAAACAAACGTGAAAAATGTGTTAAAAGCGATCAAGTGTGACCCAAAGTTAGCAAAAAAAAAAACAAAAAAAAAAACAAAGCACGTTTGAACTTGCTCTTGAACTATCAATAGAATAATTAAAATAAAAAATAAACAATAAAAGATTCAAAACAAAAGAAAAACAATTTAAATCAAACTTTTTATGCTCTTGAGCAAGGGAGGTGCCGAAGGTGAAGTGATCTGCCGAGGAAATAAAAAGGTTTGTAATTCAAATACCGCAAAAATACTGCTTAATCCAACAAAGTGTTTCAAAAGTCGGTAGTTTTTAGTAATTATTTAATTTTTGAGAATACCAAAACCAAATGTTTAAGTATCTGAATGACAAATATAAAGGTTTGTACAACATTATTCTAAGGTGCTTAATACACGGAAAGGGATATTTAATAATTTTGAACTTTTTCCACACCAAACCCAAGCTTATTAAGATCCCCCACCTCCCCCGTTTAATCATTTTAAATTATTATAAACAAAAAAATATCTCAAAAATAAAAATAAATAATTTAGAATATATATGTTTACATATTTATATATGTATCTAGCCGACCCCTCCCTCCCCGAGAGTACCTCATCTCCTCCCCGACCTTTTAAAAAGCAAGAGCTCTAGAGAGTAAAACAAAAAGTAAAATTTGTCGCCAAACAGAAAATAATACATAATTTATAAATATAATTGAAATAAACAAAACCTGTTATAACTTAAAACTTTCCCATAGGGATCAATCTTAGGACTAATGTATTTTTATTGTAAATAAATAGTTTATACTGAAGTATATTGTACACTAAAAAAATTTAACAATAAGCAAAACATGGTTGTAGAAGTTTGGTTGAATTAGAATTTTCTTGTAGAAGTTTAGTGGACACAAAAAAATATTCATCGCAAAAAAAAAGTTTAATGGAACTGAGAGCTTTAATTCTATATAAACTTAATATACAGCAGGTTTTACTGTTCATTTTAAAACACAGCGTAGATCATCTTGAAATACATTTCGGACATACTTTAATCAACTTTCTCAACAATACTCAACTTTGATGTTTAAATAATGACAAAAGATTTTCTTAATTCAAAAAAGCTAGAAGTATTTATATATAATATAAAGGTTTAAAATATTCTTTTGGAAATAAACGTATAAATATCATTAATAAACTAAAAACAGTTGATATTGACACATTTTGTTAACAAAATGTCTAACGTATACTTACATAATTACTTATTATTGAGAGGCGTTCAAACTTTATATGGTCATAACTTTTAAACGTTAAGATGTTTTTGTATGAAATTTAAAATTTATAGATAAATGTAAATTTAGAGAATAATAAAAAAAAAATACAATTTAGTGCAAAGCACCCTTATTTGACGTAAGTATAAATAAATAAATGTTTGGCGTTCCTCTATGTCTTTTTCTTCATATCTTGAAGTCAGCTATATCTAGTGCTGGAGGCGTTCCGAGGAGGGCTAGATTTGTCTAGCCCCTTTACTAAATTTATTAGAAAGCAAATCGGACATTGGAGTCGGCAAAATTGGATCTAAAGATGGTAGTGAGCAAATGTTAGTCAAAAAGGACCTTTTTTTGTTCTTTTCGATCTTAGTCAGCAAAAAGAATTTTTAAGGTCTTACTTAACAAAAATCAGATACTTCAGTATCTGATTTTTGCCTAGTAAGACCTTGAAAACCGCCCTAGACAGGGCCGTACCTCCTCCTCTTTTAAGATCTCGTCGGTACACGGCCCTGTCTAGGGCGGTTGTATCGTAATTTGATCTTTTATTGTGTAGCAATTCATTTTTATTTATGTCAAAAAGTTTTTATACATTTAATATTGATGTAAACTTACTCTAATATTTTGCTTATATATATATATGTATATATATATATATATATATATATATATATATATATATATATATATATATATATATATATATATATATATATATATATATATAAATATATATATATATATAAATATATATACATATATATACATAAATATATATATATACATATATATATATATATATATATATATATATATATATATATATATATATATATATATATATATATATATATATATATATATATATATATATATATATATATATATATATATTAATGAATATATATATATATATATATATATATATATATATATATATATATATATATATGTATATATATGTATATATATATATATATATATATATATATATATATATATATATATATATATATATATATATATATTTGTGCATATATAATAACATGATTTGTCAGGTAATTTAAGATAATCACTTAGTAGTAGAATATAAAACATTAGTACTTTAATATCCTTTTTTAATTTTAGTTATTTTGTGTTTGAGTTAAAAAATCTCACCTTTTTATTTTCCGAATTTCAAAATGAGCTTGTAAAGTAAAAAACTTTTGAAAAAAAAAAAAGCTTTAATGAAACCACATAAGAGTTTAATATCTTGAGTATAAGCACTTACTGCAATTTAGTAGTTCTCTCAGTCATGTGATAACAAGCGTGTCTTATGAATTTTTAATTATATAAACCAGTGTGCATAAAATTAATTAATGTTAAATTGGCGACCATTGAAGGTATGGTATGAGTACAAAGTTGTTAATTATGTATATCTGTGCAACAAACAGTAGCTCTCAAATAAATGAAACAAAAAGCAAAATAAATGAAACAAGATAAGCAAATCATTCAAGCTGTTTAAACAGATAATACCCTCAGTAGTTAATTATTTTTTTATTTGTTTTTATTTATAAATTTTATAAATTTTACTTTGCAACTTTAACAACTTCCAACTTTACAACTTAAAACTTTATAAGTTTCATTTTTTAAATCTTCATCAATTATTTTGTAGCTGTAAAAATGAATAACTTTAACCAATAATAACTGTTATTGTTGCCACATAGGGGTTAATAAAATATGGCATAGTTTTTCAATAAGGTTAAGGGTTCAATTTTTCATTAAGTTGAAGAACTTTGTTAAAGTTGTTCCCAAAAAAAAAAAAATCTAAACAAATAATAGCACCCAAACTAGTACCCACGCTACTTATTTAACTTGTTCAACCAAAACGCTTACAGAATTCCAAAATTAGTATTAGCTGTTATATTTGTTTTTCAACTTGATTTAATTTCCGAGATGTTTAGTTTTATTAATTTGTTTAATTATCAGTTACAGAACCCTCTGCGTCACGCAGATTCCTCTGCGTGAAAAAGAAATGTTACGCAGCAATGTGTTATAACAACTTAAAATGTTTAAACCACAAAATTACAGCTATTTAGTTCATGACTAAAGACAATCAAATAAAAAAAAGTATAAAAACATTGAAATACTCTTTTGATAAAGAAGTTTGAGGATCCGACTCGAATTTGCAAGCAAAGTTTCAACTTATTTTTCAAAATTAAATAAAAAAGGACAAACTACAAAACAAAAAATATAAAAATCTTTACCCAAGCGTCCCAATACCGCCACGTGTTTATGGTGTATTTAAACCTTACAAAAAAAAAAATATAACAAACTTTAGGAACTGTTGTGAATGACGTCTTCCAAGCTTCTAGAAAACAATTTTGCTAGCCAAGAACCAAGAGGCCGTATGTCCACCTTTTGAGTTTGTTCTGTTTATTATCAATAAATATGCAACAACCCTGTCACCAATCACCAATCATGTCCCGAATAAATTTAATCTCATGAATAATACAACTTACTAAAATATTTTAAAAATTAGTCGGACACACTGGCAAAAAGTCTTTACAAATAAAATATTAAAACTTGATTTTCTCGGAAACACAAAAAATGGACATACGGCCTTTTGGTTCTACGCTGACGAATTAACGGTTGTCTTTGAATAATGAACTTATAATGAACTAATAATGATGTGATCATTTGATAGGTTTTGGAAATTGCATTACCTCTTTTACAGTTTATTTAAAGAGTATTGATATAATATGTTGTGGTTGCGAATTTTTATATATACTGCGATTGATATTTGTATTGATATAATAATATGCAGCCAGATGATTATAAAATAACAATCAATAAACGAGTGAAATCATAAGTGTCTTAATGAAACTTATAAGAATTTCCCACACTAAACGGTGGCGACCTAGACCAGGACATAAAAGAAACCTACGAATAAGCAAAAATTGAACCAGAGAACATTTATCAGAGAGGGAACAATATAATAAAAATAAACATTAAAAGTATAAAAAGAAACGCGAAAACCAGGAAAATGTTGGACGACGGTGATAACATTGATTTGATAGAAGAATGGCTCTCAAAACAAGTGAAAGTTGAAGCGGCAATTAAAATTAAAAACAAAATGTTGGATGAATTGGAACCTATAAATAAAAAATCGTCAAAAAATGGGAGTTTGAAAAACAAATGACGGGAGAAGCTACATTGCGGATAACTCTTGGAAATGAAAACGAAACTACGCAGCAATCTGTCAAGCTTCAAAAGTTTACGATTACAAAAATTAATGGCTACTATAAAGACTGGTTTAAAATTTTAGATCAATTTACAGTGGAATTTGAAAACTAAAATATATCAAACATCAGGAAGTTTAGTTGAAGGAAAACCTAGAGATGACATACTTGAATTACCACATTTATTGGATGTATAAGAAGAAGAAGAAAAATGTATATTACAAGACACTTATGGAAAAGAAATTTGGATTCACAAAGGTTTATTTAAAGACCTTGAAGAAATAAGGGCTATAAAAAACACGCACAAAATCAAAGAAGTTCACGACTTTTATAACAAATTTGCAAGAACTCCATTAAGAAACATTGAAAGAAATCCGTTGAAATCAGCTTTCAACACAAATGATAAACGAATGAAACGCGCAAGCGCACAGCCACGGTATAATGAACATTGAAGCGCTGCATTAAAACAATGCGTTAATTATGATAACTATGATAAGGTAATGATGAAAAGTTTTAGTAACAATGGTTTTAAAATTGTAATAAAAAATATCACACGTCAATCTGTAAAAATGCCATTCCAACAATGGATGACTAAGTTGAAAACAAAAAAGAAACATAATGTTTGATACAGGTGCGGGAAGTTCCTATAAATGTAAAAACATGTTAACCAAACTGAAGTTAAAATCTACACGAGAGGAACATAAAAACATTCAACAGCTATATGGAATGGTGAACAAGCGTGTAGAAATATATAACGGTACGCTAGAATCATTAACGGTACCGGATGATTTACTTCAAGATTGAATTCGTCAACGTGGTAAAGGAAATACCAATCTTTTTTTCCAATCTAATTGTCAAAGAAGTAAAAAAGAAATTTAAAAAATTGAGTTGAGTGAAATTCAGTTATGATGAAGGAAGCGATGATTTGCAACCTTTTTACTTAATACTTGGTGCTGCTGATTATCAGCAAATAAAAACTACCGAACTAGTTACTATCGGGAAAAATATAGATAAAAATCTAGGAGTGGAATGAACATGTTGGGATGGAATTTTGCTGGGAGGTGTATACAATTAAACTCAGTTATTGAAAAGTCATTCTTATTGAACACTAGCTGTAATGAGTGCGACTAAATGTCTAGTCTTGAAGTACTTGGATTGTCAGACACAAACAGTGAATTAATGTTCCATCAAGATTTTAGCGAACAACTGCTTTAAACCAACAAAGAATATTATGAAGCTAGAATGCTTTGGAAAGAGGATGTTGTCAAACTGCCAAACAAAAAAGATCTAGCTATTTAACAGTAATAAACTGCAACAACTCGATTAGAAAAACTCAATAAATTAGAAGAGTATGAAGACATAATGATGGAACAGTTCAATGAATGGATGAAAGATCAATGAAGGAATATTGGAAATAGTACCAGAAAATCCTACGGGAGAGATCATTTATTACATTTATCATGAAGCGGTAATCAAAGAAAATGCTTAGTTAACAAAAATGTGGATTGTTTCTGATTGTTCAGCTTGAAAAGGCACTCAGTCACCTCCGTTATAAAATTTTCTAGAAGTGGGATTCACTGCAGCCACTAATATTTGACATACAAAATTAAATAAAAAAAAAACTAATCTTGAAAACTAGATAGGATTAAGAAATATCAAACGAACTTTCGGAAGAATGGCTAAACTGGATAAAATTTAAAAACAAGCAACTTACTTGTAGTACGAATTGCACCAAAGGATATCAGTATTTCAAATCTTTAAGCAAGTTTTTTTTTTCTGTAGTTATTTAGGTGCTACCAGAGCTCCCATCCTGCGCGATGCTCTGTGATAAGTCCTTACGGTCTTATCACAGAGCATCGCGGGAGAGCATTTAAACTAAAGTAACTAAAGTAATTTCATATATTATATTTCATATATAATTTCATATTCAAATAAATGATTTCAACATAAAAACAAATGAAACATTAAAAACATTCAGATCAGCAAAAATCTTTTTTTAGTTAGAAAGATGTAGAAAGATGCTTGCGTTAAATGTTGTGGTTAAGAACTAAGAATTTAAAAATGACGCAAAAACCAGTCGAATCGTAGATGCTGATGTGGATATATGAGTTTGCATTCTTTGGAGAAAAAATTCAAGATTTTTTTCCGCTTTTAAAAACCTTGGAACTTTTTTTGCTTATTACATAACCTTAAAAATAACATTCTGCCGCATTGTGCTGTTATCGACATCGGTTTGCATTGTGCTGTCGACATCGGTATTTCTATTTTAGTTGGAATTTTAATTGTTATTTTTGCTTACACGCTGTAATATAAGAATTTTTTATCAAGATGTCTTAAAGAATAGAATGCGACGATTAATCGATAAACGAATATTTTAAAGATTTTTCATTAAACGGCTAGGAATATTCGTTCGTCTTCATTTTAATCATTCAACAATTACTGAACGCATAATAATCGTTCAACAAATATATGAGTTACAAATATTCGTTAAACAAATATGTTTGTTTCCGTTCATTCATTGAACGAATAAAAAAATTGTTTAGCAAATAAGCGATCGCGAATATATTTTTAAAGTAAAAAGTAAAATTTGGTTATTATATTGGTCATTAGCTTAGCTAAATCTACAACATTTCTCAGATTTAGTTTTGCCACATTGCCGAAGTTTAATAACGTTTTTAAATATTTTTTTAATTAATTTTGTTGAACAAATATTTATTTGTTTAGAGAATAAAATAAATTTACATTTGTTCTGGTTAATTTGTTCAACAAATTTATTAAACGGTTATTAGGGGAAAGGCGCCTATAATGGCATACTTAACTTTGATGCTTCATTTTTCAGTATCCTGAAGATCAAGAACAAAAGTTTTGATATATATACATTCTTTGTTACATGTAGAACAATAATAATTTCTAGCAGCTTTCATCACCTTTAGTCTTTATTAGTTATTTTTATTTAAAAAAAAAGCACAAGTATGCCATCATAGGCAACTACTGCTCCTATGATGGCATACGGGAGGATGGGACTGGTTAGCATCAAGGGTAACTTGACGATTTCATTTGACTTTTGAGTCTTCCCTCAGAAATGCCAGAAAATACTCGTAATCATCCTAATTAACCCTTTCTTGCTACTAAGCAGCAATGTAGAATTTCACGCATGCGCATGAGAGATATTGCGTTTTATGTGTTTTTTGAACCAAAAATTTTCGCTAACAAATATGTTATTTTTATGAAAAAAAAGGTTTTCTCAACTGGTCAATAATGTAACACACCTAACTCGTCAGTATGTTATCATAAAATGAAGTCATCATTTTCATTTAAACAAGCTATTTCTGCCTTGTTCAAAAGATAAAATTAAAATAAGTATTCCACTAAATGCACAAAACTTGAAAATAAAATGCATGAAAATTTCATTTCTGCACAGTTAATAATAAAATCACAAGCTAAAATATTTAAAGGGATTAAAAATACAGCAGCACATCCTAAAATGGATTTTTGTTGATTACAAAAGCAATACTTGTGCATAAGAGACGTATTTTTACTAAAACTAATTTAAAGTCAGTATAGACATGTTGGTCTTTTTCTAATGAAAATATGACCGGTATGCCATCATAGGCGGTATGCCATCATAGGCGCTATGCCATCATAGGCGCCTTTGCCCTATTTGTTAAACAAATATAGGTTTCGCAAATATATTTGTAGCCTACAAATAGTTTAAACAATTAGTTTTAACGAATATTCTTTAACGAATCATTTAAACGAATATTTGTACATATTCGATAACGATATTCGATAAACAAATAATCGTCAGACTCTTGTCTTGAACATTGAAAATCCTGCAAATGGCTAAAAACATACAGTCTAAAGACGATTCGGAAACAGCATCGACAAAAAATCGATAAGTATTTCAACAACAATACCGTTGTTGAATCTGTTAAACCCTATTTTTTTATATTACAATAGGTTATCTTTTGAGTCGCAATGTGAATAATAATTTGTTCAAATTTCTTTGTTTTCCCAGGTACAAACAGTACAAACAAATATTATACAAATGATATCATAATACAATCAATTTTACCAAATTTGGTGATCAATTTAAAATAAAAGTTACAAGGTTAGTATGTAAATTGTAAATACAAGATATGATAAGATGTGTTTATTAAATTTTTATAAGTGATATTTCTTTACCTATTTAGTAAAATGGTTAACTTCAGCGTCTAAAATTAATATACATAACTAACCATCTACTTCATTAGCACGACCATCAACTTCTAGTAATATTGCTTTATTTGATAAAAATTACTGGCAAAAGTCTCCGAACCAATCAATGGTAGAAGTGACATATGACTCATCTTTAGAAGAATAATTTCATTATGATGTTGATTGGACTTTAGAGAAACGACAAAAGAGAGGAGATAAATCTCAGTGGAAAAGGGTGAAAACTCAAACTAATCGTCTGAAAAGATTGGAAAATAAATCTGTTTCAAATTCAAAATTAAATCCTGCTAAGGGATTAAAAAAACGTTGCAATACCATTTCAGCAAGAAACTTTCATCAAGAAAGGCTAGAGTACCATTACATATCAGCAAAGAATTAAAATTCAAAATTGCCAGCAGTTTTGGTAAACCGAGAGCTGGGAACTGCAACGTCAATTAACTATGTGACTAATTGACATCAAAGATATTGCACGATCTAGACCAATTGATAACTCAAAAAATGGCATTAGAAATACAAGTTTATAATCTCTCAGTCGCTGAACATAACAATAGAGTGAGAGTTAATTTTAGACATTTTTAAGTACACTCTGTAGCACAGACAAGTTTTCTACTCGGATACTATTTAAAAATTTGCGTCTCCAGGCACAGTGCTATCTCCAGATGCGAGAGGAAGACACCCACCAGCTAAAAAAATAAATCAGATAATCAAGCAGTCAATAATTGATTATACTGAATTATTGCCTTCATATGAATGATATTATTTATAAGAAAGGTGTAGAAAAAAATATTTGGGAGCCTATTTAAATAACTCTATAAATAGTATGTGGAACACAGTAAAGAAAATAAATAAATACATATGTTTACTCACAGCTACTGTGTTTTACCAGAATAGTGGATAAAGTTGGCAAAACCTCTCCCATCTGGAGATAGCACTGTGCCTGGAGACGCAAATTTTTAAATAGTATTAGAGTAGAAAACTTGTCTGTGATACAGAGTGTACTTAAAAATGTTTAAAATAATTCTGAACGTTTTATTCTACGTTTTACTATTATAAATGACATGGTTTTACTATTATGACATGATTTTGTAAATTTCTTCGTATGTCGTTGGATCAAAGTTTCTTAAAATCTGACCATTATAATATGATATGTTTTTCTTTGTATGGAATACTTGAAGATCAGACATGAGTTTTCTGATTTTACAGTAAAATAATTATTTAAGTTTTCAGCTAGTTCTTCGTCTGAGTTGGCTGTTGGTAGTACATATTCTTGAGTTTTATCTAGTAGCTTGTTTACCAATGATGTAAAAAAAAGAAAAAATAAATAAACAATATATTTTATTATAATAAAAAAATAATTAAATTTGTTCTTGAAAAAATAACATTTCGTCTTGAATTTTCTTTGTTAAAAATTTAATTTTTCTTGCTTTATTTCTTTTGAGCTTGTATTTGCTCTTTTTCTAAAAAAAATAAAAAAAAAACTTAAAAAAATTGTTCTTTTTAAGTTAAAAAAAATAATTTTTTTATAAATTACCTTTTTTGTTATATTAACTTGAAAATCTGTATTTTTTTTTGCGGTCCTATTTCTTTAATTTCTAAGGTAGGTTGGTTTTGTGTTTTTTTGTTCAACGTATCGATGAATTCATCCATCGTTAAGTCGATGGGATGAAATTCCAACTCCTGATCATCATCTATAACAATTGTTGGTATAATTTTCTTTTCCCACATTTTTTTTCTAGATATAACTTTAGTAATTGCCATTTGATTTTTGATATAAAAAAATGCAGCTTTTATACAAAAATATTTAATCTTTATAGATTAAGTAAAATAATAGATTTTTGTGACAAACAAGTTATATTTAGACACTTTTAATCTTGCTTTTTACGTAGGATTATATAGGGAATTTCTCAGGGAATTTCCCTTAAAATGTGCGTAAACAACTTTAAAAAAATCTCTGTGTAGAAAAAAATCTCTACGTAAAGTGTTAAAATGACAATTTAAATGAATTCAAAACACGCTTAAACAACACGTCGACGTAGCATAGTGCATCGTATCATTTCCTCACTATGTTGTAAACCGCCATGAACCGATCGTCCAGGGTTCGAATCTCTCTATAACTTTACGGCTTTAACATTATATGTATAAATACATTGAGCGAACGCTCGATGACGTCTGTCTAGTTAGCTTAGTTAGTTATATGTATAAACACATTGAGCGAACGCTTGATGACGTCTGTCTAGTTAGCTTAGTTAGTTATATGTGAACCACATTGAGTATCAAAATCATCAGATTTTTACTTGTAGTGTTTTTATTTAATAGATTAGAGAAATGTATTCTTTTTTTTATATAAGCAATTATAGTATTTTTTTTATTCCTGAAAATTAATTATAGTTGTTTTTTTTCCTGAGGCGTCTATATTCTTTTTTGTCACGTTCATTTTTTGTTTTCTTAAACAATTTTTCTGCTTTTCTTTGTTTTTGCCTATGTTGCATATATTCTCCGTGAAAAAAAGGAGCTGTTTTGACTATTTCTACCCTTTTTGTTTTCTAAGGAACATGTTTCTGCAGAATCTCTTTCATTATTTGGTTATATACAGTTATTTTGTCTTTCATATTTTCAGCTGATGATATTTCAGGTTTATTTCTTGATATTTCATTGTTAAAGGACTGTATGTCTATTGTTTTTAAATTCCTGTATGTGTTTGTTTGGTATAATTTTTTATTTTTTTTTCCTTCTACTTTAAAATCAATGAGAAAATGATCACTTAAATCTAAGTTTGTTACAGCGACCATAATTACTGATATTTCATCTGGCTCGTTAATTAATACATCTAGTATGTGTCCCATTTTATGAGTTTGTTCTTTGACTTATTGTATTAAATTTAGTACATCTAGTATTACTTTAAAGCTTTTGCTATATAGTTCTTTGATATCTAAGTATATGTTTATATCACCTGCTGTAACGTATGTGCAACCTGTTGATACAATTCAGTAAGTAGTAACTATATCTTCACTATCAACAACTCAGACGAAGTATAAAAGTCATTATACAAATAACTTAAATCATTAAGATTAAAAAATCCTTTTACAACTACAATATATATATATATATATATATATATATATATATATATATATATATATATATATATATATATATATATATATATATATATATATACAAAATATACAAGTATTTGATTTAATAAATAAAAAGAAAACGGACACTTCCGGAAGACCATCAAGTTCTCATCGAGAACTGCTAGTAAATTTAAAATCGTATAAAAATCGAATGCATACATACATGTTCCAGTGTATAAAGCACAAAAAAAATTTAAGTGCATTCATATACATATTCAGTTATTTCACTGCATAAAAAATAAAAAAGTAAATTATTTAATGTTTAAAAATACAAAAATATATCATCTATAGACAAAATGATTTCCTTAGGCTTTTTTTTTTGAATGAGAGATAACTCCGTTCCAAAGAAAAATTAAAATATTTAAAACTATTTTATTCTAAAGAGAAGTACCACGAAGTAAAATGCTTAACCTTCCAAAATTAGTTTGAAAAAATGATTGACAAATTAAATTATTACTTCTGAAGTTTTATTTTTTAAGTTGTCTTTTAAGGTATATAAGTTATGAAAAGAAACTGGGTTGGAGTTAGTTTTACATTTTTACATAAAACAAATAATACTAAAAACATTTAGCTGATATATATCAAGAACTTTCATTTCAAATAAGAGAGGCTTGGCTTGATTAAATATATCTTTAAAATTAATAAGTCAAGCAACATGCTTTTGTTGACAATAAAGAAGCCTAAGTTTGGATTTATTAGCACTACACCAAAAAATGTTTGCATAATTTAAATAACAATGGATAAAGGAGTAATATAATTGAGTTAAATTGCGTTTATTTAAAGCACTTCTAGCTTTATACAATAATCTTATACTTTTAGCAACTTTATTACACAAGCTTTATTACAAAATTATGTAATTGGAACTAACAATAGCCCGTACCCAACTTTAATTGCCCCTTTCCTAAAACTACATCTCTAAAGATTTTTTAATGAAAATTGACTCTCAATGAATTTCGATCTAGTTTTATTTAACGCAAAAAAAATGTAAATTTTTTTTTAGAAACCATATCCTATAGGTGGGCTATTAGGGGTCCAATAGGATTAGCTACAATAACTTTATCGCCGTAAAAAAAAAAAAACAATTTCCGATCTAAGTGGTTAGATTATTTTTTATATTTTGCATGTCATATATCATCATATCATATATCAAAATATTATGTTAAAAAATTGTTTGTAGGAGCTTAATGTTGAACTTTTTACAAGCTACCTGCAAATTAAAAGCTATTTTAAAAGTGTTTTTAGTTGTAAGCAATAACTGTGTTTTTTAGTACTTCAATATAATTTAGAGTGTGTTCTTTAACTTTCAAGCTAAAACTGATTGAAACTGATTGAATCAATTTGAGAGCTTGTTTGGTCGAGTAACCTAAGCCTAAAGAATACAAAATGTACAAAAGAACTTCAAGCCTATTTAATAAATAATCGTCGTAGTTTATGCAAGTTTTAACTTGCAAAAACTGTTGCATTATTGTAATAATAAGTATTTAATTAGTATTATTATAATTAATTAAATTATTATAATCTTTTATGGAAGACTCCATCTTTTATGTCAATGAATTCGAATTCGAATTGTAGCCCCTAGATTTCTATAGCTCGAAGAGAACTTCTTTGTATCTTTGATATAAGTAGAGATTAATGATTTTCCGAAACATCCATGGACTATTTTTTCAAAATCACTAGTATATTTGGAAACGGGATCTCCAAGACTGGATTCTGAAATAAGCAGCTCAAAGCTTTCTAAATTTTTAAGCAAATTATTACAAGCTTTGCCTTCCTAACGATGTTGGCCTTGGTAAGATACTCTGCAGATGTTTATCGTAGAAAGATATCAGTTGACAAACTGTAACCTACATTTCTTGTTTTCAAACATTTTTTTTTTAATTTCTTTTAAAAGTTTATCTACAACACCTAACAGTATATGTAAACCGGAAATATTTACAAGTTCTGTTGTTTTTTATTTTTGTCCCCTGTTAGTAAAGTTGTGTAAATTTTTTCATTTTTTAATTTTAGACCTGCAAATATATTGGTTGTATAATCTGCATAAATATTCTAAAGAATAATAATCAAGTTTTTGAAGATATTAGAAGATGAGCTCATGCAAAACGGACAAGAATGTTTTGAAGTTGAAGCCTGTTTTCTAATTAGAAAACATAAATTCAGCATTTCTTCCAGGTTGCACAGTACACTACAGGTTGCACAGTATATGAAGATCTTAAAGTTTTGCTGTAAATTGTTAGCTTACAACTTTAAGCAAAACCTTGAGATCTTCATATACTGTGCAAAATAAAGAAGAAATGTTAAATTTATGCAAATTTATTCGAAGATTATGGTATTTTTTGTTAAATGAAGACAAAAAAGCCAAGGTTTGTATACACTTGAATTATTGAAATCTTTAAACGTATTGTCACACTTTCTCAATTTATTTGAGATTTTATTATTTTCTAACTATTGTTTTAGGGTAATTGATAGAGTAACTTTAAGGAACCTCCACCCTCCATCTACACCTAGTTTGATTTCAACATCATTTCTGAAATAACAAATACAAATTTAAATAAAAAGAAAAAAGCTTACTCAAACCTTATCAAAACAATATTCTAAAAAGATTATTTAGCTAATAACTCAGGCCTTCCAACCAAACTTTGCTCAAAATGCAGAAAAAAGCATGCTGGGGCTGACCTTTACTTTGATGTGCGACTGTGTTATGAAGGTTAAATATACTCTCATGTCTTTAATACTTAATAATTAATCAGTCAGTATATGGAAGTCAATCAGTCAGTATTATCAAGACAGTTTATCGAAGTGAAAACTTTAAGGAAAACTTTTGTGAACACTTTAGCGAACGGACGTGTTTATTATTGAACTTAAAAAATGGCTAATAAAAATATTACAATTGCTCAATTAAAAGAAATAATGGATATTCACGAAAACACAACAATGAAGTTATTTAGCGACAGGATTGATAAACTAGAAAGCAAAATATTAGTTATCCAGGAAGAAAGTAAAAGTTTAAAAAGTGAAGTAAGTGACCTGAAAAAAAGTGTTGAATTTGTCAGTGACAAATATGAAAGTTTACTATCGGAAATAGATGTTTCTAAAAAAGCAACAATGTCATATCAATTGAACGATGCAAAAATGAATTTAGGAAATGATAACGTTATTAAAGATAAGTTGGCTGAACTTGAAGATAGGAGTCGCCGAAACAATTTTAGATTTAATGGTATAGAAGAAAAGGAAATTGAAACCTGGCAAGAAACTGAAGGTAAAATAAAAGAACTTTTAAAAGATAAATTGGGACTAAATGGTAATATTGAAATTAAAAGAGCTCATAGAGTTGGAAAAAAGGAGTTGGGTGATAAAAGAAAAAATAGAACTATTGTTGTAAAATTTTTAAGCTTTAAAGACAAGAATGCGATTTTGGAAAAATTCGTAAAGGCTAACTCTGGAAAGAAAATGTGTTTATAAATGAAGATTTTAGTAAACGTACTATGGAAATAAGAAGAAAGTTATTCGCGTAAGCAAAGAGCTACGAAGAAAAGGAAAGTATGCTAAGGTTACTTATAATAAATTATTCACACGCGATTTTAAGTAAATTTTATTTTCATTCCATAGTTATAAAATTATTTAAATTCTAAAATGGATTCAAACCGATCCTGACATAAATTATTTTAGTGAAGCAGGTGCTCTGCAAAACTGCTCTTATTTTTATAACAATGAATTGAAAAATTTTCTTAAAGGGGATTTTCTTAATGTTATTCATTTTAATATAAGAAGCTTAAAAAAAAATTTTGATACTTTTCATAGTAATATAGAAGAAACTTCTAATATTTTTAACATAATATGTATTACAGAGACATGGTGCTGCTCTGACGATGTTAAAAACTCAAATTTCTATCTTCCAGGTTTTAATTTAATTTCTTTAGCGCGTAAAAATAAAAAGCAAGGTGGTGGTGTTATTTTTTACTTGAATGAATGCTTGCGGTTTATTAACAGGCCAGACTTAAGTATTACTGATGGCGATAAAGAGGTTTTAAGTATTTATATTTCAACTAAAAATACCAAAAATATAATTTTAAGTTGTTGTTATCGCCCACCAAATGGCGTAGTTGAGAATTTTAATGCATTTTTAGATAATGATATAATTAAAAAAAGTATCCACGAAAGGAAATTAAACTACATAATTGGTGATTTTAATTTAAATTGCTTTGAATACCATACTAATAATAACATTAAAAAATTTTAAAATGGCATTTTTGAAATTGGAGCGATACCGTTAATAAATAAGCCTACCAGAATATCATCAACATCATCATCTATATTAGATAATATAATTACAACTGACGTTTTTAACTTATCTTTAAAAAAAGGTATTATTAAAAGTGACGTCTCTGACCACTTTCCTATTTTTTTCTCCATAAACACAGACATCAAAAAAATTCTACACCAAAATAAACCTTTCATTAAATGTTTTTTTACGGAAGCGAATTGCATTGCTTTTAAGGAACAATTATCTTTACTTCATTGGAAACACACAGATTCTAATGATGCTAATTTAGCCTTTAATTCGTTTTTAAAAACATTTTTTGAAATTTATGATATTAATTTTCCTCAACATAAAATGCTAAAAAAAAAATAAAGATTTCACGTCACCATGGATTACAAAAGGTAGCTAATAAAATGAATGAATTCTTTACTTCAGTTGGACCAAATTTAGCAAAGAAAATTTCTAATATAAATAGAATAATAAACAGATGTAGTTTTCCTTTAGTATCTTGTCTAAATTCTTTTGAATTGTCTTTTGATGAATTTGATAGAGCTTTTAAAATGCTAAAGCAAAATAAAGCAGTTGGTCCTGATGATATCAATGGATACATTGTTATTTATTCCTATGATATCATATAAAATATCCTTTTTATAATATTTAAATGTTCAATTCAACAAGGAATTTTTCCTGATGAATTAAAAATAGCTAGAGTTTCACCAATATTTAAAGGTGAAGACTTACTTAATGTTAGTAATTACCATCCAATATCTGTTTTCTCAAAAATTATAGAGAGAATTCTTTATAATAAAATTTTGAATCATCTTTCTCAAAATAATATCCTATACAAAAATCAATATGGATTTAAAAAAAATAACTCCAATGAACACGCTATACTTCAAATAACACAATATATTACTGAATCATTTGAAAATTCCAAGTTTACTTTAGGCATTTTTATTGACATGTCTAAAGCCTTTGATACGATTGATCATAAAATTCTATTTAAAAAACTTAAATATTATGGAATCTCTGGCAATGTTTTGAAGCTTTAAAAAAGTTATTTAAGCAATAGAAAGCAATTTGTTCACTATGACGTATCATCGAAATCAAAATTGTTAGATATAACATGTGGAGTTAGCCAAGGGTCTGTCCTAGGACCACTACTATTTCTCATATACATAAACGATCTCTATGAAGCATCTAATTTAATGACAATTATGTTTGCTGACGACACGAACTTTTTTTTATCTCATAGCAACATAGCGACACTATTTCAAAGTATGAACATAGAATTAATTAAAATTTCTGAATGGTTTAAATTAAATAAGCTTTCTCTTAATATTGAATTGAAAAAACAAAATGGTCTCTTTTTCATCCATGCTACAAAAAGTATCTTCTACCGAGTGAATTGCCTGCTCTTTCTACCCAGTGGGCACACGACGTTATTTCGACGTTGATTTACAGTTGATTTTTAGTCGCGACGTCGTATAACCAAAAATCAACGTTGTATCAACGTTGAAAAATTTGTTTAAAACTATCAAATAAAATCGACGTTGATTCCACGTTAATTCAACGTCTATATTACGAGTTCGACCGTTCGTAATTGCAATATGAGAACTAAAATACGCATGCGTGACTTAAATTTTTTTTTATAAATCATAGTAAAGAATTAAAAAATTACTTATTAGCCCAATAAAAACAAGTAAAGTCCCACATGCTAATAAATTAGGCCATCTGTTGACTTTTTATAAGGTTTTGAATTTGACAATTTAACAATAATACATGGCTTAACTTGTGATGCAGTTAGTT
This sequence comes from Hydra vulgaris, assembly GCF_022113875.1. Classification (NCBI taxonomy): domain Eukaryota; kingdom Metazoa; phylum Cnidaria; class Hydrozoa; order Anthoathecata; family Hydridae; genus Hydra; species Hydra vulgaris. The sequence continues at coordinate 6,821,558 of NC_061160.1, read as the reverse complement.
AGGTAAATATTAAATGGATATTTCTCTATGACCGTATTATTTCATGAGTGTGGATTACAAGAAGAGATTACTTGGTATATTATATAAATATAAAATATATATTATATATGTTTATATATTTATATAATATATATATATATATATATATATATATATATATATATATATATATATATATATAATATAAATATATATATATTATATATATATTATATATATATACATATATATAGTATATATATTTATATTATGTATGTATATATACATATATATTGTATGTATATATTATATATGCATATTATATATATGTATATATATATATATACATATATATATTATATGTATACACACACAGATATATATATATATATATATATATATATATATATATATATATATATATATATATATATATATATATATATATATTATATGTATACACACACAGATATATATATATATATATATATATATATATATATATATATATATATATATATATATATATATATATATATATATATATATATATATATATACAGTTAAGGAATAATTATTTATTAACCTAAGATGGCTTTTTACTAACTAATGGAAAGTTTTATTGTGTTGAATTTGTGTATGGAAATGGATGATGTTTTACAAAATAATGATTTATCAAGCTTTTTTACCAATCCATGTGATTTAAAGAGTTTGAATATTTTTTTATTAAAAAATTTTTATTAAATTTTTAAAGATTTTTCATGATATTTGTTGGTAGAAGGATCAACATAAAAATTAAGCAAATTTCAGCAGCTGTATAATGTATCATAGCGTACAGTTGTATTTTTCTGTTAGCTATTTTACATGAACAAATTTTTAATATATGAGTATTTTTTCTATTATATTTTCTACTATACTTTTCCAGTTGAAAAAGTATATTAGGGCAAGCAAAATGTTCATTCGAGCTGTTTGGATAGAAAATACCGAAAAATAAAGAGAGAAAATTCGATTGATAATTTTTTGTGCTGGCCATCATCATTAAATGTAATAAATTGTTTCAATGAAATGCATAAACCACATCTAACTAATACAGATTTGCGCTGCTCAAAATTAAATGTCATGGAGATGTAATTTTTTTTTATATAAACCTTAAGTCGTTACTTTTTTTCCTTGTTTTTTTAACATGCTTTCATTCTGTATATGTTGTTTTCAGTGTTTAGATATATTCTTTATTATATATTCTTTATTATATAATGTATTTAAAACATTTTTAAGTTAAATGAATATTCTTAGATCATGAGTTATGTGATAAATTTGAATTTGCCACTACTAGTGGTACTCTGATAGAATCAGATTCAGAAAACGGTAACTATTCTAAAAGATACTTAATTTTAAGTATTATTAGTTTTATTTTGATATTAATTTTTATAGGAGCCACTACCATGCTTATGCAAGAGAAAACATAATAACCAACAGAATAGTAAGCAACTACCTACTTCTATGTTAGTAAAAAAGTAAAAAAAAAGAGATGTTAGTAAAAATTCTTTCCAGTAATTAAAGTAATATCATGACAAATAGTTCTGAAATTCTATTGATGAACTTGCAGCAGTAATTTAATGATTATGATAACAGTTTAAATCATTCTTGGGTGAGGTCAGAAGTAATGGGTTGTTTCAAACCATGACTTTTTGCAGTTTTTTTATTGTTTTTTGAAAAAGTATTTATTAATAACCTAGCCTAAGTTAATCTACTTGTAACTTTTTATAAATGTACTATAAAAATAATGTGGTGTAATTATTTTCTTAAACCTTTAGGTTAACAAACTTTCTAAAATTGAAGGTAAAACCATCAAGACAAATACAAAAAAATGTGATGCAAAGGTTTGTTAAAAGTAGTTTTAAATAAAAAATCTTTTGAATCTTTTTATTATAGTTTGTTTTAAACTTGTGTTAAAAATATGTGTAGCATATATTTTTTAAAGTTTGACGAATTCTAATCAGACATAAAATAAATTTTTTTTTTTATGTCTGATTATAATTTTTTTTGTAACTGTTTTTGTAACTGTTAACCTTAAAGTACAAAGGTTGATTTGTAACGCATACTTAATCTTTTTTTTTACTCTATATATACATACATATATATGTACATAAATAGACATACATATATATGTATGTATATATACATGCATATGCTTATATGAATATATTATATATATATATATATATATATATATATATATATATATATATATATATATATATATATATATATATATACATATATATATATATATATATATATATATATATATATATATATATATATATATATATATATATATATATATATATATATATATATATATATATATACATATATATATACATATATATATACATATATATATACATATATATACATATAGTTTTTTCTTTTATTTATAAAGTTTGATAAAAATAAACAAATAAAGTGGAACGTTTTGAATATTTATTGATTATTATGATAAATTATATAAAATATATATAAAGTATAAATATTTTGCAAAAACACTTTTATTTGCAATAACTGCTTCATTGCATTATGGCATGCTTGCAATTTATTTTTTATAGTTTCTGTCAACTCTGGGTTGTTATGACAGATCTTGATAATCTCTTCCATAAGATCTTGCTTATTAGTAAGCTTTTGCTTTTTATCCAATTTCTTGCTTTACTATTTCCCAAATGTTTTCTATGGGGTTAAGATCATGCGAGTTGTCTGGCTACAGGAATACATCAACTAAGTCATAACAGTTTTTATTGTGTGGCAAGTTGCACCATCTTGCATAAATATAAGATTTTTGACATTATTTTTAATATTTTTAAATTTTTCTGTCAATTTTTGACTTTTTTGGCTGGACATCAATCCCTCTTCTTTTAGCTCTCTACAAATGGTCCGGTCTGACACAACAATTACAGCTTCATGGATAAGCTTAGTTGCTTTTTTTCTGTTTTCCAGGCAGATATTTCTGATTACTCTGTTTGCTCTTGGTGTTTTCTTGCGTTTATAAGGTGGTCTCCTTGGACCAAACTCTTCCCCTGTATCAATTCTTTTTATTACTTGCATTACGGTTTGGTAAGAAACCTTTGCGGTTTGTGCAATTTTTTATTGAGAATAATTTGTATTTTGTAAAAGACATGTTTATCATTTTTTAATGTAACTATAATAATAATAACAATGTATAATGCAGGTTGTTGACCAATGGTTTATAATCAAAATTTAATATGGCTGGCGGTAAAGGTAAAGAGAAGTTTAAAGGAACAAACATTTACTTGTAAGTTAAGTGTAAAATTATATATTTTTTAAAAATCACAGTTCGTTTTTTTAATGCTATTTTATTTTTAACTTTTTGTTGTATTTGATGCAAATTACTCAGGCAATACCTTTTTTGTAGAGATAGTTTTGTCAATTAAAGTGACTGCTACAGTTGCCGAAATAAGAAAAGGAATAATGACTTTATTAAAATACGCACTCGACAGATCAAATGGTGGTGGTCGGCGCGTAAAAGGCGGTTCACCCGATGTATAACATTCATACTTTTTCCTAGTTGTTCTGGAACTATTGATAATAGTTATTATTGATAAATTGATAAATATATTACTGATAAATAAAACTTTTTTTTCAAACATTTTATTTTATTTGCATTGTATATAAAGTCCGTTGAAGCAATTTAGTATCTGATTAATTTACGTGAAATATAATATCCTCTGCGCAAATTATTACTTTTTTATTGTGTTATTTTATTGCAATTAAAGTTGAGATAATTTTTTAGTTAATTGGATTTAACTAAAATAAAAAACAAAAATCAACGTTGAATTTACGTTGTTTCAACGTTGTTCTAACGTCTTATCAACTACGTATCAATCGAATATATCACCTATTCAAAGTTGAAATATGGTTGATATGTAGTCGATAAGACGTTAGATCAACGTTGAAACGACGTAATCATCGACGTTGTTTCAACGTCGTAGTTTTCGACGTCGGATTTTATTTCCAATTCAACCAAATTTCAACGTTGTTTCAACGTGGTATATGGTCGGTTTGCGACGTCGTTTCAACGTTATTTCGACGTCATTGTGCCTGCTGGGTATAGAGGACATGCAAATTAAAAGAATAACGGCTACAAACTTTTTAGGAGTTTTTATTGATGAAAATCTGAGATGGAAAAAACACATTGAAAACTTATCAACTAAAATTTCCAAAAGTATAGGAATACTATTCAAAATAAGAAACATGCTAAATAGACATACTTTAGTTCAGTTATAACGCTCTTTTATTCATTGCCATTTAAACTATGCTAATGCGGCTTGGGGTAGTGTTAGCAAAACTAAATTAGAACCACTTTATCGCCAACAGAAACATGTTGCACGACTTATTAATTTTAAAAATCGTTCTTATCATGCTAAGCTTCTTTTAAACGAAATGAATGTTCTTAATATATATCAAGTTAATATTTTTAATGTATTGTGTTTTATGTTTAAATGTAAAACACGCTCATCTCCAATTTCTTTTCACAATTTATATTCTTTAAAAGTTAAAAATAAATACAATTTGCGTAATGAAAATTTTATTCTTCAACCAGTTTTCAAAACTAATTTTGGTAAGTTTTGCATTTCGTTTAGAGGAGCATTTTTATGGAACAAAGTAGTATTAAAGCTTTTTGATTTTTCCCAAGAATGGAGCTTTCTCATATTTAAAAGAAAGTTGAAAAAAATTCTTTTCTCAATTGAAAACATTCTTATATATTTTTAAGTTTGTTTTGTTTTATATTAATACTCTTAGGAAATCTTTTTATCGTAATTTATATATATGAAATCTTTTTTTTCTTACCTTATATATTTATATATATATAAGTATATATATTTGTATGTTTTTATAGAATTAAATGTGTAAAAAATTATATTTTTATTTAAGTGTGAATATTTATATATGAATTATTAGAGGATTATTTTTTATTTAAAATCTGTTTAGGCGGTTTTCGATGACAAGATCTTATGATCTTCTGCGAGTATCCGCGTTCTTCTTATTTTAACGCTAACAAAGTTTGTAACTTTTACTATATGTATTTTATGAATCTTATTCATTCTTATATTGTAAAACTTACTTTGAATAAATAAAGAGGACAAAAAAAAAATACAAGGAACGGGGGGGGACATTTATTATTTACTGGAAAATTTTCCCACTACCCTAAGCTTATTAAGATCCCTAAGTTTATTAATTTTTATTTGCTTTTGACAAAAACTTATAGCTCATAAATGTAAATAGTGCAGAGAAATCCTCTCATACAGAGAGGTTTTCTCTGCACTCTGATTGATATATAAAAATGTTGACAACTTGAAGTGGGTCACTTCCACTGACTCCTTAATTTTTACCAAAAAAAGGCTCCTAAAAAAGATGCGTTATGTTGGTATGTACATATATAACCTAGAATACTTAAAAATTGTGTTTTTCTAACCAGAAATTTCTAATTAAATATTATTACATTGAGAATCTTAGACTCTAAATAAGACATTAAATATTAAATGTTAACATTAAACATTAATATTTTATCTGAATGAACTTTAGTAAACCTTTCCCTTTTTCTAATAGTAATAAAAAAAAAGACCTTAAAGGACATATTTATTTTTGATGAGGGTTTGAAGTGTTTAAACCCCCGGTAAATCCCTTTTATCGTATTTTAAATTAATTTAACTACGGGAGTTAATTTGTGTAGAAATAGATTAATCGGAGAGTTAAAATGTTTTAACCAGGAGTTTTTTTAGAGAGTTTTAATTGGGAGATTTTTTAGGGAGTTAATCTGTTTCGCTACACGAGTAGCAAGTATCTAGTTTTTTTTTTTTTAAACTTATGAGGCTTGGACTGGCATTGAATAACGAATCTCTCAGTCCTTAGCGAGAGCCATTACGACTGCGTTACGGCTGCTTACTTTGTTCCGTGAAGACGAGGCTGTGCTATTAAATACGAGAATTGTAATTAATAGAAAGTTATTTATAATCATTCTAAAAACAATAATATGCTGATTCGAAATTTTTTTTTTTTTAAAGTTAGTGAAAAAAAAAAAAAAAAAAAGAACAATTTTTCCTCACACTGAACTTTAGTTTGTTTTGATTGTCACAAGCAAATCTCTTTGAAAAATCTCCGTTAGAGATATTCATAAAAAGCTCTGTGGTCATAAGAATATTTTATTCTTGTGACTGTCATAAGACAGTCACAAGAATAACTCATTCTTTTGCCATGAGTCACAAGAATAACTTATTCTTGTGACTATAGACATCACAATATTTGTGAAGGCGTAGTTCGGGTAAGATTGTTTTTTAGGAATTTTTATTTTTGCGAAGTTTTACGTTTAATTATTTCTTCTTTTATCAACTATTTTTTTATTAATTATTGTTTATTAATTATTATATTACCTTTTGTTAACTGTAATTACTTTTAAAAATTTAATTTAATAGATGCATCAAAGTCTACATAAATCAACTGATAACAGTTAGTTGGCGTTTTGGTTAAACCATAAAACTTATTTCTACTTTTTTATATTTAAAAGTTCATGGTTTAAAGTTATTAATCATGATGATGTTATTGAATCAATAATATAATAGGTATGGTAGGGTAATGAAAGAGCTTTAATAAAGTATTTTAATCATGAAAAAAATTATTAAAATTGAACAACTCTACAAAATGTTATAAGGTTTGAAGTAACAAATTTTTGTTCGTTAAAGAAACTGTGATCAAAGTTTAGTTTATATCTGAATTGTTATGACTTTGTCAATTCTTATTTAAATAAATATAACTCAATATGAAAAGATGCAACATTGGGCTACCATATTAAATTAGTTTCTCAACGCCGGGCGTATCTTAGTGGATAGAGGGGGTGCCAAACCACCATCTTTATTATAAAAAATGCGTAAATCTTTCATAATAAGAGTAATTTTTTAATACAAAGTTATTAAAATTTTATTCCAGACTAAAAAATATATATATTAGAGCTGAAGGAGGATGAGGTGGTGATGATTCAAGACATTCTATTTTCAAAAACGCTTTATTCTTATAAATAAATTTATATTCATAAAATTGGGTGAAATTAGTTTGCAATTTACAATACATACAATAAAAATTATGATTTACAAAATTATATAGATATTAGTACGTTATACATCAACATATAGTAGGACAAGTCTTCCCACCCCCACCCCAAACTAAAAAATAGAAGATAAAAACTTGAAATCAAAAAAGTTTAATATGCAAAATTTTAATTACTGATGAAAAGTTACTCCAGACCATAAACAAATGAGGTGTACATTGGAAACAATTAATTGGAAACATTGACATTAACATTGGAAATGGAGGAAAATGTGGTGGTAATGGTTTAACACACCTTAATAACAAAAATGTTTACTCCTTATAAATAAATTTATATTTATTAACTTTTATTATTAAACAATTTAAAACAAAAACAATCAAAAATATATTTTACAACAACTCTATTTGACATTAAATTATCAAAACATTTTTCATCATTGTAGACAATTTATATAAATTCTAAATTTTGTTGAAAGATAGTACAAGTACTTAGTGCATTAATTAGAACTTGTTATTGATTTTAAACTTATTGAATTATTCAAAGACTCCCAAAATCTAATATTCTGCAAAATAGTGCAGCTGAGTAATATATAGAAGCTTGAATTGTTGCAAAATGTTTTTTATTTCCTATATACTTTTAACATGATCATAAATAGCATCTTCAGTTGATATATAACTATTTTATATATATATATATATATATATATATATATATATATATATATATATATATATATATATATATATATATATATATATATATATATATATATATATATATATATATATATATACATGTATGCATGCATGTATGCATGTATATATATGTATATATGTATGTAATATATCATATTTGAACCTTTCCGTAACTCCAACCCTAAGCTTGACCTTGATGCTAAACCAAACCAAACCCTCAGCCAATGTAGCGGCACTCCATTGCGAGTCAAGCTATTTGATAGTTGATATATGAACATTTTACTCTCTATAAAAGTTTCTTACGGGGACATTCTTATAGTTGTGTGTATATATATATATATATATATATATATATATATATATATATATATATATATATATATATATATATATATATATATACATACATAAACACACATACACAAATATATATAAATACATGTATATATGCATATATATATATATATATATAATATATATATATATATATATATATATATATATATTTATATATATGTGTGTGTGTGTGTATGTGTGTGTGTATACATATGTATGTATGTGTATACATGTGTATATATATATATAAACATAAATATATATATATATATATATATATATATATATATATATATATATATATATATATATATATATATATATATATATATATATATTATATATTTAAATCATTTAAATTAACTTCACATTTAATATGTGAAGTTAGTTTAAAATGTGAAGTTAATTTAAAATCCATACAACCAAACTTATGTTTTTCAAGAATGTACTATACATTAACTTATGGGAGGCTGATCTATACATTAACTTATGGGAGGGTGTGTTTCCCTTCCCTCAAAAAAATAGAAAATAAAAAATTTTAAATACAAAAAAGTTTTTAAATTTTAAAAAATTAAAAAACTTGAATTTGACTTTTGACTAAATTCAATTTTTGTTGTGGTTTTGTTTAGTGGCCTACTCTCTTTTTTTCTTTTATTAGGTTTTTCTATTTTTTCTTTTATCAAAAATCAGAGTTGGAATACTTAATATCATACCATTAATAGCATAGTTTTTGCCCAACAATTTTATTTGACATTGTTATCTAAATCAACAAGTTGCTTGGTAGACAATTTATATATTATCAATTTATTAACAGATAGTAAAAGCAATCTCATTCAAATATTCCTATTTCGTTTTCATCTATTTGTTGGTAACTGCATAACTGTCTTTTTCAAATCTCTGCTCAACTATTAGTATGTATCAGTCGATTCATCTTTTTTTTAGCCATTTAAATAGAATACAAATTTACATTTTCTTTAGATATGTGATTTTAACTATCGAGATAATCCAAAGTTCTTCAATTTTTATCTTTATTTACGTAAAATATAACAACTTCTTGCAATAGATTATTTGCCTTAAGCATCACTAAACATTCCCATTACTAACTATATTGTGAAACCTTGAACTGTCTGTTCCTTGACTCAAGGAACAGGCAGTTAAAACTCCGTAAACGAAAAGTAAGCGAAAAATATCTCTTATTTTGACAATTTAAAACCTCTTATTTTTTCTTTGCGTTAACAGTAAAAACGTTAAAATTGAAGTTTTGACATTATTTTTCACTCATAGAAATTTACTTCCATAATCTCTTTATAGTCGTTTAAATAAATTATTAAACAGCTTTTACATAACTTTTGACCCACATGAAACTTGTAGATAATAAAATCACCGAATATATTTATAAACAATATTTTGTTTTTGAAAATATTTGTAAACAAAATAAAGCAACGAGCCTCGCGATTTTTTCAAAAAT
>NC_061160.1:6466963-6809463 GCF_022113875.1 Hydra vulgaris | reverse complement strand
CTATTTTAGTGGGAGAGTTATGTTGTTTTAAGTGACTGATCTTAGGTTATGCCCACATTTTGTTCTATTATTAAAGTAGTTGTGAAATATAGTAGGATGGACACCATGTTGTTCATCTCAGACAAATAAACAATTTAAGAAATGAATGAAATCATGGAAACAAAGAATTTTGGATGTAAGATATATAATGTCAGTATAAAAATTTCTCTGACAAAAATAATCCATACTGCTCTAATGAAAGTTTTTCATCTAACGCAACACCAAGATAAGAAAGGTTACTAGCGTCTTAAATATTATTTTGCTCTAAGCCATTGAACAATCCTGATTAAAATATTTATTAAGTTTTTTGAGAGAGTTTGTTATTAATTGAAGATTTGTATGATTAGCACAATTACACGTTTTTGAATTTTTGATGGAAAGATTGAGATCATTAATATAGATAATAAAGACAAAAGGACCTAATATAGATCCCTGAGGTATACTAATTAAAAAGTTTTTAATATCTGAGCTGGTTCTATTTATAGTTACAAACTGTTGAGGATCAGAAAAGTATGATTTGAACCACTGTAAGGATATGCCACATACACCATAATAGTTAAGCTTTGAGAGGAGAGATTTGTGGTCCATAGTGTCAAAAGTTTTTTACAAATAGATAAAAACCCCACAAGCAAAGTTGCCATTATCAAGAGCAACTCTTATACTTTCTGTAATTTCAATAAGAGCGTGAGCTGTCGAACACTTTTTACGAAAACCAAACTGGTGTTTATATAAGGATTGGTTTTGGTTTAGAAAGTTGTATAGTTTATTATGCATAACTTTTTCAAATATTTTCCTTACATTAGAAAGAAGAGATATTGAAAGATAGTGCAGTCAATTGTAGACCCTTTTTTGTGAATTAAAATATTTTGAGCTAGCTTAAAGGCATCAGAAAATGTTCCTTTATGAAATGAACTGTTTAAAATAATACTAATTGGTTTACATAGAGTTCCTGACACCAGTTTAAAAAGTTTTGTTGGAAGACTGTTTAGTCCAACACTGCTCCCTTCTATAATAGTGGAATTTATACAATCGAAAGTTTCCTGTTTTTTTATTAATTGCATATAAAAAGAGTTGCTAGTAGGATTGGTCAAGTACTCATGATAGTTGAATTTAGAGTTTGGAATTTCGTAGGATAGTTTTGAAGCAATTGTGGTAAAGAAGTTAGGGTTAGGGTTATTAAAATGGTTTTAAGATTGATTTCGCAACTTTTGTTAATGAGTATGCTTGTTAGGGAATTACTTTTATTTTGTTTAACATTTATCAACTCTTTTATACCTTTCCAGGTGTTTTTTATGCTATTGATGTTGTGGTTAAAAAAATTTGTGTAATATTTCTTTTTGCTAAACTTTAGACGATTGCTTATACTATTATGATAGTGTTTAAATTTTTTAAATTATACATTTTTTATTCTACAGTTTTATGATTTTAAATATTTTTATGAAGTTTATTTTTAATTATTATTGACTTAAGAATGGATTTCGCTACCCAAGGTTGATTACATTGAACTACTTGATTTTTTGTTAATTTTTTATAGGGAGCATGTTTGATTGATATATGATCTAGTATTTCAAATAATTTTTTAATAGAATCGTTAACATCGCTGTTGTCTTTTATATGGTAATCCCATTCAACATTTGAAATTCCTTGGATAAATTCAGCTTTTTTAAAATTTTTAAAGCATCGCCTAACAATAGGTTCAGATGAAATTTAGGTTTTGGTATGCGGAATTAACATAAACTGATCAGATATTGAAGCGTTCTTCTGAAATAATTTCAGTTCCCTGAAATTATTTCAGAAGAATAAAAGTTTAAAAAAATGTTATCAGTTATTATCTTAGAGAGAGTAGTTATGCTTGTAGGCTGTATAATAAAAGAAAGAAGAGAATTTGAAACCATTGATTATAAAAAATAAGATTCCTAATTGGAAGTATTGTATTTGAGCAAGTCAAAGTTATATATATATATATATATATATATATATATATATATATATATATATATATATATATATATATATATATATATATATATATATATATATATATATATATTATATATATATATATATATATATATTTATATATATATATATATATATATATATATATATATATATATATATATATATATATATATATATATATATATATATATATATATATATATATATATATATATATATATATATATATATATATATATATACAGTGGCAGAAAAAAGTCATGTGTCAGACCACAAATATAGACTTAACAGGATTTGTTATTTATATGTAAATAAAATGATTTTTTAATTAAAATATTTAAGTCAAGTATTTCTATACGTGATACATAATGAAAACCATTGTGAAGTTACTTTGATCAACTATTTAGCTATTTGTTTTATCTAGCCAAAAATTCTAATACATATTTACTGGACACATAAAGTAATATATTTTCTGTGTCTCTCTCTCTCTCTCTCTCTCTCTCTCTCTATATATATATATATATATATATATATATATATATATATATATATATATATATATATATATATATATATATATATATATATAGACATTAAAAAATGAAGCCAAAAAAAAAAAGGTTTATATGTATGAAATATGGATTACTCTAATTTAATTAATATATACTTTTAAATTAAAAGTATATATTAAGTAAATTAGAGTGATTAGAAAACTCGTAAAGCTATTTTACTAATGTTTGGTATATTGTATATATTAAAAAAATGACTTGATTTTAAAGCGATATTTGTGTTGTTTTTTTGGTTTCGTTTTTTTAATACACTATTCAATAAGCTTATTGAATACATTTCAAGTGAGTATATGTAAACATAATAATACCAATTTTTTAATTTGTTTATTTATTCAATAAGCAAATTAAAACTCTTTATTCAAATACAAATGAAACATAATACAAATAATACAAATGAAACATAATACAAATGAAATTTCCTTATTTCATAGCCCAAATATTGCTTTTTCAATACATTTCAGCAACTTGTAGTATTTAAAAAAAAATTCTACAAAAGTTATGTTTTAATTGAAATCACAAAAAGATGTTTTTAAAACATTCATAATTGTATATATATATATATATATATATATATATATATATATATATATATATATATATATATATATATATATATATATATATATATGTAGATTTTTTGATTGTTAATCCACCTCCCCAAGACTGAGTCCATTACAGTCAAGTAGGCTATTTTCAACTCCAAAAAACTAACCTTGACACTCAAGGTCGTGGTGGGGATCAAACTTGGAACCTCTTGCTTATGAAGCGAGAGCTCTACCATTACACCACTACTACAGGGGTGGGACCGCAAAATGTGAACGTTTTTGTTTTATTATAACTATTTTCTCGTTAGATGTAGTTGTACTCTCTCACTCATCAGAAAGTGTCTAAAGAGTTGTTAAATATGAACTATTTTAAATAAGAATGTCCAACCATTGGACATTCTTATTTAAAATAGTTCATATTTAACAGAAAATTAATTATTACAATCAGAAAAGTGTTCACATTTTGCGGTCCCACCCCTGTACATTAATGTTTATTAATTGTAAATTTTTAATGCCAAATATAGTTTTTACAATGACATGTTGTTATTTCCCTTGTTGGTTAGAGATTTTTCATAATTTGTGTGGGCTATTTTACAAGCTTTTTTAATTTTCTTGCTTTTTGATTGAGTTTGTTTAGCTAAAAGGAAATGTTGTGAATTTATAAATATTTATTTTACATAAATAAAACTTTTTTAAAATTGATTGAATGTATCTAACATTAATATTCTAACATTAATATTATAACATTAATATAAGGTCATTTAACCTAGTATACTGGATTCAGAGGTGTAGGCAGGTGTGCAGGGGAGAGAATGCTTTGATATTCAAAAGCGCCTTTTTGAAATTCAGCGTCATCGCTTTTTTATTTGACATTAATTTATTGCAGTTTAATTTCATTGCATAAAAAATTGTGAAAAGGTGCCAACATAGCCACAATAACCTCGTAAAAGGCATGCTTCCCATTTTAGAAGGTGCTTAAAGTTATCAAATCACAAGTCTATGTTTTTTCTATCAATTGCATAATCTATGACTTAACATGCTGATGATAATAGTGACTCAGTGCCACAGATCATACTACTTTGGTGAAGCCCATTAAAAAGCTTACATGAGAAATTATTAATTTCTCATGTAAGCTTTTTAACAGACCCTCACATATTTTGTAATGAAAGCATCGCACCTGCAGTTATTCAAGACTCACTACAATACAGGCCGTGCTAACCAGGACTCTGTGATACTTTTAATGATTTCACAAAAGATGACAAAGTAAGGCACTTTAGCAAAAAAAATAGAAATAGAAACTGTTAAAAAGTTCACAAAAAGAGAACATTATCGTCACTGGTTGATTTATTTCCCATGAGTTAACGATATGTTTTGTTTTGCCTGTTGGCTTTTCAGTAATAATAGAGCAGACTATTTTTGGAGCGATTGTTGTAAAAGTTGTTTAAATTCTACAAAAGGTGTCTCCAAAATTGAGAAGTACAAATCATCAAAAAGCCATGAAGAATCTGCAAGACAGTTATTTTTAATAAAGTTTCACATATCTAATGACAAAACGGTTTTGGCAGAGCTTGTGGCTTCAGAGAGAAGACAGATAGAATAAAACAGGAGGATTTTAAAGACTAGATGGAGTATTTTTTTTAGGCAAATAAGGATTGGCTTTTCGTGGACATAGAGAATTTGGTGGTAGGGTTTCCTGTAATGAAGGTAATTTTCTCGAACTTATAAAGCTACTTGCTAAATATGACAATGTATTAGAACATCGTGTCAATCAAAATGACCACAATCCCTCCTATCTCAGTCCAGACTTTTTCAATTTAATATGTCTTTGCGATATTTTATAGCTGGTGGAGATTTAACTTATAGGTTTGTTCTGTTCTTAGAGCTATCTACTGCAAATGCTGAAATCTTTTTAATCTTCTAAAGTCTTCTGTAGATGAACTGGGTATCTCAGCAGAACTGTGCTATGGCCAGTCATATGATGGTGTAAGCACCATGTCTGGTGAAATTTCTGGTTTGCAGAAAGAGTTAAAGATATTACACCATGTGCTTTGTTTACACATAGCTGTGCAATATCTTTTTCTCTTTTATTTTAATCTTTTAACTTAATTTTAATTTGGTTGATGCTGTCAATTCTAATGTACAATCAAAATTATTTTTGGCACTTTAGAAACTGTATACACATTTTTTACTAGCAGTTTGCCTAGGTTAACTTTGCTCAAAGAAGAGCAACGCCAGAGTGTGGAAAACTTTGTTCAAGTCTGAAACATCTCAATAACACAAGATGAGCATCTAGAAAAGTAGCTGTTGATTCTATTTTACAAAATTTTCTAGCCTTGGTAGTAGCTCTGAGGCAAATAAAAAATTATACAGCCAAGCATTTGGCAGTAGCCAAGAGAATTCCAGTATCTCTTCTCTAAATTGAATTTGTTGTTCTTCTAGTCTTTTGTCTTTAAAGCTGTTTACACTGACTTTTCAGTTGTCTCAATATTTACAGAAGGCTATTATAAACATGGTTGTTGCTGCAAGCTACATCTTTGAATGTCAACTTAACAATATTAGAGAAAACTATGATGCTAGTTTGAATGATCTGGAAAAAGAAGCCAATGACCTTGCTTTAAAGTGCAATGTAGCAACAGCTTATAAGCAGAAAAGAGTTGGAAAAAAGAAATGACATTATGATGAGCTTGCAGTTAATGAGAGAAAAGAAGATGCCCAAAAGAATTTTGTGGTTGATACTTACCTGGTCTCACTAGACTCTGTGGTCAGCACAATGAAGAATTGATTTCAACAATTCACGCTAATTACTTCAAAGTTCAAATGTCTAGATCCAAAGCATTATGAGGATGAGGATAGTTTAGAACTTATCAAATTTTTTTTGGAGCAATTTCCGATTGATATTACAACTCTGGATGATGATGTTCTTTTTAAAGAAATGGACACCGAAGAGTTAAACATTAACAATGTGTTAAAATTTATACTAACTAATAATCTCTGTAACATTTACCCAAATATCAAAATATTGTATAAAATGTATATGACATTGCCTATTTCTAGTTCATCAGCAGAGAGGTCCTTCAGCAGATAAAAGCTCCTTAAGTCATATTTATGGTCCACTATGAGTGAGGAAAGATTTTTAGAAAGAGATTTAGTGAATGACCCTGAACTTGAAGTTGTGTTAAATGGTTTTGCCTGGATGAAACCTAGACCAATGAAGCTTAATTAAGTTTCACACAACCTACTATTGTTAAATTGATGAGAATAATATATTAAATTATTATAATTATTATAATATTAAATTATTGTAGTGCAATTAATTGTTGTCGTTATTATGGGTGTTGCCAACATTCAGGGGGAAAATTTCTGAGGGGTCCCCAAACTCCTGCTTCTGGGAGACCTGCCAGCCCAGGTGTCTTTTCAAAAACATTCGCTCCTCCAGTTGTCAAACCTTTGCTACACCTCTGACTGGGTTATCAAAGTTGTCACTAGTTAAATGGAATTCAAAAAAATATTTCTAACCAAAACCAGATAAAAAATAAATTGGCATGCAAAACCAGATTAAGCATTTTTTTTTAATATTTGTATAAAAATAAAATAAAAAGAGCATTATTTCCAAATTTTTGTCTCAAACATTCTTTTATTTATATTTTACTTGTATTTTTATCATTATCTTGAAATTTAAAGAAAAAAAAGTAAATTATCTGGTTTTGCAAGTCCACTCCTCAATTTATACAATATATTTATGAAGAATATAGTTTATGAAATAAATTTTTAAAGAATACAGTTTATACAATAAATTTTTTAAGATTATAGTTTATACAATATATTTATGAAGAGTATTGTTTATATAATGACATGTTAATTTTTCCCTATTTTTTAAGGAAATATTACTTAAACAGCTAAGCTATAAAATGTCTCCTAAATACGTATTGAATTATTTCAATATTCAAGGAAAGGGTGAGATAGCTAGATTTTTATTTCATTGCAAAGGTGTGGAGTTCACAGATAATCAAATCAGCTTCCAAGATTGGCCTTCACACAAAGGCGATAGTAAGACTGTTTGATTCTCTTGTCTTATTGCAGATTAAATCAGTTTCTTGTTTTTTTTTTCTACCTATTCTCTATAATTAGGTTCTAGGTTTCCTTTGGGACAAATGCCAACATTAGAAATAGATGGAAATGTTATTTGTCAATCTGCAGCTATTTATAAATATTTGGCTGAAACATTTGGTCTTATTGGAGCTAATCCATCTGAAAGATTGGTCATTAATCAAGTGTGTGAGACTCTAAATGATTTCTGGAATGAATATGTAGAAATTTGGAAAAGCAATGGATCAAACAATGATGAAAAGGTAAAAAGTGATTTTGTAACAATTCAGAGGTATAGTTTATTACATCTTCATACTACAGTTATCTAGTTACTACATGTAACTACAGTTAACTAGTTACTACATGTAACTACAGTTAACTTGTTACCACATGTAACTACAGTTAACTAGTTACTACATGTAACTACAATTAACTAGTTACTACATGTAACTACAGTTAACTAGTTACTACATGTAACTACAATTAACTAGATACTACATGTAACTACAGTTAACTAGTTACTACATGTAACTACAATTAACTAGTTACTACATGTAACTACAGTTAACTAGTTACTACATGTAACTACAGTTAACTAGTTACTACATGTAACCACAGTTAACTAGTTACTACATGTAACTACAATTAACTAGATACTACATGTAACTACAGTTAACTAGTTACTACATGTAACTACAATTAACTAGTTACTACATGTAACTACAGTTAACTAGTTACTACATGTAACTACAGTTAACTTGTTACCACATGTAACTACAGTTAACTAGTTACTACATGTAACTACAATTAACTAGTTACTACATGTAACTACAGTTAACTAGTTACTACATGTAACTACAATTAACTAGATACTACATGTAACTACAGTTAACTAGTTACTACATGTAACTACAATTAACTAGTTACTACATGTAACTACAGTTAACTAGTTACTACATGTAACTACAGTTAACTAGTTACTACATGTAACCACAGTTAACTAGTTACTACATGTAACTACAATTAACTAGTTACTACATATAACTTCAATTAACTAGTTAACTAACTACAGTAATTAATTGTTAACTACATGTAATTTCTTGATGATTTTGAAATTAATCAAAACATTATTTTTATTTTAGAAAGCAGCTATAGCTGAATTTCTTGTAAAGGAAACAACCAAATTAAAGTTTACTTTTATTGAGAACTTGTTAAAACAAAACCACGATGGTCATGGTTATTTTGTTGGCAATTCGGTAAGATTTTAATTTTTTTATTTTTTTGACGAAATAAAATTGCGGTCATTTATTTTTCATTATTGTTTTTTCCTTTTTTTACATTTTTTATTTATTATTGCTTGCACTTTATTATTATGTTATTATTATGTTATTTTTATATTTTGTCTTTATGTTTATATTTTATCAAATAAAATCAATCAGTTTCATATTCTTCAACAGCATGATTCTCATGATTTCGCTCCAATTGTTTATAGCTAAATCTAGTTTTATAAAAGAAAATCTATTTTTTCAATTGTTTATTTATGTTAACCTTTATTATATTTATTTGTCTTTTCACTCATTAAATACATACTTAAGGAAAATAAGGTTATTTTTTGTAATATATATATATATATATATATATATATATATATATATATATATATATATATATATATATATATATATATATATATATATATATATAGTGTAATGTAAACAACTATAAATGGTGCTAGATGCATAGTTATAGGTCTTTTTTTTTTCAAATACTCGTATTAAGGTTTGCAAAAAGAGAGAGAAACGGCCTCAGTTTTTCTGATTTCATGAGTTTGTTTACAATAAGTTTTATGGAGGGTTAAAAACGAATAAATTTATTATTTAAAAACCAATTATTATTATTATTTGACAAAGCTAAGAGCTGCACTGCTTTTCAAAATAAATAATATCACTGTCAATTATTTTTTAATAATTCTTATACAGATTTGTAATAAATAATTTATTTAAATTTTTTTTACTTACACTCTGCAGAGTGTAAATAAAATTAAAAAAATAAAAATTGGCATTATCTGTTGCAATAATTATTTTAATTAAACCACGGTGTTGTTCAAAAACTTAAAAATGTTTCTGCAGAACAGACAATCAAAAGTTTTTTTATTCTTCTTTCATCAATGATCAAAAAGTATTTATGATTTTAAATACAGAACTTAATTGGTTTGTTTATGTTGATACCATTAGAAGTTTTAACATTTTTTTAGGAAGAATTTATTATTTCTTTTATTATTAGAGGGAGATGTGAATAACCGATTAGTGATTATATCAAATGAGATGGAGTGTGAATAATAGAGTAGTGTTATATCAAATGAGATGGAGTGTGAATAACAGAGTAGCGATTATATCAAATGAAATGGAGTGTGAATATCAAATAAGTGATTATATCAAGTGAGATGGAATGTGAATATCAAATTAGTGATTATATCAAATGAGATAAAGTGTTAATATCAGATTAGTGATTTTATCAAATGAGATGGTGTAAATAAGAGATAAGTGATTATATCAAATGAAATGGAGGGTGAATGAACAGATTAAAGAAAGAAAAAGATTTTTGTAGAGTTTCAGAGAAAGAATTATTAAAATAAAAGAAATGATTGGTAAAAAAAAAAGCTGAAGAGCACTGTTACATTTCTAGAGAATATTATATATTTATTCATTAGTTATTAGTTTTTCTTAAATCATTTTTTCAAGTTTCACTTTTTTCTTTCATTTCTTTTTTTTTTTTTTTTTTTTCTATCGGATTAATTTTTAAAAAAAAAAATTTTCGTTTAAAAAGTAATTACTTTTCCAATACTATACAAATATTTTTAAAATTGATTTTAAAAATGATAAATCAGTATAGTCTTTTCAACTTGCACTTTTTATATGTTAACTATGAATTTTCAATACATAAAAATAAATTTTCAATAAATAAAAGGTGTTTTAAAACTTTTGATTTTTCTATAGGAACCATCTTAAAAAAATAGTTATTAAAAGTAATAGTTTTTTTTTATAAAGAATGTTTTTTTATATAAAAGTTTATGATGCGTTGCAAAATATCTATTTTTTTTATAGATCTCTCTTGGCGATTTAGTTTTCTTCCACATTACTGGAATGGCTGACAAATCATTGTTAAATGATTTTCCTTTGCTAGCAGAGCTGAATGATCGAGTAAGACATAGTGCTGAACTGAAATCATATCTGGATTCAAGAACGCATCCTCCATTCTCCATCTTTCATTCTTAAATAATTTAAAAAGATTTTTAATATTTCTTCTTTTTTATAGTTAGTCTTTTTTATAATTTGTCTTTTTTGTAATTTGTCTATAATATGTGTTTTTTATAGATTGTCTTTTTTATATTTTGTTTTTTCAATTAATAAATAAGTGTTAGTTTTATTTTTATGGATAAACTCTTTTCGGCCCTATGCACAAAATGGTTTCGAGGAACCTATTTGAGACAGAAAGTTCAAAAACAAATGAAATTTAAAATTTCAAAACAAATAAAATTCGGCGCTTGCTTTCCCAAAATGTTTTTTGACGGCAAGTTTTTATTTTAATTATTTAGTTTTAGCGGAGAATTTAAAGGTTGTTATTTAATCAAAGTATGATAAAAAAAAAAAAGTTAACAACTATTTTTTTTTTTTTTTAAAATAAATATTTTGCTTCTCATAATAAAAAAATAAATAAAAATTACAAAGAAACGTTTACGTTACATAAGAGGGTACATAAAAAACAGACAGGGGCTTAAAGAAGATACGTATATAAATACTGTCAATGAATTTTTTTTTATAGAGTTCTTTCAGCATTGAAGCCCACATACAACCCTTTAACTATATTTTACAAATGATACATAGAGTAAAAGTACCACAAACCGGACAGTGCGCAAAAGCGGACACTTATCGGAAAAACTAAATATCTTCACTAAAAATAAAAATATTTGCAAATTTTAAAATTTTAATTTAAAAAAAAATTAAATTTTAATTAAAAAATATTTGCAAATTTAAAATTTGAAAAAAATTAAAATGATTGTTTTAATTAGATTATGAAGTTTAGTCACGTGACTTTTTATTGCGGAAAAAAAAACGCAGTTTGGTTTTGAAAAATTTCGTCCAAAAAATGCATGAAACGATTTTAGCTACTCGCTGTAGTTAAGGCGATTTACAAAATATTTGAATTCTTTTATTTGGAATTGGCATGGTTTTGTCAGCATATTATGTCCAAGCAAGATCTTTAAATGTTATCATTTTTTTTGCTTCAGGTTTTTATAATATTTAAAGAAACCTTTCTTTTTTTTATATAATTTTCAAAATCTTTTTTCTATATGTAATAATGTATCTAAAGAACACTATTTTGGATGCCTTAGATCAATTCCGCTCATCGGCATTAACATGAATTTAACTAAAATCTTTTTAAAAAGTTTCTTTATTTACTACTGATCCTAGTTCTAATCGGTTCTGACGTATATTAACTATATATAGTTGTCAAAACACAATATTTCTATCAATTTTCACAAAAAATACTGGAATTCCGACCAAGAAAGAGCTTATAATTATGGAAAATTGCCAATAAACGATCAGAACAGATCATATTGTTAAACTATAATGTTCATTTCACCTAAAAAACGTATTAATATAAAACTTATTCAAATTTGGACGAGCGATTGTGATTTTAAGATGATTTTATTTTTAAAAAAAAGATTCCACGGTCTGGGTTTTTTCGCTACAAACATTTATATTTTATGATACCGCAAAATTTATTTTAATTTTTTTCGTCTATTCATAATTCACAGACCAGACCATTTAACGGAAATATGTCGTAGTCAACAAAATATCATACAGACGCTATAATATTTTAAAAGTGCCTTAACTACACCGAGTAGGTGTCGAAAAATGAAAACCCACCCATAAAAACTAATAATTTAAATACGTGTTTTGATATCATTTTTTTCTGAAAAGAATGTAGAACATTTATTTAAGTGAAGACTATATTCTATTTTTGAATTGAACAAGTTATTTACATTTAAATGATTCAACTTTGTTAAAATACCAGTTAAATTAGATAATTTATCCTTCTTCACACGAAAGTAGGTTTTGCAACTATTTATTAATAATATGTATGTATTTTTAATTTTTTTTTCTAATGGTTAATTAGGGTGGGTTTTTTGTTTTTCAACTGGTGATTTGTAAAATTGCTCCCGTTTTACTAACGTTCAGTTTTATAGTATTATTATTTACTCACTGAAAATTAATAATAATAATAATAGTTGTTATTATTATGATGATGATGATGATCAACCTGTTTACAGCTATTTTAAATCATTGTAAAAATAGTACATTGTCTTTTTTTAAAAACATCCTTTTTCTTTTAAAAGCTTCACGACTTGATTTTTGAATCCCTTCATGTCAAAAGATTTAAATTCATTTGACAACTTGTTGTAAAACTTTATACTATTGCAAAAGATAGTCTTTAGTCCGCTTTCCTTGTTCTGGTTTTTAAGTGATAATTATTTGTATTTCTTATAAAATAATCTTGTACTTCATTGTTTTTTATACAAAATCTTTGAAACTTTTAATGAGTATCTTTCAATGAAAGACACTCATTGAAAGTTTTATAGTTACATAGTATTGTGTACAAATGTAAATACTTTCATTTTAAATTCAATTAAATCATCGGGAAATTTGTCAGTAAGTTTTATCATTTTGTAAGTTACACTATAAATTGCATATATAACATTGTGAATGTTATTTAAAAAGTATTTATATTGTTTTGATATATAAACAACTAAGCTGTTATTAAATTTTAAAAATTAGAATGTAATTGTATTACATAATTTACATTAACTGTTTAAAATTTATAAATTTAAAACTGTTAACTGCTTTAAATTTATATATTTATTTGGCTTGACTTCTGGAAAATTGTATATTTATTAAGATAAAATGCTTAATAAAGAAATTTATTATTGAATTTTAAACATTTAAAAATATCTCATACAATGCTGTATATTCTATGTTTTGTGTAATGTTCAACTGCTTTGCTGTAAAAAATCATTAGCTATAAATATAACTCAACTAGTTGATAACATCAGAAAGTTAAAGAAGCATTGCAAAAATAGCAAGTTGGCATTGTAATTTAATGGTACCCATAAAACCAAATGCAAATACTGAAACTTTCTAGGCTTCGACAATTTGGTCTCAGAATCAAACATAAAAATGACTAAATAGTAAAACTGATGAAGTAAGAAAAGAATTACTTAATTGTTCAAAAACCAATGATAAAAAACAAATATGGTTAAAAAAAAGCAGTTCTCAAAAAGGATAAAGTATGTGTCTTAAGCAAATTAAATAAAGGAAAAAATAGAGAAAAAATTTAATTATACCAAAAAATTAAGCTTTTAATAACTTAATAAGTTTAAATATAAAACCATGGATTTCATTGGAAAAAGCTGTAGAAAAGTTTGTAATATAGAAAAATCTTAAAAATTAAAAGTACTTTTTGCTCAACTTATTTTTTATTTTGTCATCTCCGGTAGGGAATGTGACAAAAAAAATTTTTTTATACAAAGTTACACAGCAAAATCCAAGATTCTTGTCATCTAAGCAAAAAAAGTCTTAAAACAAGAAAAAAATGACTTGTCCGCCACGTAAGAATATTTTTTCTTGTTTCAAGAATTTTTATTCTTAAAATAAGAATTTTTTTTCTTGTTTTAAGAACTTTTTTTCTTAAATATTTTTTTTTCTTGTTTCAAGAATTTTTATTCTTAAAACAAGAATTTTTATTCTTAATATAAGAATTTTTTTTCTTGTTTTAAGAATTTTTATTCTTAATATAAGAATTTTTTTCTTGTTTTAAAAATTTTTATTCTTAATATAAGAATTTTTTTTCTTGTTTTAAGAATTTTTTTTCTTAATATAGGAATTTTTTTTCTTGTTTTAAGAATTTTTATTCTTAATATAAGAACTTTTTTTCTTGTTTTAAGAATTTTTATTCTTAAAACAAGAACTTTTTTTCTTGTTTCAAGAACTTATATTCTTAAAATTATGTTTTTTTTTTCTTGTTTCAAGAACTTATATTCCTTAAAAAAATCATTTTTTACTTGTTTCAATGTTATTTTTATTTAAAATAAAATTCTTTTTTTTTTCAATAATACTTCCCCTGAACTATAAAACAATATTACAAAAGTACTTTTTCTATGGAAAAAATGAAACATTATTTTGAAATTAGGATGATGTATAATAAGAATATGCAACAAGCATTTATACATTTAAACAACAAATCTAATCGTTAAAATAACAAATTATTCTTTGGAATGTTTTATTGTTCATGCTTGTAGCGGCAATACTCCACCTATGTCCGAAAAAAGTGTACCCCAATAAGATCCATCACGAAGTCAGAAAATGAAAAACTTCATAAAATAATCTTTTGCCACACATAATAATCACTTCGTCTCCATCGTCTGTTACGTACAGATAAGGATTTCTTATACCTGAAAATAAAATTTACAAACTCAAAATTTAACAATAATATCTTTTCATATCTTAAAATGTCGACAATTTATAACTCATTTTAGTTTTACTAATTTTGAGGGTTGTGTATGCATGCATACCTACCTGTATTTGGGTGGCAGTGGGCGAGGAACTGCCAACTTGTGTATTCCATAATGTGTATCAATATCTTCATTCTTGCTGAGTCAACTGTGACAGAAGACTTTAATAAATGAACTATGTCGCCAACAATCTGAATTAAATAATAATAATAAAAAAAGCATACAACTTTATAAAGCTGAGAAAACTTATAGAATAACCCATTAGAGGACATAGCAGTTTTAAAAATACCTTCTCATACAAAAAAGGATTTGTGATTTTCAAACACTATTTTATTTTATACAATAAATATATGAAATCACAAATGAAACAAAATTTTTTTTTACCAATAGCACATTAGGGAAACATTGATATTTCTCTAAAAATGCTGCAACTCTATCAACTCTCTCAATTGGAAATTTATTTACCCAGGTTAATAAATTAAAATTCTATACTTAGTTCAATTAAAATGCACCAGAACAAAGTTCTAGTGCATTTTAATTGATCATGTTATAAAAATAAGGATAAAAAATGTAAAAAATTAAAATTAAATAATAATACTAAATTTACTAATTAAAAAGTATTGTTTTCTTTACTTAATTTACTTTGCATGTATTTGGAAACTTGCAATTGCTTTAAAGAAAACACACACATATATGTCATATATGTGTATGAATGCAACATAAACATGGATTTTTAGAAATAGTACTAATACTAATCTTAAGTAAAAACCAATTGTATAATAATAGCAATAAAAATATTAAAACAATTATAACGAGGTAAGTATTGTTAACAATTATATTTATATTAATATAATAATAACAATAATAATAGTAACAATAATATTGATAAATATTAAATTTAATATTAAACAATAACAATAAGTAATAGTGATATGAATAGAAGTAAAATAACTTTGATATTTATATTACATATAATCATACCAAGAGCAATAATAATGACCCACAATGAGTCCAACACTTTACGAACAGTAATTACATTTCTCCAAAATAAAAAGACATAAAGATGAGTTTTAGTAGTAAAGTTTAGTGATATAAAGTGAATATAAAAAATAAATTATTCTATGAATAAAAATGATAAATTATTTCATGATTTTATGCATTGGTTTGTGATGTGATTTGTTATGCTGTACTTAACTGAACAATGATTTAGAATATATAATTTAAGGTTGCTAAAAAAGGAAGATAATTTTGAGAATTTTTTATAGAAGTAAAGAAATTACAGATTGGAAAAGGTAGGGTAACTTGTGTGTGATTTCAGACAAATAGACAATTTAATAGATGAACAAGTTGATTTTAAATAGAAACACAATTTGATTTTAAATAGAAAGAAAAGAATATTAGAATAAGAGTGATACTCTTGAAAGTAAATTATTTTAAATATCTTGTTTTTAGATTAGATATTCATAAAAAATTATTGGTTCATAAATTATAAGTATATATAATATATCATATTAGAGTGTTAGTAGTATGTTTGAGAAATAAAATTTATATTAATAGGTACATAGACTGATTTTTTTAAATTGATCCAATACTAGAATGCTATATATCATTGGAAAGCTCTCAAATACAGTATTTTAAAGGTGAAAAAATTATGAAAATTAGACAATTCTATAAAAAAATCTAACGTTTTTAGTAGCAATTTTTTAATATATGGATTTCTTGATAAAACTGTGGTCAAAAAAAAATTTTTCTACATAAATTATTATAACTTTACCAATTCTTATTCAAATATCTATAACTTAGTATCAAAAGATAGATGTAAAAATGGGCTATAATTTCAAACTAGTTTCTAGGTAAAGGCGCATGGAGGGATCCAGAGGGGGTGCTAATCCGCCACCTACACCTCACAAAAATACACTTTTTTTTCAATATAGAGTGTTTTTTTTATAAAATTAGTAATATTTATATACAACAAGTTATTATTTATTTATTCCACATCACTAGCAAATATTACAGGTCAATCTTAAAGTTGGATGTTGGGTTTTGGGGAAAGTTTAACACACCCTATTAAAATTTCATTCTTTTAATTATTACAATCTTAACTAAAACAATTAAATCTATTATAAAAAACAAAAAAATATATTTCAACACTATAACAAAAAGTAACTAGTGGTGTATAGATTGCTTTGATGGAAGAGGGTGTATACTGCCCCCCCCCCCCTCGACCATGAACCTGAAAAAAAAAATTTATGAAAATTTCACAAAAAAATGTTAAAATGCTTTTTTAAAAAACAGAGAAAAAATTAGTATAAAAAAATATTTTAACACATTACAAAATGCATCAGAGTAACCATTTTGTCATGAAAAAAGACGGATTACACACTCCAACCTAAAAAAAAATACCCAAAAACAACAAGCCTTTTGAAATAAAAAAGTGTAGTATAGTATGTATAAATTGCCTTTATGCACTTTCTTTCATAAAGGCAATTTATATACCTAGAGGTGTATAATTTGTCTTTATAAAAAGAGGAGCAAGTCATCTCCCTGTCTGTCGGAACCAAATAAAAAAATTTTAAATACAATTTAACAAAGAAGTCCTAAAATGTTTTTTTAAAGAAAATGAAATTAGAATAAAAAACTATTTTACCACATTACAAGATGCATCTGAGTATACATTATCATGTAAAGGAACAGATTAACCACTCCAACCTGAGAAAAAAACACACACAAAAAACAAGTTTTTTGAAATAAAAAATGTAACTATTTCTTGTCTGGGCTTCTAGTAAATAATTTAATTTTTAAATTACATTAACGAAACAAAATGAATAATTTTTAACAATAGACACCACATAAAGGTAAGCCAGAACCAATTATCAATTTGCAAGCCTACTTGCAAATTGATAATTGCAAGTAGGTACCTACTTGCAAGCCACAAAACTTACTGTACCTTATTTGCAAGCAACAAAACTTGCGATACTTATTTTGCAAGTCACAAAATTTGCAGTCCCTATTTGCAAGCCACAAAACTTCCAATACCTATTTGTAAGCTACAAAACTTGCTGTACTATATTTGCAAGCCACAAAACTTATGGTACCTCTTTGCAAGCCACAAAACTAGCTGTACCTTATATGCAAGCAACAAAACTTGTGGTACTTATTTGCAAGTCAAAAAACTTATTGTACTTATTTTCAAGCCACAAATTTTGCAAAACCTATTAGTAAACCATAAAACTTGTAACAGTTATTTTACTGGTTATAAAACTTGCTATACTGTGAGCATTTTTACATTAATTTCATATTCCAATTAAGAAAATTTAAACTTCCCTGATATAACAACAGCAACTAGCTGGAGTTTTTAATCTTTTGACAGTTCAATATCAGTTCCATCTTGTTTCCAATAAGAAATAGTGTAAATTCTGCCTTGTTATTTCTTGTTTACTTTTTTCAACTCTACCATCATAAATGGCAAAATGAAAACTTAAACAGAAAATTAACAATGAAAATATAAAAAAAATCTAACTACAAACAACAAACTAACACTTGGAATATTGCTACAAAGTTAAAGTAGTAAACAATAAATTAATAATTATTATTAATTTTTTATTAATTTGAAATTTATAATTCAAAATTATTAATATAAAATAATATTGATAGTATAAAAGATAAAATTGTTATTGAATATTATTAGTTAATAACAATTTTATCTTTTATACTATTAATATTGCTTTAATATTATTAAAACACTTTAAAAACATTATGCTTTTAAAAGTATTTTAATAAAAAAAGTTATAACTGTTATTGACAATGAACATTTATTTATTGTATACTACTTTATTTTTGAATTTAATAATTAACATGTTTAGATAATGGAATATATAAATTGTATACTACTTTATCTTTTAATTATTGCTTACAATAGCCTATTAAACAGGCTATTGTGATCAATAATTAAATGGTTTTATATTAAAATGATAATAAGATGATGATAATATATTTTAAAAACACTAACAAGGCTTTTGTTAGTAAAGTAAATAAGTGTAAAGATAAATAAGTGTAACATCACATAAAGTATGTGATCTTTACACTTATTTATGTATGGTATTTTTATAAAGTTGTCCACTAATACTTTGATCAAAGTATTCTCAATTGTAACTCAATTAAGTTAACAATTAATTCAAAAGCAACAGTTTTACTGAAGTTTTAGTCTTAAACGTTAAGAATTTAAAAAAGATTTTTAAATTTATCAACATAATTTAGTTTTAAAAATAATTATTACTTATACTATATATATATATATATATATATATATATATATATATATATATATATATATATATATATATATATATATATATATATATATATATATATATATATATATATATATATATATATATATAAATTATGTTTGTGTATTCTACAAATAGAGTGATTAATGTTCTTAAAGAACAGAGTAATTATAAATTAGTAAAAACACTAATCTAATTTTTTTTCTTCCACAAATTGTTTCACCATCAGTTACTGATGGTGAAACAATTTGTAGAAGAAAAAAATTAGATAAGTGTCTTTACTAATTTATATATATATATATATATATATATATATATATATATATATATATATATATATATATATATATATAGATATATATATATATATAATATATATATATATATATATATATATATATTTATATATATATATATATATATATATATATATATATATATATATATATATATATATATATATATATATATATATATATATATATATATATATATATATATATATATACATATATACATTAATTGTTTTATTGTTTAAAATCTTCAAATATTTTACTGTTAATACACCTTTTCACAGTTCCGATATAAAATTTATGCGCGCGCAGAAATGGAAGTAAAAATGTAAACAAACGTTATTTTAACAGTAATTTGTTTGAGATTTACAAAGCAAAACTAAGGTTTATCAAACAATAATATTGAACCAGTGCCATTAGTCTTATATTATTATTAAAAAAAGAGCCTGTCTAATCTATTTTAAATAACATATTAAAAACCAAGTGAAAAAAAGTACCTCAAAACATTGACTTTGGGATTTATAAAGAAATAATTCAACTATTTTATTTTGTACTCTAATGTACTTAATTAGTGTTTAAAGCTAAATTTATGCATATATATATATATATATATATATATATATATATATATATATATATATATATATATATATATATATATATATATATATATATATATATATTTTAACAACTTCGCTGCCAACAAGGCTGCAAGCAACCACTAATTAGTGTTGAAAGTTACTGGAAGAGAAAAGATAAAGATTGTAGAGCAAGATAACGATTGACAGACGACTTAAAAGATTGCAAATTATATGAATCAGGAAAGCAAGATGAAGGAAGGGAATTCCAAAGAACTGATGTTCGAGGAAAAATACTAGACTAATAAGAGTTTTTGGAGCACTTAGGAACAGTAACAGAAAAAGGATGAGACTTAGTTGAATGATGAGTAACACGAGAATGAATTTTTGTAGATGGCACAAGAGACGCTAGCTCTTTAGAGCAGTGCCCATTATAGTATTTGTAGAAAAGAGAAAGAGAAGCAACATTACGACGATGTGACAGAGGTTGAAGGTTGATTGCAAAAGTAGGTCCAACTATTTTTACAATGCGTTTTTGCACCTTGTCTAAAAGAGAAAGGGCATCATTAGAAGATCCACCCCAGATATGGCAACAGTATTCCATATAAGGCCGGGTTTGAGATTTATAGAGATAGAGAATAGAATCCAGAGTAAGAAAGTGACGAGCTAGATAAAGTGAAGCGACTTTAGCAGATGCTAATTTTGCAACGGATTTGATATAAGG
Organism: Hydra vulgaris; assembly: GCF_022113875.1. Lineage (NCBI taxonomy): Eukaryota > Metazoa > Cnidaria > Hydrozoa > Anthoathecata > Hydridae > Hydra > Hydra vulgaris. Next base: position 6,788,805 of record NC_061160.1, on the reverse strand, counting down.
TTTCCAAGAAAGATCAGAAGTAAAAGTTAATCCTAGAAGATGAATGGTAGGAGACTCATCGAGTACATTACCGTTCATAAATATAGGAAGGTCTAAATTATTGCGATAACGATTGGCTGAAAGAAATTGAGTTTTATCTGAATTAAAGTTCACCAGCCACTGTGAGCCCCATGCTGTAGCAGAAGTGAGATCCTTTTCAAGCTCAGATGCCCCCTGCAAGCAATCAGAGGGAGTTGGCTTCTTATCGTGACAAGAATAAATGATAGTATCATCAGCGAGCAATGCCACCTTAGATGTGAGAAAATCTGGAAGATCGTTAATGTAAATTAAAAAGAGTATAGGGCCAAGGATTGAACCTTGAGGAACCCCTGAGGTTACAGAATAAGAAGAAGAGTGCTGTCCATCAAGGACAACTTTTATACTACGATTGGAAAGGAAGGATTCGATAATCTTAAAGATGTTTCCAGATACACCGTAAGAAGAAAGCTTATGGAGAAGACCAGCATGCCAAACTTTATCAAACGTTTTAGAAATGTCAAGAGCGATGGCCTTAACCTCTCCACCTTTATCTAATGCGCGATAAAACCTATCGGTTATTACTGTTAGCAAATCAGCTGTAGAACGAGAAGATCGAAATCCATATTGATGATCAGAAAGTAGGTTATGAGGTTCGAGATGAGAGATTAAGTGTTTGTTAATTAAAGATTCAAAAACCTTGCTTATGATGGAAGAAGACTAATGGGACGGTAGTTAGACGAATCAGATCGCTCTCTAGAATTTTTAAAAATAGGGATAACAGATGCTGCTTTCCAGCAGGCTGGAAAACAAGACTCTGATAAGCACTTGTTAAATAGTTTTGAAATGATAGATGACAGCTTCGGAGAACACTTCTGCAAGACTATAACAGGTATGTTGTCCGGACCGCAAGCTGTAGAAGAGTCTAAGCAGGAAATCACTTTAGATACAGAAGCTGGAGTGATATGGATGTCGAGCAGTGGATCAACCTGTTTGACGGCTATATCATATAGAACGCTACTAGTGAAGTCAAGAGATGATATTGATGAAAAGTTTTTGGCAAACAATTCAGCTTTGTCTTTAGGTGAGGTGACAAAGTCTGAACCGTACAAAAGAGGTGGAATTATAGACTTGCCCTTATTATTGATACTATTAAAGATTCTCTAGAAGTCACGAGAGCCTAATTTTTGTGATGAAATACGAGATTTCATGATCTGAGAATAGCGGGCTTTGGCGTTAGACAAAACCTTTTTACAATGGTTCCTAGCAGTAATAAACAGACGTCTGTTTTCTGGAGAATTGATTTGCTGATAGATATAGAAGTAATGGTTTCGATTAGCAATTGCAGCAGCACAATGTGAGGAAAACCAAGGAGAAGAGTGAGGCTTGACCTGGAATCGTCGAAAGGGAATAAAGGATTCCATGCCAGCCTGAATCCATGAAGTTATGTAAGAAGCTCATATGTCAACAGGAAGACGAAAGATTTCTACCCTGGGGCCATCACGAAGAAAATCACGGAAAGAGTCCTAGTCAGCTTTAAGGTAGTTGTAAGATGTACAATGATAGGGGGATTCTGATGGTAAAGAAGAATGAGATAATAGTTTTAGAGAGACCAAACCACGATCAGAAGCACCTAAGGGTGAGTGTGGAGAAACTGACCACTGACTAGGATCAGAAACAAGACATAAGTCGAGTAGAGAAGGTAAATGATTCAGGTTGTCTGGAAAGCGAGTTGGAAAGTTGACTATTTGAGTTAGGGATTGAGAAAGGCAAAAGTTGTGGGCCTTAATGCCTGCAGAGTCACTGACACTAGAGCTAAGCCATTCAGTGTGATGAACATTAAAGTCACCGACAACAACAATATTGGCTGATGGATAAAGAATGAGGGCTTGGTCAATTTAATCAAAAATAACATCAAGAAGAGTGCAGTCTTGAGATGAAGGAGAGCGATATAGAACAAAGAGAAAGGTGATAGAGTGAAGTGGTGCTAAACAAAAGCACATAAAAGAGTAGTCTGTGGATTCAAACCTAGTTTACCGACAAATGGGTGAATTCTTACAAATGTAAATGCCTAGGCCAAGCATGTGACTATTAGAGTCTTTACGGATTAAAAGAAGATAACCATCAACACTAAGATCACAAGTTGAGACAGCTGAACTCAAATTAGTCTCACAAAGAGCAAGTAGGTCTGGTGAACTTTGCAAGAGATAAGACTCAACAGAAGAAAAGTTACTTTGAAGACCACGAATATTGGTGAATGATAGGTTTAGCGAACTTGGTGATGACTGTGGTTTTTTGTGTTTTATAGTTTTTGCTACTTTGTTCATTTTTAAATTTGTTAAAGAACTTGACTCGAAACATAGATAGTACTCAGTATTACCAGTATTACTGTGTTTATTTATTTTTTGGCCTTGCAGTGGTTGTGCGATCAGTCGAAGCAATAAAAAATGCTATTTTTTGTGTACTCTCGAGCCCCGAATAAAAGAGGGGGGCATTTACTAATTTTTGAAAAATTTTTCAAACGAACCCAAGCTTATTAAAATCCTCCTCCCCTCTCTCCTGTTAATTAACTTTTACTTGTTTTCAAAAAAGAAAAAAAAAAAAAAAAAAAAAAAAAAAAAACATTGAAAATCGGCCTTAAAAATTAGAAAGTAATTATTTCAATATATATATAATAATAGTAATAAAATATATATAATAATAATAAAATATATATAATAATAATAATAATATATATATATATATATATATATATATATATATATATATATATATATATATATATATATATATATATATATATATATATATAATAATGATAATAATAATAAAATATATATAATAATAATGAAATATATATAACAATAATAATAATGATAATAATAATAACAATAATAATAATTATATATATATATATATATATATATATATATATATATATATATATATATATATATATATATATATATATGTATATATATATATATATATATATATATATATATATATATATATATATATATATATATATATATATATATATATATATATATATATATAGTACAATAATAATATAGTACAATATATATAGTTACAACAATATAACATATAGTACAATAATTTCTTCAGGCTTCTAATAACTTGTTCAAACAATAACTTTAAATTAGCAATTTCTTTCTAATTTTTTTTCAGTTCTTTATTTTTCATTGTCATTTATCAAGTCATTTGAGCTGCACCATTCCAACCAGAGGGAACTGTGTGGTAGATGTAATGTTCAGAACATTTAGTGTTAATATTAAACCCTTAATCATACATTATACAAGAGTATTTTAGAATACAATCTAAAAATTTGTTGCAATTTGTAATTTGAAATCCAAAATTTAGCTTCTGTAAGCTTTAGAAATAATTTAAAGAAATAATTGATCAATTCTGAGCTAGGGGTACTAATATGTTTATATTGTTTGTATTCACTCCTTGTTAGTTTCTGTAAATCAAAACTTTTAGGTGTTTTCATAATAAACTCTGTTATATCTGAAATTTAGTGTAAGTTTATATAATTTAATTTCTTAAATCTGTTTTGCATTGCCTGTTTTATAATATTTTTACTTAGAACAAAAACCATGTGCTTTAAAGGTGAGTAAGAAGCTTTCAACCATGAAGAAAATATTACATTTGCTAATCCTAAAAATATATTAAACCTGTCAGCAAGATCAGTTGTCAGTAATCCATGTATTAGCATCATTAAAAATCTATCTTTGCTGCATAACATTTATTTTGATCCAAGTAGTTAAGGGTTTTTTTAAATTTCAAAAAACAGCAGTAAATGTTTTTTTACTGCACTAACTGATGAAACACATTTGAAAGATGTAAGGCCAGTATAAAAGTCGAAAGATCTATAATATTTAAAATAAATGTTTGTATACAAGTAAATTGCAATAACACGATTTGTTTGGATTACTTTTATATAATAAACGATAGTCCTCTGTCAGGAAAATTGTCTGAACATACTCTCATTTTATATTTTATGGTAAATAATTTACTATGACACAATAATGAAGAAGTTAAACGGTTAATTAGTTTTCTCTATATTTCTCTGAGCTGTAGTTGTTTTTATATTGTTATATATCTGTGTGTTGATAATGGATAACAAATGCTTACTCAAATGGTAGTTTGCAGTTTTACAAGTTAGAGCATCGTTTAACACTTTGTATCATACATAAATCATCTTTCCACATTTCTAGACTGTACTCGTTATTTTTACAATCGATGAGAGCGCATGTTTTCGATCTCTTGAAACTTTTATATGGTATAGGTTCAGTATTTACATTTTTTTTCATTGTAAACCTCTATAACTTAAACCAGTGAAATAATGTTTGTTTACGTTTTTACTTCCATTTCTGCGCGCGCTTAAATTTTATATCGGAACTTAGAAAAAATTTTATATCGGAAAAGAAAAAAAAAAATTTTAATTTTCGCTGCCAAAAAATTAACGCGATACTTTATAAAAATATTTCTTCAAAAGTCCGAGTATTGAAAATATTAAAACATCCACTAAATAAGCTGAAGATGTGGTTGAAACCATTTTGGAAATGAAATATCTTAGGGAATGCAATATATTTAGCATAAACAAAATTTATGTTGGCTATAAAAATAGCTTAAACACCCTAATTAGATATTTATGTTCAAACAAAATTTAACCCTAACAATCAAACTTTTGATAAATATTTGTATTTTTTTGAATGAATTCATTTAATTACCTAACTTATACACAATAAAAAATCTAGGGTAATTTTGTTAAGAAAGATATAGTAAAATGGGGTCGAATGGAATAGTTAAGGATTTTAAATATTTTTTTTTTACGGTAAAAAAAAAAGTTTTTAATTTTTTTTTTAAAGTTGAGAATACACGGTCGTTTACGAGCGTTAAGTTTAGGTGCGCATGTGTTAGAAGTTGATAGAAAATTCTGAGATTTTAAAGTGGTTCTTAACTACTTAATCTTTTTTATATAGCAACTGTTATTTTTAGTTTATTGTTGCAAAAATTAATGTTGCAACCATATTACTGGTCTAATACAATAAATAAACGCCTTTTTTGTATTAGTAAATAAATAAATACGTTAACCAATTATTTTTAAAGTTTTAATTTGTATTTTGGCTAAAACTTTTATTTGTAACATTGAGTGATTTGTTTATTTTTTTCAAAAAAAATTTTCAGAATTTTTAACTGTACAAATTTAAAAAAAAATTTCTTTATTATTATTATTACTATATTTATACTTAGACCTTCTTTTAGTTGTTGCTTAAATTTAATTTTTCTGTAAAAAATGTATTTCAACTCGTTTTACTTGTTAAGAGTTTAGTTTTTTCTTGAATTTTGTTCTGGTGCATTTTAATCAATTATGTTATAAAATTAGGGATATAAAAATGTAATAAAATTAAAACAAGTCTTATAATAACTTTTTATTATAACTTTATATATATATATATATATATATATATATATATATATATATATATATATATATATATATATATATATATATATATATATATATATATATATATTTGAAAACAACAGAAGGACCCGAAGGTCACTAACACTGAGTATACATTAACAAAAATTTTTTTTTTTTACTGAAATGTTAAATTGTATCAAGTGCTGAACAAGTTACAACAAAATTGTATTAACTTGAACAAAGCAGTACAGCAAGACGTTTCTTAAACATCAAGACAGATGATGCAGACACCACATCCTCCGATAAACTATTCCATACATTAACAATTCAATTAGAAAAGAAACACTTTGTGCTGTTTAAACTACAATGGTATTTTTACAGTTTAAAGTTATGACCGCGATTATTCAAGTAAGAATTGAGAATAAGAATGTTTGATAGGTCAGTGTCCAGTTTACCGTTAAGAATTTTGTAACATAAAACTAAATCTTTAAACACTCGTCAATACTCTAACGTATTAAGCTTTAGTATGGCTAGACGCTTATCATAGGAAACTGACCACAGACCAGCAATTCTTTTAGTGAAGAAACGCTGCACTTTCTCAACTTTATTAATCAGGCAAATAGTGTAAGGTGACTATACTGAAGAGTAATATTCAAGCATAGTACAGTAGGCTTTAACCATCAGCAATCTGTCTCGTGAATAAAAAGATTTTAAAATAAGAAAAGCTCTTGACATAGCTTTATGTACGATAAGATTGATATGTTGATTGAATTTGAGATTTCTATCAATGGTAATTCCAAGATCTCTTATACAGTTAACATGGGCAAGTTCATGGTTATTTATGGTGTAAACACGCTGGGCTATGTTTTGACTCTGGTTAGCAATAGTACAGACAAATGATTTTTCAGTTGCTATTTGGAGTTGCCAAGTTACAACTCCATTCGTACAAACGATTAACAGCTGTGTGAAGGTCTGACTGAAGGCCACGTACATCATAGACTGAATATAATTTAATGTCATCAGCAAAAAGTTTAAGTTTGATATCAAGCTGTTTATTAATGTGACTCACATCATTTATAAACAATAAGAATAGAGTAGGTCCAAGTACACTCCCCTGTGGAACACCGCTTTTAACAGATATAGCATGGGAAGTAATATTGTTTAAATTTACCACCTGTGATCTCATGTGCAGAAAATTAGTTAGCCAATTCAGAAGATTGCCAACTATTCCGTAAGCAGGTAATTTCATTAGTAACTTAGAATGTGAAACTGAATCGAAAGCTTTCTTAAAATCAAAATAAATAATATCGGCGCTGAAGATTTAAAGTCCAGTCATGAAGACTTTCTAGAATATTAGTACAGGTACTACGTTTACGAATAAAACCATGCTGCTCTTTTGTGATTAGGTTATTGAGTAAGAGATAATTAATCAGTTTGTTATTAATGATTCTTTCCATTACACAACAACAAGTAGATGTTAAGGAGATAGGTCTATAATTACCTGGGTCAACTATTGGTCCTTTTTTGTGAATTGGAATAACGCTTGCTACTTTCCAGTCTAGCGGTATAGCACCATCTTTAAATGAGGTATCAAATATATGGCTTAAAGGAATCGATAAACTATTGGCACATTTCTTTAGGAAAACATTGGGAATGCCATCTAGACCAGTAGATGTGGTGGGTTTAAGTGCTCTAAGTGCTTTTACGGCTGTAGAAGGAGAGAAGTTAATAGATGACAGACAAGTTGAATGTACGTTAACACGATCCGTAAACTTTGGTTATAAACCATTATCGACTGTAAAAACACTTGCAAAAAAGTTATTAAAAATACAGGATATTTCTTCTTTATCATGACAAAGGGTATTATCGGATCGACGAATGTCATTGAGTTTACAACAGGTTTTGAGTTTTCCATTGACAAAGTTAAAGAAACTGCCAAGGTTGTCTTTGCGTATCATCTTAAGTTCTTTTGCTGCATGATACTTTCTAATGGAATCAGAACATTGTGCGGCAATTAATTTATAAGCTGCTTTGTCATTAGGTTTACCTGTTACTTTTGATCTTTTCCATGCCATTGCTTTGTTGTTTATCAACCTTTTAACATAATAAGGATAGTGTATTTTATGTGATAATTTATGCTCTTCACAGACTCGCACTTTAAGTACATGTAGTGTAATAATGTTATTTAGTAAAGTAGAAAAAGTATGCCAACAAGCTTCAATATTAAAACATGTTTGAAAGATAATCATCCAATCGACCGATTTCAGATATTTATTAATAACTTGGTAATCTGCATTCTTCCAACAAAAGAACTGTTGCACTAGAACTTCAGTTTTATTATATAAGCAGCTCAAATTAGGAGTGAATATGATAACATTATGATCACTAGTGCCAATAGGTGGTTTAATACAGAGATTACTGATAAATGAAGAGGAAGAACTCAAAATAAGATCTAAGATGCTATTTTCTTGAGTTGGTTGATCAACATGCTGAGTGAGACTATATCTGTTTATAAAATGTAAAAAAGAGTTATGTATAACACTATCTGGACCATGATGGTAGTGCCAATCTATATCAGGTAAGTTAAAATCTCCTAGTATGACCACATTTTTTTTGGTCGAACACAAAATAGAGAAACATTTTACACTACTCTGCATATAGTCAATAGCTTCTTTATCGAAACCCCCACTGCGATAATAACCAATAATTCTGAAAGACTGACCATTAAGGTATAAATCAGCACATACAATTTCTAACTCATGAAACTCTAGTGGTATGTCAACTTTTCTAAATTGTATAAAACTGCGAAAAAATATTTCTATTCCACCACCTTTACTACTTCTGTCACAGCGAAGAACAGTGTATGTATATATATATATATATATATATATATATATATATATATATATATATATATATATATATATATATATATATATATATATATATATATATATATATATATATATATATATATATATAATTGTAGTTTTTAATTACAATTATATTGTTATTGCTGATGATGCTGGTAACTATAATCCAGAAAAAATTTCAAATAAATTAACAATTGTATTAAGAAAACTCGTATTAATTGATGTTTTTATATTTTTAAGATATATACTCTCATACAAAATGTCAACATTTAAATCATATATACTCATATATATATATATATATACATATATATATATATATATATATATATATATATATATATATATATATATATATATATATATATATATATATATAATATATATATATATATATATATATATATATATATATATATATATATATATATATATATATATATATAAAATATATTTATTTATATGTATATATACATGTATATATACATGCATATATATATATATATATATATATATATATATGTGTGTGTGTCTGTGTGTGTGTGTGTGTGTGTGTGTGTGTGTGTGTGTGTGTGTGTGTGTGTGTGTGTGTGTGAACGCAAACAACAAAAATTAATCAGGCATAACCTCAATTTTTGATGAATTTGGCTATCTTCATACAAATAGAGAAGTAATTGCAAATTCTTAAATAAAAGTTTCAATCCTGTTTTTGTTCATGAAAATAAAGATAATATTCCACTTGTTACAACTAAAACTAATAAGACTATACAATTAGATGTAGACAATCTGATCACTCGTGACTCAATTGAAAAGAAATTAGAACAATTAGATATCAACAAATCTGTTGGTGTAGATGGAATTAGTCCATATGTAATGGACAAATGACATAGCACCATTTGCGAACCATTAATACTAATGTTCAAAAAATCTCTAAAAGAAGAAAAAGTACTAGAGTTATGGAAATTGGCAAATGTCACTCCTTTGTTTAAAAAAGGAGAAAAAAGTGATGCATCAAAATATAGATCGATTTCACTAACATCAATACCATGTAAAGTGTTAGAATCGATCATTAGAGACGAAATGATGAATTATTTTTTGACGAATGGTTTACTAAATGAAAATCAACACGGACTTGGAAAAAATAAAAGCTGCTTAACTAACTTATTGGGACCGTTACTATTTCTGTTATTCATAAATGATCTACCGGATCATGTGAATAACAACATGAAATTTTACGCCGATGATAGTAAAATTATTAACATAATAAGCAATTCATGTGACGCTAAAAAACTTCGATTAGACATAGACAATATCATGGCATGGTCATCTACTTGGCAAACAGAATTTAATTATGACAAATGCAAGATTATGCATATTGGAAGAAAAAATCCTAATCGTCTGTTCATAATGCATGATATTGACACCAATTTAAATCACAGCATATCAGTTACTGAAACTGAAAGAGATTTGAATATAATGATACAATCTGATTTAAAATGGAAAACTCAAGTTGATACAGCGGTTGGCAGAGCAAACTCAGTGCTTGGTATTATAAGAAGAACATTCAAATACGTCGACACACATATGGTGAAAAAGTTGTACGTAACATTTGTTCGGTAACACCTTGAATTTGCGAATTAAGCTTGGTGTCCATTTTTAAGATAAAACATCGATAATGTTGAGAAAATACTAAGAAGAGCCACAAAGTTAGCGTCAGCATTAAAAAAAATACCATATGAGAAAAGATTAGGTATTATGAAATTAACAACTCTAGAAGAACGGTGAATACGTGGTGATCTAATCCAACAGTATAAAATTCAACATGGGTTTGATAAAGTAAATTGGGTTTCAAACTACAGTTATACCGCGTCACAAGAAGGCCCCCATCTGAGGCAACATAAATTCAAATTAAAATAACTATTCTGCAAGAATACTATCAGATCAAATTTTTTCTCTAATTGTATAGTCAACATATGGAATAATCTACCGAGTGACATAATAGAAGCAGAATCAATAAATCAGTTCAAAAACAAACTAGATAAATCAAATATTTGCAAAAACATTTTATTACAAAATTGTTTTTAAGATAATTTGCTTTAGAGATTTAGGAATTGTGCAAAGCTGATACAGTGCAATATCAACTGTTATTGCGCTTCACAACTGTTAACACCAGTTGTTTCAGCTACCTCTTATTATATATATATATATATATATATATATATATATATATATATATATATATATATATATATATATATATATATATATATATATATATATATATATATATATATATATATATATATATATATATATATGTGTATATATATATATATATATATTTTATATATATATATATATATATATATATATATATATATATATATATATATATATATATATATATATATATATATATATATATATATATATATATATATATATATATATATATATATGTATATATATATATAAAATATAAAATTAAATAATAACACCTGGTAATTAAAGAAACATGACTCACGTCTAGGGTCATTGTCAGGTGTTACATTTGATGATCGCCTTAGATGTCAAATTCATAGTCATATTTCCTTGAATACCAAGTATTATTATTTAATTTTACATAATATAGTTTGCTCTACTCTGCATTGAGAATAATATACCGGTATTTATCAACATAATTATTACTATTATATATATTTATACATTAGGTACATGGACTGATTTTTTTAAATTGATCAAATACTAGAATATTATATATCATTAAAAAGCCCTTCAACACAGTATTTTGAAGGTGAAAAAGTTATGAAAATTAAATGGTTCTTTAAAAAGTTATGATGCTTTTATTACCAAATTTTCGATATATGGAATTATTTCGATATAACCTGGGACAAGTGTGTGTAGAAGTGGGACAAATAAATTTAAAACAACATTTAAAGACAAATTATTAAATAGAAACTGATCTTGTCATAAAATCACCTAATCGACATGAAATTGTTCAAGAGCTTTCACCAATCGAAATAATCAAAGGGCGACGGGAAGAAACGGGCATGAATATTTCTTTTTCTGTCTCACTTCACGCCAATGTAAACACTTTTTTAATGGTACATTTCAAAATTTGGGCTTCTAGCGCACGCGAGGAAACAAAGCAATTTCTGATAAATAGAGGGAGTTAAATATAATTTTTTACATTAAATAACAGTATTTAGGCAATTAGAAATTTCGGGCTGTCCGATTTCTCCCTACTCTCCTCTATTATATAAAAACTGTCCAGTCTTTGAAGTTGCAAAATCTGTTATTAAAATGATTTGTTCGTCAGCTAAAGCAGAGAGAACTTGGTCAATTTTTCGATTAAATTATTGACGATTGAGAAATTTCTTGACAAACGAACGCATAAAAAAATTAGTTTTCGTATATACCAATAGTGTTTTGATTGGATACAAATATTTTTGATACCAATAGTGTTTTGATGAATACAAACGACAAAAATGGCTACATTTTAGAGGAAGTAGCAGTTCTCAGCAAGTTTGAGTGTGAAGAAATTTTAAAAAAGCAAGTTTAATACAAAAATAAATTAAATTGTTAAATTTTGTGGTATAGAAACTCGTTTAAAAATCATGAAAATAATTCGAAATATTTATAAATAAAATTAATTACAGAAAATCGAATGAAAAGTTATTTCTTTTAATTTAAAGTCACCTGCGTTTAATTTAAAAAATATTTTCTTCTATATTTGATAATATTTAATTAATTTTTATATAGCATTTAACTGTTAAATTTGTATGCGCATTATATGCATATAATGCGCATAACTTTAAACGGTATGCGCATATATTCGGCACGTTCCGAATTATAAAAATGGTTCTAGGAAAAAATCCCCTCGGGAAACACTCCCCCCTGAAATGATACCTCAAGAAAAAATCCCCCCAAGAAAAAATCCCCCTGGAATATATCCCCCCCCCCTCAAAAAAAAAAAAAAAAAAACTTTTACTTAAAAATTATCAATATGTAGTTATGGTTATTTCTTTATTTATTTTAAATATTTATATAAAATACTTCATTTTTCATCAAAATGTCAAGTTATGCACTAATCCTCGACGGTAGCGAATGTGATAACCCTGACGAGGTAAAATGTGAACTTTTTTGCGAACCATCGTCGTATTGGTTGTTAATGATGTAATACTTTATTTATCGTTTACCGTTAAATAGTTAATTAAGCGGTATATTTTAAGGACTTTTAAGCGGAAAAATTATTTAATAAAAAATGAAAGGAAATTAAATGAAACTAGACGAATACAATATGAATATATATATATATATATATATATATATATATATATATATATATATATATATATATATATATATATATATATATATATATATATATATATATATATATATATATATACTATATATATATATATATATATATATATATATATATATATATATATATATATATATATATATACATATATATATATATATATATATATATATATATATATATATATATATATATATATATGTATATTATACATATATATTTTAATTATTTGATAGACTGCCTGCCCAAACAAAACCCTCAGTCGATGTAGCAGCACTCCGTTGCGAGTCAGGCTATTTGTCAGTCAATGTAGCAGCACTCCGTTGCGAGTCAGGCTATAAGGTATTCGATGTAGCAACACTCCACGCATGTTTTTTTTATAGGTAAAAAATAAAAATTTTAAATAAAGCTTTAAAATAGATAATTAAAAATTGGAGAGTTTTTATTATTATTATTTTTGTCATAAAAATAAAAATAAAAATCTTTAAAATGGTTTGGTGTCTTATAATATAAACAGATATATATATATATATATATATATATATATATATATATATATATATTATATATATATATATATATATATATATATATATATATATATATATATATATATATATATATATATATATATATATATATATATATATGTATAATATAAACAAATATAATCCAAACGCTAAATAGTCTATAATATAACATTGAAATAATGACAAAATCAGAAAAAATTTCAATACAACATTGTTGTTGTTGTTGTTGTTGTTGTTGAACTTATTGCGATACTCGATTTCCCGGTTTTCGCTTTTAAACTTTTCGCTTTAACCTTCTTTCGCTTTAAAACTTTTCGCTTTTACGTTCTTTCGAATGAAAGAACGTAAGAACGTTATTTCGAATTAAAGAACATAAGAGCGAAAAGTTGAAAGAAGCGAAGACTAAAATAATATAAATTTAACCAAAGCATACATGCTTATATTTCTAATTCTAAAATCATTACTAAAAGTTATGCTATTCAAACTTACCAGTGGTAGGCTGTGTAGAACTTAAACCCCTGTGTATTGGTATATATAGTTTAGTGTATATATCTTCCCCTTGTGCACATCACCATAGATTCAACGTTGACCTGATGAAGTTGATTGGTAATCAACAGTGATCAACGAACTAATAGCATTCAACCAACGGTGTTAAAGTCGCCGATTACGACCGTTATCAAAACACTGCTTTGTCGTAATTTCAACGCTGACAAAACGTTACTAAGCACGCATATGCTTGGTAAATATAATCAGTTAAATTTTGTGAACATTCTGATAAGCGTTTAATTTTTATTTCATGATAAAATTATTAAAATTGTAGCAAGTCTTTATTTAATTTCTATATTTTGATAAATTTACGACTGATTATGTTTAAAAAAAACACTCGAAGTAGTTATTTCAAGCATTACCTGAGAGACTGGCGCAAAAACAATAGATTGATTAAAGATTTGTTAAAAGAAGATTATAAAGAAAAAAAAGTTTCTTCACTAGCTTCAACTTCAGTAGCTTCAACTTCAGTAGATTTTACAGTAGACAACAACATTAAGGAAATTCCAATTGAAACGAATCATCAACAACCAGTTGAAAATAGTGTCTGTGCTGAGCAAAATTTGATAAATTGTTATTCCTCTGACAGCATAAATAATCTTTCCTGTAATTATATTTTATCCGATGAAGATGACAGCGTTCCCTTTGATATTGATTAACCACCATCTTTTCTTCGAACGTGGTCCTTAAAGCATAACATTAAAACTGCACCCTTAAATGAGCTTTTAATTCATTTAAATAGTGTTATACCAGGTTTACCAAGAGATAATAGAACATTAAAGAAAACATTACGTGATGTGAATGTTATTAAAAAAGTTGGTGGCGATTTCATATATCTAACAGTAGCTAGTGCTTTATTACATTATTTAAATTGCACAAAAGGTGTAAAGAAGGTTTTAGAGCTGACAGTTAATATAGATGGAGTGAGGTTATACTCAAATCAATGCAAATTGTTTTGGCCAATTTTAATCAAAATTAATCAAAGTTCTCCATATTTGGTTGCTCTGTGGTATGGGGAAATTAGGCCTAACAATATTTCTTGTTACCTTCAAGAGTTTATTAAAGAAATGAAACATTTGTTAAGTAAAGGGTATGAACATAATAATATTTGTTTTCCTGTCTGTTTAACCGCCTAAAGTGTATTCAAGGTCATAGCGGATACAACTCTTGTGAAAGATGTGAAGAGCATGGTATATATACACAAGGTGTAAGGCTATTGGGTACATCAGCACCAATTAGAACAGATGCTAAGTTTAGATGTGGTGTTTATGATTTACATCAACACAAACCACTCTCTCCTTTACTTTGTTTAAACTTTCCTATGGTAAGTGGATTTGTATTAGATTATATGCATCTGATATGTTTAGGAGTTGTTAAAAGATTATTACACAACTGGGTGAGAAGATCATCAATCCATAGATTAACCAAAATATAATTGATCAAATATCAGCTGAGATGCTTCATATTGCAGAAAGTACCCCTTCAGAATTTCAACGTACTGCAAGAAAACTAGATGACTTGTTATATTTTAAGGCTGTAGAGTTTCGTTTCTTTCTTCTGTATTCTGGATTAGTTGTACTAAAAGGTAAGATCTCTGGAAAAGAATACAATTTGTTTCTGGCTTTGTCAATTGCTACACGTATATTTCTTTCTGATATTTTCAGTAAACAAAAATATTATGTTATATTTTCTAAAAAGTTATTTTACTGGTTTACTAATGAGGCTATTTTACTCTATGGAGAGACTTTATCATCTTATAATGTCCATTCTCTAATACATATAGCTGAGGATGTTTTAAATCATAATAAGACTTTAAACAAGCTATCTGCTTATCCATTTGAAAATTACTTAGGATGTTTAAAAAAAGTAGTGCACTCAGGAAGATATGCTATATCTCAGGCTGTCAAAAGATTAGAGGAAAAATTACAACTCAATGAAAATGTAACAACTCAAGAAAAAACAACTAAAATTGGTACAGGGAAAAAAAATAGTTTTTTTTAATTCCAAAATCTGGGTTCACGATTATAACCAAAAAGCTTAGTGAAGATATGTACCTTGGAAGGTTAATCAAATTAAAATACTTCTCTAATTATTTTAATGAACCAGACTTGTCTTCCACATACAACATATTTTTTATATCTACGATTGATAATTAAACTGAATCTGTTTTTAAAAAAGAACTTATTTCTAAAGCAATTATGATGCCATTTTCAAAAGGGGGTTTTGTTTTTATGACTCTAGTTCATTGTGACACTTGATAAATGTGTATAAAAATTTCCTGTTTTAATTTATGTCTATGAATTTTTTTTTATGTTTGCTTTAATTTTATTGGTTTTATTGAGGTTAATGACTAGTCGATGGTTTAATTGTTTGATTTTTGTTGTTTAGTTATTTATTTGATTCTAACTTTTTAATTTAATTGATTTTAATTTTTTAATATATTTTAACTGTTTCATTAATTTAATTATTTCATTCATTTTTACTGTTTGATTGATTTTAATTTTTTCATTGACTTTAACTGTTTGATTGATTTAATTACTTAATTTTTTTTGAAGTTGATAAAGTTTTTAAATGATAAGAAACATATAAAAAACCAATAATATCAATATTCACATATTAATACTCTTATATATATTTATATTAGGCGTTGGCAATATATATATATATATATATATATATATATATATATATATATATATATATATATATATATATATATATATATATATATATATATATACACGTATATATACATAAATATATATAAATATATATTTCTTTGTGTGTGTTTGTGTGTGTGTATCTATATATTATATATGTTGATGATTGGTTTTAAATATTTATTACATAAATAAAGTTTTTTTTGTAAATATGTTGCAATTTTGGTAATTTTTAGTTAATTATGGCGTTTTCAAAAGTAAAATGGATAGAACCACATGCAAATGGATCTAGTAAAATCCAGTATGGGACGGTACCAACAAACTGGATTGAAGAAGAAGAAGGGCAAGAGTTAATTCGTTGGCCTTGCAATGCTAAAGATGTAGAGCCGTACATAAAGCGTTGCCAAAATCCTGGAATTAATTGGTTGTTTTTTGTTTTAGTTCAACATTTCGGGAGTGCAGGTATTTATAATATTTATATATTTAATTCATTATTTATCAAAATAGTACTAGATTTAAATAAATTTTATTTATGTATGTTAGTACATTTTTAGACAGTTACATAAATTGTGAATCAATTAAAACATGCTCAGAATCTGAATCTGACCACAATTCGCAATTGGGGAAAAGGAAATACAACCAAATAGATTCATTTGCCTATCAAAAGCAATCAGGTGAGTGTTTTTTTGTGTGAAAATGTTTTGGTTTGAATCAGATTTTATTAAATGTTACTAGTATTAGTAAAGATAACCACAACTAGTCCTGGTATTATTGAAGTAATCAAAATATTCAACAAAAAATAAAAAAAAACAATTTAAACTTAGCTTTTTTTTACATTTATAGAAAAAAGATTAGCTAATGAAAGAAAATCGAAAACAAAAAAATTGAGTTATATAGAAACAAGTGACGATGAAGTCAGTTTTTCTAGTACACCATTTCCAAAATTAGATGGTAACAATAGTTCCATAAAGGTTTGGTTTTTTTTTGGTTTTTTTCTCATACTGATGGACTAACAATGCATTAATGATAAATTATAGATGATGGTTCTTCTTGTGTATACTCATACAACAATTCAGCAACAATTAGTTCCAGTGAAGGGGTCAGTAATGTTGAATTTCATAATATTGAGTTGCCTGTGTAATTGAACTCTTTTAAAAAATATTTTTGTTGGTTATTATTGTGATTATCTGCAAACTCAATGATAACTTATTTTTTTAGTTAACTTGTGAAAAAATAATTAATAAAGAAATTGGTAAAAGTGCTGGGGAAACAAATAAAGACTATATTTCTGATCAGAGTAAGAAAAAGTTGAATTAATATTTCTTTCTGATCAAATCTTGCAATTTTATTTTTGTAATTTTATTATGTTGTAGCTTGTGTAAATTAAGATAGTTGGAATTTATCTTAATTTCTGTAAAGCTTTTAAACGAACAATGTTAGCAGCAATAGCACGTCTAGAAAAAAACTTCAATGACTTTAAAGCCTCATTTAAGCAGAATGATTTAAAAATTTTAGTCGAACCGTTACATCTATCAAAACTGCAATTTGATGAAATCTTGGATCTGGAAGTTTTTCTTTTAGCTGATAGTAAAAGAAAGGATTCTGCAGTGAGAAATTATACATTATTGTTTTTAGTTTTCCACTTAAATTAATTTTTTTTCCTTACATTTTGTATCATTTTTATAGTTAAGTTAATAATTTTTATAGTCCTTTTGCTTTTTTTGCAGGTAGAATCATTATGTAATGTGGGTGGAAAATCTACAATAGATATTACATACAATGTTATAAAAAGAGTGATGAGTGACGAGGCTTCTAGCCACTTTAATATAAAAGGCAGTTCTCAGAAAATCTCATTTTGTGAAAAGTGCCCAAGATTATATTCTGCTATAATTAGTAAGTACATCTTTAAGTATTTGCAAGTTTTACCTTGTTATTTTGACCCTTAAATTCTAAAAATGCTCTATTAGTTGTCATCAAATGTGCTGGATTTAAGTCGGATTAAGGCGGATTAAGTCATTTAGGATCTTAGCACAATTATTCTTTTAGAGCCTAATTCATACTACAAAAAAATATGTACGAATAAATTTTATATTGTTAAATGTAATATTGTTAATAGAGGACCTTCTTTCAATAAGTAAATTAAAAAAGATTTTAAATTTTTTTTTTGTTTTACAAAAATAAATGTATAATAATATTAACACTATTAAAATTATTTTAAAAATTTTATTTACGCTAATATTTAAGGTCTATATGCTATACGGGCCTTAAATAACTGTCTAGTTTGCATAATGGGTAATCCACCACTAATGCTGTAGGGCTTCTAATAAACATGGAACACATTTTTCATAAAAAAATATGCTCCATGTTTATTAGAAATTAAAACAAGGTTTCTGCCAGATCAGGGAAAAGTCAGGGAATTCAGATTTCTGTAATAATATCAGAGAATAATCAGGGAAATTGTGTTGAGAAGTTTTGAAAAATCAAGTAGAAATCAAGGAAATTCGGCAAACTCTCATGAACTGTCAGTTGTATTTTTTTTATGGCGTTCTAATAATACTTTGAATGTAGGTTATAATATATATATATATATATATATATATATATATATATATATATATATATATATATATATATATACATATATATATATATATATATATATATATATATATATATATATATATATATATATATATATATATATATATATATATATATATATATATATATATATATATATATATATATATATATATATATATATATATGCAATTAAAAGCATTTTTCTAAAATAATTATAAGTTGAGCTTTTGTAGCTTTAAAGGGAGAACAGGTAGAGAAACAGGGAAAAGTCATCGAAATCCATCTTAAAATATTGGCAGACACCTTGTTTAGTATTATGTTATTTAATACGATGTATCATTGTTTGTTTCTATTCTCTTTTTTTTTTAAGATGCCATCAAATTACAAGACGAATCAGCGAAAGATAGCGATATAACAACCGCAATAGGAAAGTGGCTACGTATGCATGGCACACTGTTTAAACGTCAAATGACAGAATAACAATAAAATAACATCGTTTTGATTGAAAAAAATTTGAAAATGCAGAAAATATTTTGCTTGTTAATTTAATATTTTTTCTGTTTCTAATTATTTACTAGATAAATAGAAACGGAAGAAATAGTGTTAATTTCAATTAATTTTTGAAAATCATCAAGGATCTACTAGGCATTATTATTAGGGTGTTCTTTTAAGATAAATTACAAATAAAATTTAGTTCTTATTCATTGGAATTAATGCTAAAGATATTTAACAAAATAGTACTAATTAAATAATATCGACGGTAAAAAATCCTTAATGCACCGTTGCAAATGTTAACGAAACTCCGCAGTCAGTTAACGGCTGATCAACACTTCTTAAAAGCATTCAATCAACGTTAAGTTAACAATTACAAAGCATCAGGATTTTTTCCGGGGGGATTTTATCCAGGGCAATTTTTTCTCGGGGGGATTTTTCTCGGGGGATTTTTTCCCAGGAGACTTTTTCCTGCTACCAATACAACGGACTTTCGGAAGTATGGGAATTATTTTTGGCTATCGAAAATCGGGAGGCTACCTTACGTCAGTATTAAATAATTAGTATTAAACTACTTATGTCATACCTTAAATACCTTAAATACCTTACGTCAGTATTAAATATTAGTATTAAACTAATTATTTAACACATATTTTAATTTTTCAGAGTGGAACTATTTTCCATTTAATGGAAAATAATTCCAAGGAATTTCCTAATGCATATATGCTATAATAAATTCCATAGGATTTTTTTTACAAAAATTTGTTTTATAATTTTCCATACACTGATAGTATCTAAAGTTAAATACGACGACTTATAGATGTAGTAATTAACTTAATACTATGACGTATAGTCTTTAAATACTTAGTCATAGGTATTTAATTTTAAATATTTAACTCAAATAGACTATTGCAGTCGAGCATCATGCATTATCACCTAAAATTTTATTGAAGTTATTTCACAAACAAGGAAGATGATTTTTGAAATATTGTTTTCAGTTTTTCTTGTACACTTGTCAATTTCTCTCTCTACAGAAAGTTCCATAACGTGTTTAAATAAAGAGAAGTTTTCAACTCCATCTGGCGATTTAGATTGCCAACTATCTTGTCAGTGTCCATCTGACGATCAAAAGGAAGTCCGTAGCGTTTACGTCGGGTGTGAAAAATGTTGCTGTGTTGATATGAATTATAAACGAATTGAAAAAGCTCTTCAAGAGACCACCGAAAGTATATTTATGTTTTTTAATATATATATATATATATATATATATATATATATATATATATATATATATATATATATATATATATATATATATATATATATATATATATATATATATATATATAATATAAAATTAAATGATAACACATGGCAATTAAGAAACATGACTCACGTCTAGGGTCATCATCAGATGTTACATCTGATGATCGTCTTAGATGTCAATCTCATAGTCATATTTCTTTGAATACCAATTGTTATTATTTAATTTTCATAATATAGTTTGCTCTACTCTGCATTGAGAATAATATATCGGTATTTATCAAAAAATGTATATATTTTCTACACAATTTATTATAACTTTATCGAAAGATAGATACAAAAATGGGGTATAATTTTATATAAGTTTTTAAAGGGCACATTAAGGGACCCAGAGGGAGTGCCAATCCACCACCTATTCCTTACAAATTTTTTTTTTTTAAAGTTTTTTTTTTTATGAATTTGGTAATATTTATGCAACAAGTTATTATTTTTTTAATTCAGATCACTAGCGAATATTAGAGATCTGTCTGTTGTTTTGCAAGGAAGGTTTAACACACCCTATCACAATTTCATTCTTTTAAGTATTTCATTCTTAACAAAAATGATCAAATCTAGTTTAAAAAATAAAAAACTTCAACACTTTACAAAATTGTAACTGGTATATAAATTGTCTTTATGAAAAATAAATACACACACACAAAAACAATGTCTTTAATATCATCTGTTGCCATGACCACTGCCATTACCTTTTCTGCTGTTGCTCGCAGCATTCTTGTTTGGAGGATGATAGGGCTATCAAATCATCTCATCATTCTACCCTCCTAATTTGACTCACCAAAAAAATGAACAATTGCTGGTGGGTCCAGGATGCTGGGACCTATATCTAAGATAGGCCTGATATGTAAGCTCTAAATGATAGTGAATGTTAAAAAGATTCGTACTGAATGTTATGTTACATTTAATTAAACCTGTAGCTAAAAAAATAAAATAAACCGCTAATAAATCAATGATAGCTTAACAAATATACAAGTAAAAGTTTAAATACTGCTATTAATTCTCCTTTTATGGCAGTTTTAGGGATAACATACAAATGTATTAAATAGTATATATAAATAGAAATATTATGAATTAAATAATCATTAGAAAATATTTCTATATAATTTGGATAAAAAAAGTTGTGATAATATTTAATTTTATTTGTAATTTATAAGAAAGGTATACACACATTAGAAATACTAGTTTTACACATGCATTTTGCATACACATATAAAAAAAAATATTTTTTAAACTCACCACTTGTAGCAGCTAAAGATGTAACTAAAGGTTAACAAAGAGCTGCTGAGAAATGCATAAACATATTAAAAAGTAATAGTTTGTAAACATACCAGTTGCAGCAGATTTAATTAGACTAAGATTAAAAAGGTGTAATAAAATATAATAATAGGTATGAAAAACATACATATATGAAAAAGTTTTTTGTAGTATACAATAAAAGTGTTTTTAAAGTTACCACCCAATCCAGTTGAAGATGAAATTAAGATTAAAAAGTTTTAATGAAAAATAAATTTGCAGTTGTTGAGAAATGCATACATATTAAAAGGTAATAATTGTTAAACTTACCACTTGCTTCACATGAGGATGTAGCTTAAGTTAAAAAGTTGTAATAAAAATAAATATTGCTATTTGAAATTAGTATTAAATCTATTCACAGATTAAAAAGTTTTAGCTTTTAAAATTACTAACCATAGTAACTAATGAAAGAAGTGAAGATTAAAAATAATACAAATTTAACCAAAGCATACATGCTCATATTTCTAATTCTAAAATCATTACTAAAAGTTATGCTATTCAAACTTACCAGTGGTAGGCTGTGTAGAACTTAAACCTTTGTGTATTGGTATATATAGTTTAGTGTGCATATCTTACACATTGAAGTTTAAATACATTATTTATACATATTGGTGTACCATTTAATTTAGGACTTAATTCTACACTGCATATAAATCAAAAATTAATAAAATATAATGCCAATCTAAAGAAAAAAAGTGAAGAAACAGTTAACCAATTAGGTTTGTACATTTATACTTATGATCGTAGAAATATTTTTTTTTTAATATTAACTTAATAAATACTTGATAAAAATATATTCCACTACTAGTATTTGTTTATAAATAAGATTATGTTATACTTTGTGCTTCTATAATTTTAATTAATAAAATTAAGTACATCCATTTTGCTGTTTAAATGTCTTAATTCATAGATCCTACCTGCCTACGCCCTAACATATCAGTAAAATTTTTTGCTTTTCGCTATATTCCACAATTTATATACAAAATATTAAACTTTCTTTATAGAAAACAAAGTATCTGCTCTCATCATAGCTATTTGTTTAGCATCTTTTGTATTGCTCGTAATTATTGGAGCCACCATATTTATTTTTCTATTTAAAAATTGGTTGAAACAGTTTGATATTCCATGTAAGTATAATATTATTTTATAGTTGCATGCAATTCTTGTTCTTCAATGCAAAATGCCTGATATATATATTATATTTATTTGATATATATAATATTTGATATATATATATATATATATATATATATATATATATATATATATATATATATATATATATATATATATATATATATATATATATATAAATATATATATATATATATATATATGTATATATATATATATATATATGTATATATATATATATATATATATATATATATATATATATATATATATATGTGTATATATATATATATATATATATATATATATATATATATATATATATATGTATATATATATATATATATATATATATATATATGTGTGTGTGTGTGTGTGTATATCAGGGGCTATTCTAGACCGTTATCGACAGCGTCAACCGTATTTGGGCATCGATTTGGGCACAGTCCAAATTAAAATTTGAGGACCTTTTTTTTTTTAGGTTTTTTACTGCAAATATTAATTTTATTTGCAAAAAAACAGATTTTTTTTTTTACACAAAATGGAGGGGTATCACCGCACAAATATTTTTCCTAGAATAAGCCCCGCCCCTGTATATATATATATATATATATATATATATATATATATATATATATATATATATATATATATGTATATATATATATATATATATACAGGCAGGCTTTGGCAGGAGTAAATGAGTGCAAGAGTAGAGAAAAGCACCCCTAAAACAAACATGGTAAGCCATGTGAGTTACTATTCTAAACAACCTTTTACAATTGCTTTTAGCTTTTGCACGAGTTATCTGTTTATTTTTCAAAAAATTGCTTAAATGAATAAACAATTTAGTTTTATGCTTGTTACAAGCATATGTTTGTTTACTGCTACAAGAATATATACATAACAATTGTCATTTATTATGCCATGAAAAAGTTCTATAGATGGGTGTTATTTTAATGTTTTCACATTACCTATTCATTTATTAACAGCATTACTTAATAAAAAGTTTGGATAAAGTGCTGCAAAAGTTATTACTGCTTATAAAAATTTTTTATATTTTCTTATTGTAATCGAATGCAGGCACTCTTTAATAATTATTACAACAATTAAAAATTTAACAATAAAAAGTGAATAATATATAATATTTAATATATAACATAAACAATTCAATACATAAATTAAAAATTATTATGCTATAATTTAGATGGTAATAAAATTTATATTTATCAAATAGTCTAGTCTAATCAAAAACATTTGCATTTAAATCTACACTTTTTTTGTTGTTGTTGCAACAACTGTTCCTTTTAAAAAGCGTTGCAGTTTATTATGCAATAAATTTTTTTTTGGATAATTATATGTCAATGATATTTTGACAATGATAATTATACTTTTGAGAGAAAAAACTATTCAAAAAAGTTCTTATTGTTAAATAAAGAAGTTATATTTGTAATAAAGTTCGGTAAGCATATTTTATGTGGCGTAATTCAAATTTAATTTATGCAATATAAGTTCAAATTAAAAATTTATTTTTTCTATTTAAAAGCTAAATCTAGTGTTTGTTTTTTTTAAATTCCAGTTGAACTTTATCATATTATCTGCTTCATTGTACTCCGGTTAAGTTGAACCATTCGCTAACTCATAGTTTTTTAGGGTCCATTTGACAAAAAACTTCGCTTAGCTAGAACTTTTACTTTGAATTGCTTTAAAGTCAATGTAATAAAATATCAAAACTTGCAACACTTAAATGAAAATTCCAAACTTAAATGTTAAAAAATTAAATATCTCGCTTAATATTTATAAATATCTAGTGTAATATTTATGAATATCTTATAAATAAATATATAGCGTAAAAAGTTTATCAAACTAAAACTTAACTTAAAGCCTCGATTTTGTACAGGTTCAATCACATTCTATTGATTAATGACTATTGTATTTAAAATTCAAAAACATCAAAATATTGCAACATCAAATATTTTTTGTCAAATATAAGTTAATAAACTAAATACTTTCACTGGTTTCTTTAAATCAGTTAAGCTTATATTAAAGTCTATTTGTTAAAAAAGTTAGAGTTAAATGTAACTTAAAATTAAAAAAAATTTTTTTAATAAACAATATGTTCAGCAAATACATTTTTTATATAAGATGCTCACAAACAACAAAAGAAAAATTATCGTCACTAGTTTCACAACGCATTTCTCAATATATACATCAGTAAATAAGTTATTTATATATTAAGTTTGTATAAGTATATATATATATATATACTTACACTAATATCTATTATATTAATATAAGTCTATTATATATTTATTAAGTATATAATCAAGTGTATAAAATGTTATTTACTTGATAATAATTAAATAGCGCATTCAGTTTAAATTAGAAAGCAGTTTTCTGTTTGTACAAACAATGAATAAAAAGTTATGAAGTCATTACTGCCAACAGACATAATTGAATGTTTACTATTTTCAAAACGTTTCATCCCAATAAGATTAGAAAATTTGAATTAAAAAATTATATACATGTTTTGATGTAACAATGGGAAGTTACAACTGAGCAGAAATTTGCAAATTTGTTAAGTGTATAATCAAGTGTATAAAATAGCAAATGGAAAAAACGTTATGCTAACCACAAACAATCTTTTAAACATAAAAAATACTCAAAATAGACTATGCTGTCAAAATATATTTGGTAACTAAAAGAAAAAAACTTGTCTATTCTAAAAACTGCGCCTGCCTATAATAACATTTCCAAAAAATGTATACTATGTTTACAAGAAAAATTTGAAATTATTATTCATATATTATTATATATATATATATATATATATATATATATATATATATATATATATATATCAGGATACAAGCTTAATTGATTAAAATTAACTATTTTAGCTAGGGAATTTAAAATATATAAGCCTACAAATTCGCAAATTTCTGCTCCGTTGTAACTTCCCATTGTTACATCAAAGCATTTGTGTGTGGTTTTTTTCTTCCACGTGTCGTTATTAAGATAAAGTAATGTTTTTCTGCAATGTTTAGTTAGACGAACAGTGTCGTTTGTAATTTCAGTGTGGATTTCTCCAAGTTCTATTGTTTTATCTAAAATTTCTGCTGTAACTAAGGGTTAAAAATCATCCATAGCTTATCCAAAACAATTCTATTTATGAACATTCATATATTTATTTTTATTTTTTTGGTTTTGAAATTTTGTTCTTCTACAAATATTTTCCTTAAATAATTTTTACAATGCACTCGTGCAAAGTTTTCATGGAAATAAGTTCTGATTTGCAATATTTTGAAACTCAAACATTTAAAATGACCTTAAAACTTTAAAAAATAATTTCACTGTGATACACACAAATAATAGTAGTATATATAAAGACTTTAAAATACTAAAATAGTTTCAAAATATAATATTCATTTTAAAATAAAAGTAAATAAAATATTGTTTCTTAGATGCTTCACAGATGTAACATTTTTTAGTAACATACATCAACCAACATATTTGAGTGCAGTGCATGTTTTATGATCAGCATAATTTTCATTGGATAGATTTTTATAAAAATATCTTCAATGGAGAACAGAAATTTTTCAAGGCTGGGTTTGTCAAAACCAAATCAAACTAAACTTTTTGTTTGTTTGTTTGTACTTTATAAAATTTATAAAATTTTATAAAACTATATAAAATTTTACTTTTACTCAATATATTATTGTTTTTAGAATTTTTCTATATATTATTTTATACATTTTCAGATATTTTGTAAGTTTTTAAAAATGTTTTTAGAATAGTTCTATATATTTTTTTATATATTCTCTTATATTTTGTAAATTTTTATATTTTACATATAAAGTTTCATATTTACAAAGCCTGCCTCATTTTCATGGAGTGTCTATTTCTTGCGCTATTAAATTTTAAATTGGATTTTTGTTTGTGATATACTGATGGCTGATTGTGGCTAATAATAGGTATTAATTTATTTATATAAGGATATCATAGTAATATTAAGGATCTAAAATACATATATAACATGCACCTATATATCAGCAGTGAATTGGCCTACTAGCTTTTGCCAATTACATAAAAACCAGCTACCAATTAATATCATTTTGGTAGAATTTATAAGTGTATTAAGGATTTTTATCTTTTTGAAAAACGAAAAATGTGTGACCCATAGTTCATGGGTCACACAGAAATGCAAGTTTTTGAAGAATGTTGTGGAGTTTTTTATTATTCATGATGGCTTCAATTCCCACAACATTGCTTGACTTTTGCAATTACATTGTTTTATTACGCATTATTCAACTAAATGACAAACACATTATCAACTGTTTCCTTTTTTACTCTTTAACAACTTTAAACCTTAGTTTGTCAGTGAACAAGACTTTAGATCATTATTCAATTGTCCAATATATTTTTTTGCTTATCTCATCCTTTTAACTTTCTCTAATTTTGGGAATTTAACGATGTTCAAATGTTTTAAGTAAAAGAAATTTTATCTTCTAATTTTATCTTCTTCAACTACATTGTATAATTAAAATAAATAAAACTGTTAATTTAATGCTTGTAACTCTCTAGTGCATTTTATAAAATTAAAAGACTTAAAATGCTCGCAACTCTTTATTGCATATATTTATATAAAATTAAAACTTATTTAAAACTTATTTGAACCACCATTTTTAAAACAGCTTCAAATAATTAAATCGTATTCATAATTTTGAAGTGTTTATTTTTTGATAAAGTTTAGTAAACACTTCTTATTCGACTCTCCACAATAGGATCTTTGTTATTTATATATATATATATATATATATATATATATATATATATATGTATATATTTTGCATTTTATCTGTTATTATATTATATATTCTGTGTTTATTATATATATAATAAAATGTTATTTATTTATGTTATTTATATATTGCGAATTAAAACACACAACATATCCTATATTTTATGTGCTTTGAACTTCGCAAACCATTCTTATAATCATTACGAATGTCATTTAAAGGCACCATTTTTAGGAGTTCTTTAAGTGTGATATTCAGATTCAGCATCGTTGAGAGTACAAAAATTTGTGCTCTCAAATATAATGTTAGAGTTTAAATAACTATGAAATGTATACATTAATATATAATTTTTTATACATTATATCCTGGCTAACGTTTTTCTAACATTTCTAAAAAATATAGAAGTAATTAAGGAATTTTAATATTTATGATATAACAAATAAAACTAAGTTTTAAAATTCTAAGGTCAGGAAAAAAAACCATCTGGGCGGCAGTTAGGTCAACATTGCCAAACCCTGACCAAACCCTGATGTATATAAAGTAGCATTTATACATATATTTGCAGATACGCATAAATTTAGACATGACTTCATTCTTTTTATATTTGTTTTATTTCTTTATATATATATATATATATATATATATATATATATATATATATATATATATATATATATATATATATATATATATATATATATATATATATATATATATTAAACAAAAAAAAAAAAAGAAATAAAATAATTATAAAAAGAATGAAATCATGTCTAAATTTATGCGTATCAGCAAATATATGTTTATATGCTACTTTTGGAGGTCAACCATCCTTTGGCAGTGGTTTAGTATTTTTGTCAACAGAAGCGTTAACACATCAACGCTTAGTAATCTGGCTTCATATACAGGGACACCATAATTTGATAATCTAGATGTGTATTTGGAAGTAAGTCGATACAAAAATGTTTTTAATATGTTTGATAAATAAGATTTTTATAATGGTATTTGACAAATAAGATTCCAATGACTATATCCAACAAAAATGTGATTGAGTGGATGGAAGACAATATATTAATTATATCTACGTTTTTATCTACATTCTAATTTTTAAACTATTGTTTAATATATAATATATAGACATTATATATTTTAATTCCCTGCCTATATTTTATCAAACCAAGCCCCAGCTTTGGCCCCAGTCATGTTTCAATTCCAGTTGCTCACTATTTTTATGGTAGAAAATACTATAATATAGCATATATTGATACCTGTTATTTAAAAATAATTATATAGTTTCTAAATAAATATATTTTATAGTGAAAAAGTCAACCCAGTAGTAAATGTCCCAGGTTCTGGCTAAATAATAGTATTAGTAGGAGTTTTAAGCTGGGTGCTAATGTTGTTAGCCAGGATATAATGTATAAAAAATTATATATTAATGTATACATTTCATAGTTATTTAAACTCTAACATTATACTTGAGAGCACAAATTTTTGTACTCTCAACGATGCTGAATCTGAATATCACACTTAAAGAACTCCTAAAAATGGTGGCTTAAAATGACATTCGTAATGATTATAAGAATGGTTTGCGAAGTTCAAAGCACATAAAATATAGGATATGTTGTGTGTTTTAATTCGCAATATATAAATAACATAAATAAATAACATTTTATTATATATATAATAAACACAGAATATATAATATAATAACAGATAAAATGCAAAATATATACATTTATATTTATTCTAAAAAATTGTTTTAAGAGCAATAAGTACCAGTCATTGTTATTACCTTTACGTATCTGTATTTAGATTCTTTACAAGGTGGTAAAATGCTGCGTTTCTTTTTTTAAATTTTAAGATAGTGCCTACCTAAAGCAGTTCTATTAATGTTTCTTATTCTCGATTTTTAAACATTCAATAATTGAAATAGTAATTAGAAAATGGTAAATAAGAATGTTCAATTATAATTTAGATGGCTCTAGATTATATAAAGTATTTTAGTATTGTAATGTCTGAAAATACAATGTCTTAGTTTCTGAAAGTGGAAGTTCAGAATTCTCTGGAACATACTCAAATCCAGTATAAATAGTTCAAAAGGTTTATAGAGACATAGCATGGGTATACATAGGGTGTAGCATGTGTAAGGCTGCATGTGAATATATATTTAAATAAATATAACCTTAAATTATAATCTTTACCAATAACTACGATTTTCATTGTTATAGGTTTTCATACTTCAAATGTTACTACAGATTGTGAAGGTCGTAGAGAGTCGAAAGCCGTCACTGTGGAAAATATAGCATTCTTTATAAATGAAACAAATCTTTGATGTGTATATATATTCTTATTAAACCTTTAAATTTGACGTTGAGTTACAAGATATCAAAAATCAATTTTTTGACAGATTTTGTTGCAGTATCTTCCAATCATTAGCGGATTATACGTTTGCTTCTGTTGATTTTTAGCAAATCACATGCTTGCTTATGTGGATTTTTAGTGGATCACATGTTTGCTTATGTGGATCAAAGTTTTAATTATTTATTACATTATTTATTTGCTTCTCCTTGTTTAGTTGCTGCAAAATATATTATTGTTGTATAAATATAGATATATATATATATTTTGCATTTATTTTACATTTACTCAACATTAATCTGAAAACTAAATACATTAATAGTATTTATTATTAATTACATAGATATAGATTTTTAACTTAATTATCTATTTATTAACAGTAAAGTGTGTTAACCAGGATATAAATTCTAAGGCTGTTTTTCTTGAAACTATTTAGAGCCTTAACTAGAATTTTAGTTCCAAAAAAAAAAAAAAGTGTTTTCACAGTTAAGTAAGTCCCTTATTATATACCATTAGTAATAGTCCGTTTAACGGACTGTATAGAGGCTGGTTAACACTCTGTAGTACTATATATAAATAGCATTTTGTACTATGTATGCCATAAGTACTATATATAGACAGCATTTTGTTTTTATAATACCGTTATATTTTGACATTTATTCAAATTAAATTTGATTTGACGTTTTATTATTTAAAAATGTAATATATAGAAAAACATCAAAACACACACACATATAAAATCGATATATATATATATATATATATATATATATATATATATATATATATATATATATATATATATATATATATATATATTGGTTTTCAATTAATTTTATAAAATAAATAAATGAAAATTACTTTTCATTTATTTATTTATATAAAACAATATATACAAAAAATTTTACTTTGTGTATCTTAGTAGCCTTTGATATAAAAATTTTTTAATTAGTTTATTTATTATTTATAATCTTTAAATTTTAATATACAGGTTTTTACATTATTTATAGTATTTTTGTAAATTTCTTGACGATTCGTTTTTGATTTTTATATTTTATTTTTATATTGTATATATTTACTCGTTTTTAGAAATTAATTTTATATAAAAGAAATTGTAAATTTTTATTACTTTTGTAATGTATAATATTGCTAAATACTTATCATATGCCCGCAACTTTCATAGGTCGCAAGTTGCTAACTCATCTCATAGATTCTAACCAATTAGGTTAACGATTTGTAGGTCGTAAAGGTGGTATACCCCTCAGAAATATCAAATTTTGAAAAAAAAATTTTTGTTGTTTATTTTTATTTAAAATTTATTATAGAATCATATTTTAAAAACCATTTTTTAAAATTCAGTATATAACTTGAGGAAAACAAACTTTAATGAACCTTACATTTTTAAGCACCATTGACAACCCCCATAGCAACGCATTAACAATTTTCATTTGGCCAAGAAATTCTCCTCAAACATAATTTTTAAAGCTTCTTGAAATGAGTTTATAATTTATTTCTATTTTCCATTAATCAAAACATCTGTAAGATTAAAAGCAATAACTGGATTTCTCATAAATTTCTTCCAGAAGTTTCTTTAAAACGAATTGTCATCTTAAAGTTATATAAATCTATGCATCTGTTTATGTTTATATAAATTAAAACGTATACTTTTAATGGGTAGAGAACGTGTGAAATTCGCTACTCAATACAAAAAGAAAAAAAGATTTCATGGAAATCAATATACTTTAAATAAAACAAAAAGATTCTGTTACCTATGGATCTTCCATTCTGTTATCATATGGATCTTCCAATGACTAAAAATACTTACATTAAAATTGTTCAAAAAATTGCTATTCAAGTTGAAGCAATCGCAGTAGAAACCATGTCTGATGCTGCACTTGAAATTATAAAAGCCTCCCAACATACTGCTGATGAATCCAATTTAATAAATACCAGTGTTTCTTGTGACGGTATCTGGCAACGTCGAGGTTTTTCCTCATACAACGGTGTTTATACTGCAATATCTATGATTACAGGAAATATTTTGGATTGTGAAGTATTATCCAAATATTGCAAACAATGTTTTTTAATTACAAAGAAAAAAAATACAGACTCTGATGCATATAAAATCCTAAAAAATTCTCATTTTTGTAACCTCAACTATACTGGCCCATCCACCGGTATGGAGGTCGCTGGAGCAAAATCAATTTTTGAACAATCTATTGAAAAGTATAAACTTTGCTATACTGAATTTTGTGGTGACGGAGATAGTAAGGCATTTTCATCTGTTGAAAGAGTATATGGTGATACACTAGTTTCAAAATTAGAATGTGTTGGTCATGTGCAAAAAAGAGTTGGCACACGATTAAGAAAATTGAAAAAAGAAAGTCGTCTAGGTGGTAAAGGAAGACTTACTGATGCTACAATTGACAGATTGCAAAACTATTATGGAATTGCAGTTAGAACCAAAAATCAGTCTGTTAATGAAATGCGCAGTACAATACTTGCTTCATTGTTTCATGTTGCTTCCTCAAAAGAAAATAACTATCACATCTATTGTCCAAACGATGAAAAAAGTTGGTGCCAGCACAATGTTGCTCGAAAACATCCCAATCAACCATCTCTCTATAAACCTGGCCCTGGTTTGCCACGTGATATTATTGAGTTACTAAAGTCAATTTATAAAGAACTTAGCTCTAATGAATTGCTTGCAAAATGTATGCATGGAAAAACTCAGAACCAAAATGAGAGCCTTAACATGATGATATGGGAATGAAAATTCTGTTTATTGTTACATTTGAAATTTGCAACATATGATGCTATTGCAAACTTTAATATTGGAAGAAAAGCATCAGTGATGACTTATGAAAATCTCAATATGATTCCAGGAACATTTACGATAGATGGCTGCAATAGAGAAAATAAAATGCGTTTGTATCAATCGTCATACAAAAATAAATCTGATGTAAAGTTGCGCAGAAAAACAATCAGGGGCAATAAAAAGAACAAAAATGATAGGAAAAAGCAAAAACAAGGAACTCTTTATGCTGCTGGTAGCTTTTAAACAATTTGCTCTAAAATTTACAAACATTGTTTATTTTTATAATATTTTTTTGGATATTTTTCTCTTTTTTAATTTTTAAAGTCTTTATTTGCTAACTTCTATTTTTCAATCTCCCGTCACAGTTATTTCATTTTCTAGTAATCAGTTTTTAACCAAATTTTCAGCAGTGATGTGTTTTTATATGATGTATGCAATCTGCCAAAAGTTAATTATAAAACATTTCAGAATTGAGATATTGCTGTTTCAGCACTAAAAAATTGCTTATTTAAAAATCTTCATAATCCATGTAGTGCTACATGGAAACTAATTTACAATTATCTTGAAATTACAATTATCTTGAAAAAAATAATATTCTTTATCATAAACAGTTTGGTTTTCGAAAAAACCATTCTACGGAACATGCCGTAATTGATCTTGCGAACCAAATTTTACTAGGTTTTGAAAACAATTGTTACACACTTGGAATTTTTCTAGATCTATCAAAGGCATTTGATACTGTAAACCACAAGATTCTTATCTACAAACTACGTAGTTACGGAGTAGTTCACTCTAATTTAAAGTGGCTTCAATGTTATTTAGAAAACCGTAAACAAGGTGTACCATATGATCTAACATGCTCCCCATTTGAATCAATAAGTTGCGGAGTTCCACAAGGATCAATACTTGGACCTTTATTGTTTTTAGTTTATATCAATGATATTTTTTTGTCTTCAAAAATACTTAATTATACTATTTTTGCTGATGACACTAATGTTTTCTTTTCTGACTCAAATTTAAAAAATATTTTTTATTATGTAAACGCTGAACTAATATATCTTAATGAGTGGTTTATAGCAAATAAACTATCATTAAATATTGAAAAAACTAAATATATTTTGTTTGCTAAACCATCTCAATCCGAGAACCTTCCACTTAAACTTCCAGAACTAACAATTAACAATATTAAAATAAAAAGAGTTTTTTCAATGAAAATACTAGGAATAAATTTCGATGAACATTTAAATTGGAAAAGCCAAATAAAGTTAGTCGAGAACAAAGTTTCAAAGACTGTGGGGATTATGTACAGGACAAAACATCTTTTGAATAAAATATGTTTAAAAAACTTATACTTTTCATTTATACATAGTCATATTAACTATTGTAATATTGCCTGGGCAAACAATCATTCATCTTTCCTAAAAAATATTTATACTAAACAAAAGCAAGCAAGTCGATTAGTTTTGGGCGCAGATAGGTACGAAAGTGCCAAGCCGTTACTCAAGGAAATTAATGCGCTAAACGTATACGAACTAAATATATACCATAACTTGTTATTTATGTTTAAACTTCAAAATGAACTAATTCCAAAATATTTTTATAAAGGTTTCTCTCTAATTAACCATAAATATGAAACAAGACACTCAATAAATAATTACTACATCCCACCAACATCACTCAAAAAATCTGACTTCTCAATTACATGTCGGGGGCCACGCTTGTGGAAGTCAGTTCTTGACGAAAATATGAAAAAAATAAAATCTATTGATATATTCAAAAGAACTATAAAAAAACACTTACTAAACTCAAACATTACATACATTCTTTCATTTTTTTAAAAATAATATTTTTTTGATAAATTTGATAAAAAGCTTTTTTTTTTTTTTTTTTTTTTTTTTTTTTTTTTTTTTTTTTATATATATATACATATATATCTTTCTTGTTTGATTTTCTCTTTGACTGTTTTTTTTTTTAACTTTTTTTAATAAATACTAACAAATGAATTTAAATCTACATAACGTTTGGAATCTTTTTAATATATAAATATTTTTGAATATATACTTCGCTTTGTATTGAATATGTATACGTATATGTACTGATTTGTAAAAAAAATTCAAACTTTTTAATTTACGCATTGTATACATTTTTATTTTTTTATTTCGAGATTTTATTATTATTATTATTATTATTATTTTTTTTTCTTTCTAATTTTTACTTTTTTTAATTTTTAATTTATTTTAAACTTTTTAATTTTTTTCAATCTTTTTACTTTATTTCAAACTCTTTAAATTTTTTTATTTTTATTTTAATTTTGTTTGAATGTTTGTTTATTTTTTCAAAATTTTTAATTTAACTCTTTTTTATATTATTGGAATTTTAGAAATTTTATATTTCTCTATTTCACAAAAGGGCTTGATGATAAGACTTTATGTCTTCTACTTGCCCCTGTCAGCTTGTAATTATATATATATTTATTCGAATTTAAAGATAACATTGTAAAATGTGTAAAACGACAAAATAAACTAACTATACTAATAGTCAGATTTAAAAACTTTTGGCAGATTGCATAGATCAAACTGTTTTTTATAATTGGGCCAAGTTTTACTTTGAATACTCGATTAGATTTTGAGATATTTTTGACAGTGCGATGTGCATATTTTCTTATATCCGCCATTATAGGTGGTTGTCATGACAACATAACCACCTGTTATTTTATAAATCAATTTCGTTTAATAAGATCTTTCATAGGCTTAATTTTTATTTTGACTATAATATTCCAATTCCAAGATAATTTTAAAGGGGGTATACCACCTTAATTCATGAAGTAAAATTCTTAATGAGAATTTTGTTTTTTGATTATTTTTAAAGTTGTATAATCTAAAACATTCCTGTATGGTCTAAAATAGAAAGTAGTCTTTAACATTTTTAATTAGGTAGGCGTTATTGGAACGCAAGTACAACTATTTTTTTCACATTTGTACGTGTGTATTTAAACATAAGTTGTTATTAATTAGTTTTACTATTTCACCTAAAAATCTACTGTTTAATTTACTTTAATAATTTTTTTTATATAATTTAAATTATAAACCCTAATTTAATAAATATTGAGATACTTTTCTTATAATTAAAAGAATGTCTGCCCAAATCTAAACCCTCAGTCAATGATTTTACTCCGCACTGCGCCTATACTTATTACTCCTATACTTATTGCTATACTATTACTGTTTAAGTCAGTTGATGTATGTATACTCCATTGCATCATTGCAGTTGATGTATGTATACTCCATTGCGTCTACTCTTATTTAAGCTATTCAATGTAGGAACACTCAACTGCGCCTATTCCTAATTTAAGTCAAGCGACGTATGTACATTCCACTGTGATTACATCAGTCGATTTATGTATGCATACGTCAGTCGATTTATTACACATTGATGCGCTCTTACTATGAAAATTTGAATAATATTGTATAAATAAACAATAATATTTATATATAAACTATAAATATACAATTATAATTAAAAAAAAACAAAGCTACTTAGAAATAAAACACTTGAACTAAAAAAAAATCTAAATAAAGAGGGTTTGAACCCGCAACTCCTTTCTATGTACATTTAGGGTTCGGGCTGTTGTAATTGTAAAAATTAAATACAATAACACATTACAAAATATTAATATTGTATTGGAATACCACGGAAGTAATTAAAGCAATAATTATTATTGCATCATGAAACTATTGTGTTTTATTGCTGTGATCTAATTACATCTATGTGATTTTTATTGACATTAATAATAATATTGTTTTGATGAAAAACAATTACAATAATTTTTGTTATGTATTGTATTACTATTTCAAGGTCCAAAAGCAATTGCATTATAATGCATCAAGATTTTTATTCCACGCATTTTTTATTATTTAGGCAAAAGGGCAGGATTGAAAATTAATGTTTTTGTCACAGAAATGGATACACTAAATTGTAAACTTAAAAAAAAAAATACCCTCTGATGATTCTGATAATATTTTAGAAACTACCTTTAAAACAATTTTTTATTTATTTAAAGTTTTGTCGTTGTTTACAAAGACAAACAAACATGGCTTCTGAAAGATGATCATAATGATATTATCATCTGAACCTTTTACAAGTTTTTAAAATCAATACATTAACAAGACTGAAAAATTACGATAAATCGTGATATAAATTGGAAATATAAATCAAACCACTAATTTTTATATATAATAAAAAGTCTGATCTTATCGTCAGAATTTATAAAAAACGTAAATATATAAATACATATATAAATATATATATATATATATATATATATATATATATATATATATATATATATATATATATATATATATATATATATATATATATATATATATATATATATATGTATATATATATATATATATATATATATATATATATATATATATATATATATATATATATATATATATATATATATATATATATATACATATATATATATATATATATATATATATATATATATATATATATATATATATATACAAAGTAAATACAGTAATACATCTCTTTTTATTAGGCAGGAGAAAGTACAACAGTCTAACAATTAAAAAGGCAAATACGTGGTTGTTATTAAAAGTATTTAAATATATCATCAATAGATAAAATAAAATTTTTAAGTTTACTTTTAAAGATCGGAAATGTATTGGATATATCAAAATTAGGTATAACAATTTTATTCCAAAGATAAGGTGCTCGAAATGTAATGCAAAACTTGTTAAATTTTGTTCTGCAAATTGGTTCATATACAAAATTTTTATTTCTAAGTAAATATTTATTAATTGGGTTTAAAGAAAAAAGGTCTTTAAAGATACGTAAAGTTAAATCTTTTTTCCACATGTAAATAAAGCATAAAATCCGCAAAATTAATCAATCGGATCGCATGCTTCTGACGGCGAAAAAGGCATTTTAGATTACTTTTTTGTTTATTGATTACATTTTAGATTACTTTTTTAGATTACACAAATCTAATTCAGCATGAACTGATGTAGGATGAGACATACCCGATATATAAAAATGCAAAAATTCCATAAAATCTAACTTCCAAAAACATTTTTCTTTCTTTTTTTTTTACAACAGTTGCAGGAATACCAGATAAACAAACATCTTACCTTCATCAAATCTATCTTCTGATTCATTAATTATATGATTTATAAGAGGAGATGTGATGGAATATTTAAAATAATCTGAAACTGTGTCCGAGGGATAATTATTTCTATAAATTTGTCTGCCACAGAGCCTTGGTTTAACTTCTGAAACATTAAGAGTCTTAGCTAGATCAAGAGCAGTTAAGTACCATTCGTTATGATAGACATCAATATTTTTATTTAATCTAAAATTTGAGTTTTTAAACAATTTATTTCATTACACTGTTTTGATATATCAAACACTTTAGTTTGAAGAACAAGTGATGGCATAGAAATAGTCCATTATTTGTTTAATTAAAACTAAACTTACAATAAAAGAAAAATTAGTCGCAAGATTTAAAAAACATGAAGCTTTTGAAGAAGTATCAATATTATAACTCTTACCTTCATTGTATGCCATTTCTTCCAAAGAATGAAAAACGAATATGTAGTTACCGAAAAAAACATCCAGACCTTTAAGTTTCTGAACCCATCTAGTTCGACATGTATCAATTAAATTTGCTTGACCAGCAAAAATGAATTTATTGAGACAGCTGGCACATTTAGATGATAAATTAAAAAAATATGATATATCTTTGATTTGATCAAGAATTGAATGGGGGATTTCAACCTTGACTGCTTCCAGTATAATGAAAAAATTATATAAAAAAGTTTTATAATCATTTATTTGAAACGGGAACAATACCCATTATAAATAAACCTACTAGAATAATAAATTTTTCATCCTCCTTAATTGACAACGTTCTTACCAATGACTATTTCAATATTACACTCAAAAAAGGTATTATAAAAACTGATGTTTCGGATCACTTTCCAATTTTTTTCTGCTTAGGCGCTGACCACAAAACAAATACGAATGGTAAAATAACATAAAAAAAACGAATTTATAGCAACAATAACTTAAATTTATTTAAAGAGCAACTTTTACACCAAGACTGGAGCTATATAAACTTTAATGAGGATATAAATATCATCTACAAATCTTTTTTTAATATATTTTACAAAATATATGAAGCAAATTTTCCTATTCGAGAAATAGTTCTTAACGCCAAAGACATATCTTGTCCTTGGATAACTAAAGGAATAAAAAAAACATCAAAAATAAAACAAAAACTCTATATTAAATATCTTAAAAATAAATCCGACAAACATAAAAATAACTACACAGTTTACAAAAATCTATTTGAAAAACTCCGAAAAAAAGCCAAACAAATTTACTACTCTTATTTGCTTATAAAACACAAGCATAATTCAAGGCGGGTGTGGCAAATAATGAAAGAAATTACTAGCAAACATAAGACAAACACAAATACGATGCCGAATGCTATAAAATTTGAAAATAAGTTAATTACCGATTCAAATGAAATCGCAGCCGAATTCAATAACTTTTTTTCGTCAATAGGACATAACTTATCAAACAAGATTCCTTATGTAGACAACGACTCCGTTGATGAATTTATATCATCACCAAATTCAACTATAAATTTTTCAAATCTAACTTATAATGAATTCGAAATTGCATTTAAATCATTAAAAAGGAATAAAGCAATAGGGCCTGATGATATAAATGCAAATATTGTAATCGACTCTTTTAATGAGATTAAAGATATCCTCTTCAAAATCTTCAAAGCATCTATTACTCAAGGATCGTTTCCAAATAGTTTGAAAATAGCCAAAGTAACTCCAATCTTTAAAACAGGTGACCATACCAACATAACAAACTATCGTCCTATCTCAGTTCTACCGGTCTTTTCAAAAATATTAGAAAGAATAATGTATAATAGAATTTACACTTATTTTATTGATAATAAACTCCTTTATAAAAATCAATTTGGTTTTCAGAGAAACAGTTCTACTGAACACGCTATTCTCTAAGTAACACGCAGTATTGCCGATTCATTTAAGAATTTTCAATTCACACTAGGCATATTCACTGACTTGTCAAAAGCTTTTGATACTGTTAATCATCATATTTTAATAAAAAAGCTAGAGAGCTATGGTATAAAAGATAAAACCCTAAATTGGTTCAAAAGCTTTCTAAGTAACCGCAAACAATTTGTTTATAACAAAGAATTTTCATCGCAAATAATAAAAAATATAACGTGCGGTGTCCCCCAAGGGTCCATACTTGGACCACTATTATTTCTATTATACATAAATGATCTTTACAAAGCATCTACCCTAACGACCGTAAATTTTGCAGATGATACGAATTTATTTCAGTCGCACGAAAACATAGAAATACTTTTTAATAATATGAATAATGAATTAAAAAGAATATCATATTGGTTTAGAAAAAATAAATTGTCCTTGAATACGGATAAAACAAAGTTTATACTTTTTCACCCAACCTCTAAAAAATAGAGAATCCAAAATATCTTATCTGACCTATTCATTGACAATACAATCATAAAAAGAGAAAAATTTACAAAATTTTTAGGAGTGATAATAGATGAAAACTTATCTTGGAGTCAGCAAATTGATAGTATTTCAATGAAAGTTGCTGAAAACATTGGAGTTCTATACAAAGCTCGATATATACCAAATAAAAAGCAACTAACTCAACTATATTATTCATTTATTCATTGCCATATAAACAATGCCAATATTATATGGGGAAGCGCTCACAAAACCAAACTTAAATCTCTCTATCGGCATCAGAAACACGCAGCTCGCATAATTAATTTTGGAAATCGTTTTTCAAGCTTAACACCACTTCTTATAGAAATGAAAGCTTTAAATATATACGAACTAAATATTTTTAATTTTATGTTTAAATGTAAAGAAAATTTATCTCCAAGTGTATTTATAAATCTCTATAATTTGAAGCCAAAAAACAAATATGAACTTCGTGATAGTAAAAATGAAAAAATGAAAAGAGCCCTTTTGCAAAACAAAAATTGACCAGTTTTGTATTTCTTATCGTGGTCCATTTCTTTGGGATAAAATAGTTTTACCTAACTTTAATTTTTCTTTGAAATGGTCTTATTCCTCCTTTAAAAAGAAAACAAAAGAAATAATCTTTTCAACACAAAATATATTTATTTATTTTTAGTATTTCAAGTTATTTGATATTTTTGTCGACTGTGTGATGAATATTATTTAAACAATATATGCTGAATACTTTATATTGTAATATTGTTCAATATTGAGAATGTTATATATCCATATTATAAAATATTATGTTA
The DNA here is from genome assembly GCF_022113875.1 of Hydra vulgaris. Classification (NCBI taxonomy): domain Eukaryota; kingdom Metazoa; phylum Cnidaria; class Hydrozoa; order Anthoathecata; family Hydridae; genus Hydra; species Hydra vulgaris. Next base: position 6,747,207 of record NC_061160.1, on the reverse strand, counting down.
AAACTTGCTTAACATTTGAAGAATATTCTAACGCTTATGTAATTTTTAATATTTGTAAATTTTCTACCTTTTAATTCGTTATATAGATTATAAAGGGCTTCATGATAAGATCATGTGATCTTCTGGAAGTCCTACCAGTAATATATTCAATGTAAATTTAACTTGTACATATTTTTCTGGGAAAAAAACTTGTTAAATTAAATTAAATTAAGAACATTTCTAACACTCTGAACATTGCATGATTTACTTACAACTAAATTAAGTTTATGGCATACACAATGAACAAAAATAGCCTTTGTATTGATAAATTTAATTCTTGATTAAATACCTTTTGATTTACTAGATATTGCTCCAGCACCATCATATACTTGACCTCTAAATTTTTGGATATCAAGACCAAGATCATCAATTGCAGATATTATGTTTTGCGCAAGACTAAGACCAGTTGTATCAGATTTACATTCAATAAACCGTAGAAAGTCTTAACAAATAAAATTATCACAGTCAATGTATCTTATAACTAGAGATAACTGTTTAACATTAGAACAATCAAAGGCTCCATCACAAAAGATAGAAAAGTAATCTGACTTTTTAATTTTATTAATTAAAACTTCTTCGATTGTTTTTCCACAGCATTCAATAAGTTCGTTTTGTGCGGTTATAGATATCTAGGTTTTGCATTTTTAGGAGCAGAACGAATATGGTGCTCAAGAACTTTATCACTTGCTTCACTACAAAAATTTAAAAGCTCTACAAAGTTATTTATACCAATGTTGTCTTTACATGTTTCTCCGATCTCTGGATGATATTTACTGTCATCAAGATGACCTCGAATTATTGCAATATTATTGTGGCCAAGAAAAATAATTATCTTTATAATTGGAATTTATTTATTTCAATTAATTATAATAAGTTTTTTTCTAAGATTGATGTCAAATTCAAACAACAGTTTTTTTATAGTTTCATTATAACTACATAGGTAAAACTGGGTTTTTATTTTCCTCAGCCAGTTGACGCTTTGCCCAAAACAGTCGTTCAAAGCAATTGCAAAAAATATGGGTTGAACACTTCAGATGATGAACCTTCCAACATCACTGCTCTGGATAATAACCTCAATGTTTCTTATCAAATTCATAATGAAATTAGTGAATTTGAAACTTTATCTGATAACGATTCAGATTAAAGTGATAAGAATATTGTAATAGATGAACTAGAGGGTGATTTAGCATTTTGATCTTCTCAGCATAATATCACACAAGAATTCACTGATTTAATTTGCTGATCTATGACCAGAGCTGCTTAAATGTTAATGCATCCTAAAATTTTATTCAAATTTGTGTTTTTTATGTATTTAAATAAAATTCATTATAGGTATGTATTTTTTATGCTATATTTTGTATGATCTCATCATCATTGTCATCATCCCCCACCTTTATTTTTCTTTATTCTATATATTTATTCAACCTTAGTTATATTTTTTTATAATTTCTTTATTATTAATTTGGCGTTGAGTAAAACAAGTACTTCACTAAGTTTTAATTATTATTTGTTGACTAAAGTATACACTTATTAACTCCGTTAATGTTTAGCCTTAAAATTATTTTTACTGAACATTGTAATATCTTAAGGTAGTATTTTGTATTTCATGTATACTTTTTAATGTATACTTTAAGGTGTTTATAATATACCATAAAAATTTCTATAAACTATATTTTAACATTAGATTTATATGTTTAGAGTACAGAAGTAACCTGATGAAAATTATGATAGTGACTTACAAGATTTTAATGAACATCAAGAATTAAAAAAGTCTTGTCTGCAGACACCTGTCTCTGTATTAAACAAAAGTAAAACGAGATTGGAAAAAGTGATCATAATTACCTCTATGATTAAGGTATTTTGACTACTAATTTGTAGCCTATTACAAAACATTTTATGAATTATAACTAATGTTAATAAAAAGAATGAACTAAATTGTTTTACTAGTGGTAGCAATTTTTTTTAAGGTGAAGGGAGTAGCAGCAAAAAAGAAAGTAGCAAAAAAAGTCTTGTCTGCAGACACCTGTCTCTGTATTGAATAAAAGTAAAACAAGATTGGAAAAAGTGATCATAATTACCTCTATGATTAAGGTATTTTGACTACTAATTTGTAGCCTATTACAAAACATTTTATGAATTATAACTAATGTTTATAAAAAGAATGAACTAAATTGTTTTACTAGTGGTAGCAATTTTTTTTAAGGTGAAGGGAGTAGCAGCAAAAAAGAAAGTAGCAAAAAAAGTCTTGTCTGCAGACACCTGTCTCTGTATTGAATAAAAGTAAAACAAGATTGGAAAAAGTGATCATAATTACCTCTATGATTAAGGTATTTTGACTACTAGTTTGTAGCCTATTACAAAACATTATATGAATTATAACTAATGTTAATAAAAAGAATGAACTAAATTGTTTTACTAGTGGTAGCAATTTTTTTTAAGGTGAAGGGAGTAGCAGCAAAAAAGAAAGTAGCAAAAAAAGTCTTGTCTGCGGACACCTGTCTCTGTATTGAATAAAAGTAAAACAAGATTGGAAAAAGTGATCATAATTACCTCTATGATTAAGGTATTTTGACTACTAATTTGTAGCCTATTACAAAACATTTTATGAATTATAACTAATGTTAATAAAAAGAATGAACTAAATTGTTTTACTAGTGGTAGCAATTTTTTTTAAGGTGAAGGGAGTAGCAGCAAAAAAGAAAGTAGCAAAAAAAGTCTTGTCTGCAGACACCTGTCTCTGTATTGAATAAAAGTAAAACAAGATTGGAAAAAGTGATCATAATTACCTCTATGATTAAGGTATTTTGACTACTAATTTGTAGCCTATTACAAAACATTTTATGAATTATAACTAATGTTAATAAAAAGAATGAACTAAATTGTTTTACTAGTGGTAGCAATTTTTTTTAAGGTGAAGGGAGTAGCAGCAAAAAAGAAAGTAGCAAAAAAAGTCTTGTCTGCAGACACCTGTCTCTGTATTGAATAAAAGTAAAACAAGATTGGAAAAAGTGATCATAATTACCTCTGTGATTAAGGTATTTTGACTACTAGTTTGTAGCCTATTACAAAACGTTTTATGAATTATAACTAATGTTAATAAAAAAAATGAACTAAATTGTTTTACTAGTGGTAAAAAAAACAGAGGTAATCATGATCACTTTTTCCAATAGGCTGTATAACAGCCTATTGGAAAAAGTTAACCTTACATTCAAATAAATTTATACAAATGCAAGCTGACTGGGGTAAGTAGAAGACAAAATGTCTTTTCATCAAGCCCCTTCGTGAAAATAAAAAAAATAAAATTTTTTTTACAATTTCCAATAATATATAAAAGAGTAAAATTAAAAAAAGTTTAAAAAAAACAAATTAAAAAGTTTGAAAAAATCAAAAAGTTAAAAAAATAATTTTTAAGTTTGACAAAACTAAAAAGTTTGAAAATAATAAAAAATAAAAAAGTTTGAAAAAATAATTTACAAATCTGTACATATGCGTAAAACAAATCATACATATCCAATAAACTTCATAATATATATTTAAATATACAAAAGATATTTTGAATTTAAAAAGATTCCGAACATTTTATAGATTTAAGTTCATCTACTCAATACTCTATATAAGAAGGATTTATGTATATATATACACATACACACATACATATACACATACACAATTACACATACACACATATACATATACACATATACATATATACATACACACATACACATACACACATATACATATATACATACACACACATATACATACATGTATATATATATATACATATACACATATATACATATACATACACACATATACATATATACATATACACATATACATACACACACATACACACACATACATATATACACACACACACACACATACAAATACACATATACACATATACATATATACACATACATATATACATACATATATACATGTATATATACATATATATATATATATATATATATATATATATATATATATATATATATATATATATACATATACACACATACACACACACACACACACACACACACACACACACATATATATATATATATATATATATATATATATATATATATATATATATATATATACATATACACGCAAAATACATATATATATATATTTTTTTTAATTAAAAAAATGAAAGAATGTACGTATTGTTTAAATTTAGTAAGTATTTTTTTATAGCTCTTTTAAATATATCAATAGATTTTATTTTTTTCATATTTTCGTTCAGAACCGAGTTCCACAAGCGTGGTCCCCGACATGTAATTGAGAAGTCAGACTTTTTGAGTAATGTTAGTGGGATGTAGTAATTATTTATTGAGTGTCTTGTTTTATATTTATGATTAATAAGAGAGAAGTTTTTATAAAAATATTTTGGAATTAATTCGTTTTGAAGTTTAAACATAAATAACAAGTTATGGTAGATGTTTAATTTGTATACATTTAGGGCATTTATTTCCTGGAGTAACGGCTCGGCACTTTCGTATCTATCCATGCCCAAAACTAATCGACTTGCTTGCTTTTGTTTTGTGTAAATAGTTTTTAGGAAAGATGAGTGATTGTTTGCCAAGGCAATATTACAATAGTTAATATGACTATGTATAAACGAAAAATATAAATCTTTTAAACATATTTTGTTCAAAAGAGGTTTAGTCTTATACATTATCCCTAAAGTCTTTGAGACTTTGCTCTCGACTAGCTTTATTTACGAAGTTACTAAAGCAGTATAGAAACGTTAACACATGTAATTTTAAACCTTGTTTTCGACAATAATAATTTAGTGTCTATAACCCTCTATAAATAATGCTCGTCTATAACAGAGAAAATAATTATTTGAAAATAAATTGTTACCAAATAATTATTATCTCTGTTTTAGACGATAATAAATTATTATCATCTAAAATCGTCTAAAATCAGCTTTATTCTTTTATATGCTTAAAAAAACAGTAGTACCTGGATTTTATTTGATAGTAAAGTATAATAATAAAATAGCAAACCTACTGAAAGAAAGAAAGCTAAGCGATTATATTTTCTAAATAATGATAACTATATCTTTCCGCATTTCGTAGGTCGTGTAAATAAATACCCACTTATTTTTTTATGTAAGATTGTTTAACTATAAACCAAAATAAAATATAAGATATTAATAAATTCGGTGTCACCCAAAAGTGGATGACACCCGGGGCGGTGAGCCCCTCCCCGCCCCCCGTCCATCTTTCCGTAGGTACGCCACTGCATAGCTTGCTGCATCACCTAATGGTATGTTAATTAACGGAGAATTAAATAATGAATTTGGATTGATAGAAATAAAATGCCCTTGGTCAAAAAAAATCATACCCCAAAAGAATTAGTACTCGACGAAACTTTTTATGTTAAAATAAAAAATAATAAGCCAGTCTTGAGAAAAAAAAATGTATGCGGCTATTACACTCAAATACAAATGGCTCTAGGAATATCACAAGTAACATTTTGTGATTTCATTGTTTATACGTTCAAAGGATACATTATTATTCGAATTCCTTTTAATATAATGTTCTTCAAAGATATTGTAAAAAACTTAACTTATTTTATATCAAATATCTTTTACCTGCTATTGTTGAACTTGGGACAAATCAAATTGAACAATAAATTATAATACAAATAAAAATTACATTTTTAAAAAGTAGGTCATTAGTAAAAAATATATTCTTTTAGTTAATATCGTGTAGTTTTTTCTGTATTGTTTATTAAGGGTGACTGGAAGTTTTTTATTTTTAATTTCTTTTATTTGCATTCACTCCCAACAAGGCTGCAAGCAACCACTATTGAGTTGGGAGTTACTAGGAAAAAAAAAGAAAACTTAGCTGAATGACGAGTAAAACGAGAATGAATTTTAGTTGATGGAACTAGAGATGATAACTCCTTTGAGCAGCGACCATGATAGTATTTGTAGAAAAGAGAAAGAGATGCAACTTTACGACGATAGGAAAGAGGCTCAAGCTTAGCAGATAGTCCAGCTCCAACAACATGTACAATGCGTTTTTGGACCTTGTCAAGAAGAAAAAGTGAATCGTTAGAAGAACAAGCCCAAATATGACAACAGTATTCCATACAGAGACGAATAAGAGATTTGTAGAGATTGAGAATGGAATCAGAAGTAAGGAAATAGCGAGCACGACAAAGAGAAGCAACCTTAGCAGAAGCTAATTTAGCAATCAATTGTGTATATGGTTTCCATGAAAGGTTGTAGTAAGCGATAATCCAAAAAGACGTAAAGAGGAGGACTTAGTTAGAGGATTGCCATTCATTAATATAGGAATGTTGACCATATTACGGTAGTTGTTTGCAGTAAACAACTGGGTTTTGTTAGAGTTGAAATTCACAAGCCGCTGTGAGCCCCAATCTATTACTGAAGTGAGATCGGATTCAAGATCAGCTGCTTGTTCTAGGCGATCGAAAAGAGAAGACTTTTTTGTCAAGATAGGAGTATAAAGTTAAGTCATCAGCAAAAAGAGCTACTTTAGATGAAAGGTTGTCAGGAAGATCGTTTATGTAGATAAGAAACAAAACAGTACCCAGGATGGAACCTTGGGGAACCCCAGAATTTACAGGAAATAAAGAAGAGTGTTGGCCTTCAAGGATGACTTTAATAAACCGGTTAGAAAGAAATGATTTGATAATCTCAAAAACTTTCCCAGTTTGTAAGTAGACAAATAACCGTCCAAATCTGATTGGCTAAACCATGTAAAGATAGTGTTATTTCATTACTTATTATTTTATACCGCTTTATTCTTTGGATAGCACGCTTTCTTTAACCTCAGCCAATGTAAATTGGTTTCGACCTTCTAAAAAGGAAGGAATGTTAAGACGTACATTGATGTTTGCTAATTCCTCTTCAATTGTAAACCATCTATCTACAATGAATCATCTTTATCCAAAAGATCTTTATTTAAAAATCCGCTCCTTATTACTATTTCCTTATCTGATACTGATCCAGGATACAACTGACTTACAAGTATTATAGCACCAGAAGGAGATATACCTAGTAATCCCTTGTATGTAACATGACTTTTGTAACTTAAATACATACAACTCTGAATATTTAAGGATGATGGTATTTGACAAAACAACTCAGTGCAATCAATAAAGCACCTTGAACTTGGGTATGTTATTTTAAAACATTCTGGCATTGTCAAATCAATTTGTTCTCTGGAAGGCCAAATAAGAATCCTACCAAGTGTAAAATACAAATAATCCAGGATATTATCTGTCTTGATATTGTTGATTTTGGCAATTTAAACAGCCATCAAATATGAGATCCAATAAGTGCAAATCCATTTTTTAACTAAACAAGAGTCATAAAAAACTGATCAAGTGCACATAATTTTGGTTACAGACCTTTTTTTGGCATCGATTCTATGTTGCTGTGTTTTTGTTTTTTTTCAATACTTGACTGAGAATCATAAAATTTTAAAAACTCACAGTTTTCAACTGGGTCCTCCAAAAAAAATTACATTATTGAATCTGTCTAATTCTAAACCAGTAAAAGATTCGTTTTCTTTTTTAAGTTGCTCTAACTGCTCTTTTAAATGTTGAAAATTTTTTTTGAAATTTTTCTATTTTTTTTAATAATGTTTTCTTTAAACACAAAAATAGACGGTATAGAATCTTTATGGAGTGTTTTTCTTCCAGAACAAGGTTTTAAGATAATATCATTTATATTAAAATGAAATTCGTATACTTCTTTTCAACATTAATGTTATCTACTCCTCTTTGTTGTCGAATGCTATTAAATACATTAATCCACTTTTTTCACAATTGAGGGTTGCTTTTAGGAAAAGTAAATAAACCAATTGTTTGTTTTATTTTTATGCTTGTCATACCTAGCATTTATACACATTGGTACACAACAGTATTGACCCCTACCACCACTTTCCAGCTGCCTAGGACGAGTTTCGAAAGACGAACCAATATAAACATTCTCTTCTGCAACTGCAACACTTGTATCCATATTTTTTAATTTCTTTTTTTTTAATAAAAAGACAACATATATAATAAAATATTTAACATCGTTTTTCAAAGCAACTAACTTTTTTGTAAATAAAATGTAAATAGCATCGAAAACAAAAAAAAGTTTAATATGTTTTTCTTTTAAATTTTATATTTTGTCATGGTTTGTCTCTAGGGATGGCAACAATCCCGGATATTTTCAATCCCGAGATTTCGGGATTGAGCAATTTGTCCCCGGGAAATCCGGGGATTGAATAAAAAAAAACGCAAACGCAATTGAATACTTTTTAAGCACTCATCAAACACTTAAAAACGAATAGTTTAATGGTAGTATAACTAAAACATTTTATACATTAATGAAGCTCTAAAATTAGGTTGAATCATGTTTTAACTTAATTTTGAATAAAAACTTATTTAAGACTTTCAAAAATTAATAAACCTAAATGTAATAAATTATAAAACAATACCTTAAAATGGCAACACAATATAAATAATAATAAAAATAAAAAAAAAATATAAATATGCATGACGTTAAAAAAATAAAATTAATGTATACCTTCTATTAAAAAGTCTTGCTCTTTTTACCAGCAAGCACTTAATTTTCATTTGTTTTTATAATATACAAGTTTTAATATTATAATATAAAATATATATAGTATAATATCAAAACTAGTATATCATAAATAATAACAAAAATATAAGCGGTACATATTGCTGGTAGAAAGCGCAAGAGTTTTTAATAAAAGTTATACATTAATTTTATTTTCTTATATATTTTTAATTTTAATTATATATATATATATATATATATATATATATATATATATATATATATATATATATATATATATATATATATACATATATACATATATATATATATATATATATATATATATATATATATATATATATATATATATATATATATATATATATATATATATATATATATATATATATATATATATATATATATATATACATATATATATATATATGTATATATAAACATATATACATTTTACAGACAAGCAATAATGTTTTGAATTTTATTTTTAGTAAAATGCAGAAAAAAAGAATTTTAAAAGAAAAACATTGCAAAGAGAATTACACAAGCAAACAGCTACTATACCAAAGACAATATAAAAATTACTAAACTACAATTATAAACTTAAACTTTATTAACTTTTCCTTTTTTTTTGACGATCCCGAAATACCCGGATTTCGGAGACTAATCCCGGGATTTTGGGATGAACAATTTGTACAAAACCTGGGATTTCGGGATCCCGGGATTGCCATCCCTATTCGCCTTGTCTTCAAAATGCCATTGCATCATTGGAATTCGGGATCAGTCGGCTTTTTAATTAAAACATTAGGATAAGTTCGGAATCAGTTGGCTCTCTAGTTTAAACATTGACTAATTTATCACTTTTTCAAAGTTAGGTTTCCTTTTTATTCAAGAGGATAAAGTAGGTTTACAGGAATACAATGGCCTAATATAATTATCTTTGGATTTGTAATAAAGTTTTTTTTTTTTTTAAAAAAAGGAAATATTTACCAACGAAAAACACTACATTTAATTACGGTTATAAAGTAAATGCTTTTTTATTTATATGTAACCCTTTAACTGACAGATCTTCGCAAGACTTTTTTAAATTTGACGTTGTGTTGTCCTACCTTTTGTATTTCCCAAAATTTATTTGAAGTATTGATGCACTGATTTCAATGCTTGCTTAGTACAATACCCTAAACCTTAATTCAAAATATTTAATATTAATATTTTCTGCGTAAAAATTTAAAAAGTTATCAGTTATTTTTCTAAAAATGCACTTACCAAACTTTCCTCTGTTCATAACAATAAACTCTCCAACATGATGCTCACTAAATGAACTTTCAGAGGAATGTTTGAACCAAGATCTCTAAGACTTTCTAAAAAACTTTTAATATAATAGAGAGAGATCTTTTAATATATTAGAGTAATAGAGTAGAGTAATTTGGATTTAATGTTTTCCTAAAACACACATAAACAACATCGCTAAAGTCTCTCAAAGCTTTTATATATTTTCCATTAATAATATTGTAATCATCCATATAGATTTGAAAGCAATCAAGTTTTTTTAGAAACTTGTTGGATCCACAGCAAAATATGTAAGCCTGGTATATTGACATTTTCCATAATCTTCTTTGTGACATTTCCAGTCAATAAAGGAGGATTAACTACTTTACTCAAATATCTTGGAAAAATCATATTGATCATAATCTATCTTGGAGAAATCATATCTTCCAAGAAAAAACCTAATGGAAAAGGTTGTACAAGTTAAAAAGGGTTATGATAAGGATTTAAATATTTTACCTAAAAAAAGCAATCGATTTTGAAAATAGATCTCGTCGAAATAATCTACGAATAAATGGAGTGGAAGAAAAACCATACGGAACATGGAATGACTGTGAAAATACAGTAAAAAATATTTTCATAAAACAACTGAAAATTGACAGTGAAGTGGTTGTGAAAAGAGCGCATCGAGTGGGCAAATTAAAAGATAGTAAACTACCAAGAACAATAGCTTTGAAGATTTTAATTACCAAAACAAAAACTTTTAAATTACCAAGACAAAAACAAAGTTCTAAACGCCGTGAAAACCTTGCGTGGAACTGGTGCGTTTATTAATGAAGATTTTTTGAAGGAAACTATTGAGAGTCGTAAAAAGTTATGGGAGGAAGTAAAAAGATTACGCAATGAAGGCAAGTAAACATTTGAAGCCTTAATAATAATTTTGAAAAACTTCTTAATTTGTTAGAGAAAACAAAAAATTGTTTTAATATAATTTGTTTGACTGAAACGAATAATTTAAATAATCCTTTGAACTTTTATATTCCTCATTTTAACTTAATTTCTTTCTTAAGGCAAGTAAATAAACGCGGCGGAGGAGTTCCGATTTATGTAAAGTCGATTTATATAATTATTGGGTTTTCGGTTTCCGATTTATATAATTATTGGGTGTTTAAAAGAATAAATATATAAAGGGATCGTCCATTAATTACGTTACGCATTTTTTGACAGATTTTGACCTCCCCCCTACCCCTCGTCACAAAATCGTAACACTTAAGAAGCAATTTTTGTATGAGTCGTCACAAAACTACCAACCCCCCCCCCCCCTTTAAAGCGTGACGTAATTTATGGACGACCCCAAATGAAAACATTGTTTATTATGTTAGGAATGATTTAAGTCTATCTGATGGCAATAAAGAAGTTTTAACTATTGAAATTATAAACAATGAATCAAAAAACGTATTGTTAACCTGTTGTAATCGACCACCTGAGAGCGTGAGTGAGAACTTGAGCATTTTTTTTTAAATTATTTTTGAAAAAGATATTAAAGAAAAATAAAGATTTTCATTATTGGGGACCTAAATATGAATTGTTTTCTTTTTTCGTAATGATAATAAAATTAAAAACTTTTACGATTCTTTTTTCAAAACTGGAGCAATCTCTTTGATTAATCGTCCAATAAAAGCGTCTTTGATTGATAATATCATTATAACAGATATATCCGATAATGATATCCCAATAGGTATCCAAATATTGGATACATCTGATCATTTTCCAATATTTTTGGTTGCTTAATTCAAACTCTGAAAAGCTAATTAAATCAAATCAAATTAAAATACGCACTTTTAACGAAACCAATTTAAAAAACAATTATCACTTCTACACATAGCATATTAACTTAAATGATAATCCAGACAAAACTTAAGATAATTTTTTTAAAACATTTTATTCCATGTATGATGCAAATTTTCTTATCATTGTAAAAACATTAAATCCAAAAAATATAAACAACCCATGGGTGACCAGGGGATTTAAAAAATCATCATAACTAAAACAGAAGCTTTATATAGGGGAAGTTGGAGCACAGTGGATCGGATTTCTTTATTTTTTAAATTAAGCAAAAGTTAAAATATGTATTTTTTTTTTTCAAGGTGAAAGGATTGAGATATATGTCCTTCATGATAATAAACCAATTTAAAGTGAATAAATGAACACAGTTATGAATTAATGATAGTGAATAGGGACATTCACCCCATATAACTTTGAAGTCAAAAATTATGTGGTAACAACTATAAATAAAGATGACTGATATATGAGCACATAAAATGATTACATTATCAAGATGAACAAAGTTTTAATCTTTGAGAAAATCCAAATTATTCACTGTGCTTCTCGATCCACTATACACCAACTTTCCCTAAAATATTTTAAAACAAAATCATCTGCAAATGAAAAAATATATAAAGAATACAAATACCTATTTGAAAAAGTTCGTAAAAACTTGAAAAAAAAAATGTTACTCAAGACTCATAGATAAATTTAAAAATAACTCAAAACGTACTTGGCAAATAATGAATGAAACTAGTGGTAGACAAAAAAGGTGTTCAGGTTCCCTTCCTCAAACGATTATAGTTGATAACAAACATATATGCGAATCAAGAGCTATAGCTCATGAATTTAATAAATTCTTTGTTGACATTGGTCCCAAACTAGCAAAAAAAAATTCATTATACAAATGCTACATTTAGAGATTTTTTTACTACAAATGGATAACTGCACTAGTTTCAACGAATTATCTTCTGAACTATCTTTTCAAGAGTTTGAAAAAGCTTTCAAAACTCTTTAAAAAAATTCTACCGAAAGAGATGATATAAACGGTATAGTCATAAAATGTTTTGAAACGGTATAGTTATAAAATGTTTTGAATACTTAAAAGATATCCCATTTAAAGTCTATGGAACATCTATACGCTAAGAAGTTTTTCTTAAATAACTAAAAATTGCTAAAGTTACTCGAATTTAAAAGAAGGTGATCAAACAAATATCAGTAATTATCGCTCTCCAAATTTTCAAAAATACTAGAAAGTACTATGTACAATAGATTATACAATTATCTTCATTCTAATAATTATTTATATAACTATCAGTTCGGCTTTAAAAGAAATAATTCCACAAAACATGCAGTTATCAAATTTGTACGTGAAATCTCTAATTTTTTTGAAAAGTCTATATACATTTGGTGTTTTCATCGACCTTTTGAAAGCATTCAAAACAGTCGATTTTACTAAACCAAAGATTAAATCAAAAGATAGCATGCGTCAAGGTGTGTTTAAGTTTATTTTTTTGCATTAAAAAAATAAACTGTATTGAAACTTTGTGCTACATCAGCATAAAACTAATTTATTTTTTTGTATATATATATATATATATATATATATATATATATATATATATATATATATATATATATATATATATATATATATATATATATATATATATATATATTATATTTATATATATTATTATTATATATTATATTTATATATATTATTATTTTATATATATATATATATATATATATATATATATATATATATATATATATATATATATATATATATATATATATATATATATATATATATATATATATATATTATATTTATACTACATTATTATTTTATAATAATTTAAATTCCCTTTTATTGTTTAAAAAGTATATTTAAAATCCTATCATTACAAAATGTGTAGTTGTTTTAAATTACAAACATTTTGCAATTACACTTAGTGTCATTTTTATAATATTGCATATATTTAAAGCCTACTTATGGAGTTTAAAAATAACTGGACAATTCAACGTCAAGCCAGTTCTTTCTCAGCTGTTGCATATGATCAGGCAATTGAAAAAACGTGTAATAGAGATTGTAAAACTAATGGAGGCATAATTGGCATAAATATCCTCAATTGAGAAGCTGTGCAGAGATGGCTTTTATCACAATCAGAAAGATCATTAATTACCCAACAATGTAAATTCCTCAGTGGCTATGTTAAGGAGCCAGGTTTTTTTAAGTATTTTTGTTGGTTTCTTTTTTACTTATATACATGTATCAATGTTGTAAATCATTCATTGTAATCATTGTAATCATTCACAAGTTGTAACCCTGCTCCAATCTGCTCCACTTTATAAAAAGATTAGGTGAACATAACAGAACGTCTGATGAATTCCATTTTCAACCTAATGTTTTAGTTGTTATATTGTTAAATATCATTTTTACTAGTTAATATGATCTTATAAGACAAGCATTGATTTCCGACTTTAAGGGTTCGTAAAGATAAGGTTTTTCCAAGAATTCGGAAAAATGAAAACCAGTTATTGATGTAATGGAAACAGTTTCTTCAATGGTTAACCCATTTGAAAACGAAGTCACAAATGATCTTGTAAATTTTGTCACTGGGATTGTTACAGATAAGGAAACTACAAAATATCTAGATCAAGCTTACCAGGTAGGAGACAAAAACTGTGTTTATAAAGGATAACCTGAATAATGATGATCCGGGTATTTTTATGAGCAGAAAAATGTTAAAGCTAAAGACATTTGCAAGCAACAAAAATATAGTTAAATTGTCCGCAGGAAAAACAGTTGTTTTAAAAAACGACAGCAACTTTTGGGTTCGTTGTTTGCTTATTGCACGTAACCGTGATATAAATATGGAAGAAGTAGTAAGGTATATGTTGAGAGTGTTCCCACCTCAGTTGGCATCTTTCGCCGGATCTTTACTAAAAACAAGGAAGTCAAAGCTTATGAGTATACTCGAAGATAAATGTATCGATAAGTTATCAGTGGATATTCTTCAAAACAACGCATTAGTTTTGGACGGTATGGCTATATTGCAAGTAATTAAACCTATAGCCGAAAATTTTTGGAAACTCATTTGATTGATATTCACAATGGTAATGAAGTTTGCTCTTAGGCATAAGTCAAATAGAGTTGACTTCGTTACGGACAGGTATCAAACTATTAGTATCAAACACGCCGAGCGACAAAGACGAGCTGAATCTGGTGTCCAGAATGTTACTATATTTGGGTCTGATCAAAAAGTACCAAAATATTGAAAGAAGTTTATGAGTGTTGATAGCAATAAAGAGGAGTTAGTTAAGTTTCTCTTGGAAGAATGTAAAGATTATGCAATAAATGAAATAGAGATGTTTGTTACACATGGTGATGGCACTTACTACTTTAAAAAATTGATTTGCACGGAATTGCTTGAACTTTGTAGCAACCACGAAGAAGCTGATACTCGGTTATTGTTACATTAATAGCAGGCTTTGGTTTTATATGCTTATGTTATACTTGCAAGCCCCGATACAGATGTATCCTCCTAAAACCCGCCACTGGGTTATCTCTGTGACTCTTCATTTTAAAACAGGATGTGGAAACAAACAACGTATCCTTAATGTAAACAAAATCGCAAAAGAGATTGATTACGATTAGTGTGATGCAATGATTGGAATCCATTCTTCAACAGTTAGATTTAAATTAATTTGTATAAGTGAAAGCATTACCCTTCTTGCAAAAAATTTATTTCATGCGCTATTTTGCTACTTTATTAAAAATAATATATTAAATTGTGATATTTATCGAAACCAATTTTGTATCTGAAAAAAACTAATTTTGTATCTTAAAATGTTATTATTTAGGTTATAGTGCAGTGTCTGCTTTTCAAAGAAAAGGTATATTTTTGAGCTATTTCCACTTATTATTTAGGTTGTGGTGCAGTGCCTGCTTTTCAAAAAAAAGGTAAATGTTTGAACTGTTTCCACTTATTATTTAGGTTGTAGTGCAGTGTCTGCTTTTTAAAGATAAGGTAAACTATCTGCCTTAAAGACAGCAGAAGAAAAAAAAAAAGAATATTATATAACATTCCGAGCTATTGGAATGTCACTAGATGTATCATATTTTGTTAGCGGCATACAGAAATTTGTGTGTCACCTTTATGGTTCAAGTAAAGAAGATGTTGTCAATGAAGCACGATATTACTTGTTCAAAATGGGCAAATAAACAGAAGAGATGCTCCCTCCAAATGAGAAGAGATGCTCCTTCCAAATTACGATTCGCTTAATTTACACATTAAACGCATCAATTATGATGCTTACATCAGAGAAAATGCATTGAAAGGTATAATAAATGATCATTCGCCTGATGGCTATGGTTGGTCTTTAAATGAAGACCAGGTAAACTTGGTTTGGACAACAACTCCACCTGCACCCAATTCTGTTCTTGAATTTTTTAACTGTTCTTGCAAACTTGGTTGCGTCACAAATCGATGTTCTTGTAAACAAAACGGACTCACATGCACTGATCTATGTACATACGGTGATGTGCATAGATCAGTGCATGTGATCATCATTATTTTTTTTATCTTAAGTAAATATGATTTTATGAATCTTAAAATTATAAGTCATTAAAACCTTTTTTAGGTTAAAGGTTACATTAAATGTATATGAATAGGATCTTAGCATATTTTATGCAGTAGCGTAGCGACAAAAAATTGGCCCCCCCGCAAAAATTTAATCCGGGCCCCTAAATTACTTCTTTTCTATTCCCTTCCTCCCCTTCTTCTCCCCCCTCCACCTTGCCTTTACCTTCCTTCTAGACAAATAAGTTATACATGAAAATAAAAAACTGTATTCTAAAACACAAACTAATGATATATTATCATTAATAACAGAAAGTTTTGTATGTATAGTATGTAGAAGTTCTAACGAAATTGTTTTTTTGTGCCTTCATAGCTGCAAATTGGTTTATCACATCTTTTAAATCTAATTTAGCTGCTTCTTCTGCTTCAATAACTAATAAACTTAACGCAGACAAACGGTTTTGTGCCATCGTTGTCCTTAAATGCGTTTTGATTCTTTTTAACGTGCTGAAAGATCTTTCTGCAGTTGCCACGCTAACGGGTAATGTCAAATATAGCGTAAGTGCTCCGATTATTTCAGTGAAAGAGCAACTCATATCACAATATGTTATTGTTATTAATTTGAGCAAATCCAAAATACTGTCCACATCTTTAAGCTCCATTTTGAAAGTTTTTTTAAAACAAAACCATTTGATTTGGAATGGCATCAGATATATCTATCGGATATTTATTTTGCAAATTTGTTGCATGTGTAAATATTTTGTCAGAATCTAATAATATTATATTTTTGGGATTTAAAAATGAAAAATAGCTATTTACTGTTTTCAGGGAAGTAAAACGAGAATCTATCTGATTTGTAACAATATCTATAACTGCGTTAAATACATCAACTTTAAATTGATGTTCAGCCGTTTCAAAACGAAAATTTTCACCACCGTCATCAAACAGTTTTTTCGTTCGTTTTATTTGTGATTGTTTAAAAGTTGGAACTATATTCCACTTTATAGCAAGAGCTTTTGCTTTTGCAAGAATATCATCAAAATTATTGCATTGATTTTATTTCTTTTATTCCAGTTTCTAATAATGAACAAACTTTATCCAAATCCATATTTTTAGATTAACGATATTTAATGGTGCTAATATTTCAATAATTAACACCAAAATGCAAAGAAAATCTAAACAATCCATTTTCTTTCTTAAACCGGTCGCTTGTGCTATTTCTGCTTTTTTATTGCTTTCCAAAATAATTTTAGATAAAGCTTTCATTACGTCTACATATCTTTGTTTTATGGCTATACAAGATGATAAACGAGACGCCCAGCGTGTAGGATTTAATTTTTTTAACTTTACTTCTGATTCTCCTGTTATTTTTGATAATATGTCTCACCTATTTATGTTCACCTATTAATACCAAATTATGTTCACCTATTAATACCAAAAAATGTATATATTTCTTGTATACTAGAAAAGCAGTTGCTAATATCTGGCACCCCATTCATAGCATCATTTATTACTAAATTTAAATTGTGGGCCGCGCAATGAATAAATATTGCGTTTTTTTCAATTTCTTTTATTCTTGTTTGTTCAACAAGGTTGACAGTAAACTAAGTTTTTGTTTGGTGAGTAGCAAAACCAAGTATTTTCAATAGATATTCCTGATTTTGTAACTTTTTTATAGTAATTTATTGAGAAAGAACGATTTCTATCATCTTTAGGAAAAGGTCCTTCAGGACGACAAGGACCGACAGATAAAATGAATTGTTTTTCTTCTACCGTTATAACATCTTTAAAATTTGCAAAATCAAAAGGGTATTGCACACAAATAATTTCAGATAAATCACATATGCTTTTAACTTCTGCTTTTTTTAGCGGTACTTTAGCTATATTTGACATATTTGATGTTTCTATTTCAGAATACTTTTCGGTCGTATTGGCACTTTCATCTAGCATTCTATTAATATTTTCCAATTGTACTGTGTTTGAAGTTGAAGCAAAAAAAGATGTCAGTCTTGGTATTTTTAGCAGCTGTTTTGCAAAACTTTCATTAGCTATTTCTTTATTTTTTCTCTTTCTGAAACCTTGTTAAACTTTTTTCCTCTTCTTTTTTCTTGTTATTCATTTTCACAGTTGTCTTTTAATAAACAAAATAATTAAGTTTTTTTTGTAAATAAATAAACATTAAAATAATAATAAAATCAAAACACCTAAATTACAAAACACAAATAAAAAACAGCAACTAAATTCAAATACAAGACAAACAGTTTATTATTTATCAAGTTATTAATTTAAAGCTATTTTAAAAACTATTTTAAAAACTTTCGTAACGCCGATTAAAGCTGGTTGAGGTTGCATCACGTCATTTAACGGCTCGAATGATTAATTATTTCATAATTTATACCTTATTTTATACTTTCTTACTGTTTTATTGCTGCTTTATGTAATATTATTTTCTTCTTTTTTATGAAACATTTTTTGTTTTTTTATTCTCTTATTTCGTTTTACTTTAATTTACGTAATTAAGTTTGGTTTTTTTGTTTTTGTTTAAAAAAAAAGGCGTTCACTTGGGAAACTATTGCATTTTTTAAAAAGCGAGTAAACTATTGTTTTTTTTAAAATCGCTTCATTATTTAAGTAGCTAATTAACGTATTTTGCGTTAAATTGTAACGACTTCATAATTGCGACTTTGAAAATTGTATTTTATTTTATAAATAATAGTAGTCTATTTTTATATTCGTAGATATAATAAAATAAAAAGTTGCTCACTATTCAAAGAACTTGTCAAGATTATTAACTACATAATAAGGTACAAAGTGTAAAATATATGTTTTATAAGTATGTTAAATGATACGCATGTTATTTATTGTACTGACACTTTTTTTTCTAATTTTTTCTTTGTTGCCTTGGGCCCCTAATAACTCTGGGCCTCCCCGCGGCTGCGGGCCCTGCGGGCCCTTCGCTACGCTACTGGTTTTATGATGGTGTTGGTCTTTAAATTGGGCATAATCTCAGAGAAGAACGTATTCAATTTATCACAGTCAAAATTGGTTCTAAATTTAGCTGCAGAAAGCTAAATTTAGGTTTACTCAGGTTTACTTTTTTAAATCAATAAAAGTAAAGTGTTTTCTTGAATAATTTGAATTATTTAGGTTTGTATTTTGCTGGTGATCAACTTAATTACGGAAATTATCATGGAAGAATGCAGAAAGTTTGAAAAGTTGATCCTACTTACAAACTCTATTCTGCCAAGGAAAAAACTACGCCAATATGTTCATTATCATATTTGAATAATTATAACTTGAACTATAATTATCTATTTTATATCATAATTTATTTGTATACTTAAAAATTAGCTTTTGTAAAACAAATTTAGTATAGAAATATAAATAAAATTTTGCGGTTTTAATTTTTTTTTTGTCTATCTTGTTCTTCATTGTACATCTATTAGCTGGTTCTTAAAACAAAAGTTTTGATAAATATTTGCTGCCAACCTCATTAATGTGTTCTAAATAGTAAAATATTACTGGATTTAAAAATGTTTTGAATAATTTTTTTTTTTTTAATATACTTAGGTCTGTAGCAAAAAGACCTTGGAACATTAAACGGGTCCCTAATAATTATTTAAAAAAAAGTTATAAAGCTAGAGCTTTAAAACTTCGACTTTGATAGAGCCAATTATTAGAGCTTGCATAAATTTATAAGAAACCAAAGAAATTTTTATAATTTGCTCCATTTTGAAACAAACTGATTTTAAGAAGCTTATTTAAAAAAAAAATGCAATTAATTACAATCTTATGCTTTATTATTACCTACTTGGTTTTAAATAGTATAGTTTGTTGAAATTAGTCGGGGTTCAGCTTCGTTCTAAATATATTTAAAAGTATTTACCTACATTCCTTGTCACCCATTTTTACATCAGAGGAAAGTTTTAATAAAATTGCTGCTACAAATAAGATCAAAATTTTTAAACAGATTTCAGTTTTAATTAAGATATTTTTAGCGTTCAAAAGATTCATAAAAACTAACAACTGCCAATAAAGTATGGAAATGACGGTTTTTAATTCGTTTTTAATTGTTTCTACTTATATCAAACTACTGGAAAGTTGTTGAAGGGTAAGAAACACTTAAATCCAGTGGAGTAGTGAGGTGGGGTGGAAATCACTTTTTATGGGGCAGGAGATTTATAAAAATTATTAATTTTAATTAGAGTCGAAAAATGGCTTTGATTTCTCCATCAAAAGATCGCTTCAGAGTTTTGTTTTATTTTGATATGCTTTATATTTTTGAGATCTAAATACTTTACTAAAGTATGGATGGATTTAAATTTTCTTGCAAAATCTCTATGCAACTGACATTTGCCTTTATGGAGCAAGCGATAGATTTTCCTTTATATTTATCTTTAAATCTTTTTTTTTTTCTACTTCCAGCTTCTTTTTTCATAGATTAAGTCTGTTCATAATTGCCCCAAAATAAATTGAAATGAGGATTAAGAAACATCAGTCAATTTTGAAATGTCAACATCCGACAATGATTTTAAAAAGAAACATCTAAAAATTATCGATTTAATACTTGCTTACTCATTTTAATTCAATAACAATCATAACTAATACTTATTACCTTTGCAATCAAACAACATTGCATTAGTTTCTGTGTGCAAAAAAACTTCCGCACTTGCAAAAAAAAAAACCGCAACGCGGAGAAACAAGTTGAGCGCGGTACTATCAGGGACGTGGTGGTGATTGAACTCTGAACTTCTCGATTATGAGGCGAGTGCTTAACCACTACTGTACTACCGTTAAATAACAACCTAGACGGGTAATATTTGACGATTCTAACGGTTTTAATGTATGTATAACACAATAATAATAAAATGTGACCTAAACTTAGTTTACTATTTCTTACTATGTTTTAAATAAAAACGACATTAAAGAAACGACACACTTCATGCTACACTAAAACTTTATTTTAAAAATAAGTTCAAAATATCCTTACACAACATAAATAGCAAAATAAAATAACATGGTTTTCAGATTCTTTCAAAAAAATTAAACTTGGAAATTTTTAAAAGAAATTCGAACTTTCCACACGGAATTACAATCCTATATAGTATAGAAAATATATAGCATAAATTAAATAGTATCATAAAGTTACAATGAATAAAAATAATATTAATAAAAAATACCTGCTTTTGTGCCAGAAGAGCACTTAAAAAATGCATTTATCAATATATTGCGAGGTTAGAATTATTTTGTTCTATCTCCACATTTTTTTGTTTCGAGATAAAACGATTTAAAAAATAAAAACTTTAGGAGACGGCATATAAAAAGATTTTTATTACTTATGTTTTCTCCGAAACTTTTTTGATTTTAACTTAGGTTTTAATATGGTAGAAAAACATTATTTTGAGGTACATTACACAATTAATAACTCATTTTTTTCAAAAAGTGGAGATAGAACAAAATAACTCTAACCTCGCGATATGTCAATAGATTAATTTACAAAATGAACTCTAAATGTGTGCCAGAAGGATTTGTTTTTTTAAATCATATAAATGTTAAAACAATCATGGTGTCCAACATACCAGATTAGTCTATACTTTTCGCACTACTTTATAAAAAAATTGATCAAATATCTCTTTATAATTAAAAATTACATTGTCATATTTTTAAATATTACTTTTGGTGTAGTTGTAATAGTATCTATAGTTAACTGCAACCGCAACAAATGTCTGTAAATAAAGAACTGACTTTAATAATTGTACCTATTAACTATATCTTATATTGATAACCTTAGTTGATAAAATAAATAACTGATGACAGAAAGGAAAAAACAACTACTAAGTGAGCAAAAATCAAAAAGACATTTACGAAAATAAAATAAGAAACGAACTTTTTAAATATTAACCAAAACATAAGGTGCATAAACAAACCAACAATAAAAAATAAAAAACGTAAATATGTATATTGATTAAATTTAAATATTCAAATAAGTCATAAAAACAAAAACAAAAACCGCAGAATTAATAGGATACGTTCACAACAATTATAGTAGTAAAAGCACACCTTTTATGACAGTATAACACAGTAACAAAAGAAAACATCTCAAAATTTTCATTCTCAATACATTTCAGGTAATGCTACCTAATGTCATTATCTTTTTATAATTAAACTTTGGGTTGATACCGCTGCATAATGCTGTTGCAATGGCGCATCATCTTTAAACTATTAAAGAGTGAATCATAAAACTGAGCACACTTTCAATGCGAAACAACATCAGGACACATTAATATGATTTTCTAACATTAATCTTTGCATAAAACTGAAACTTTCTGAAAAACCAACTGAATTAAAACAACTAAAAATGCAAAAACCCCAAATATTTTAAACTTGAAGAACCCAAATATTTTAGAAAACTGATATAAGAACAAACTTTGTGCTATGGTAAAGCTTTTTTCAAAGTTTTACCATTACCAATTTAAACTCTGAACCTTTTTTTTATTGATTTGAGTTTGATTGTTGAGTTTAGATTGGTTTGATGAAAATAAGCAGACTTTATTAAATAATCTAAAATTTTAGAGTTTTTTGAAGAGTACCAAAAATCTAGAAAATAAAGTAGTTTTATAAATTTTAATTTTTCAATATGTTTACTTCCATGATCAGTAATTGTAGTAATATTTTTTTGTCCAAGTTTTGTGAAGGCAAGAGGTCCAGTAAGATCTAGGGGAAGTTTGTGTACCTATGGACAGATTTTTTCAATGCCCAAGTTTAACTCCCCAGACTTGTCTAAAAATGGCGAAGCTGATACCATCACATCTCAATACTAATTACTTTGCATTAGTGTAAGTATATTGATCTAAACTATAAAATTCCATCAAGTAAAAGGGTTTAAAAATTAGTGACTCTAGGTACAATAAGCTTTTTTTGAACTGTACATACGGTCACTTTCTGGAAATTAGGTTTATAATAAATTTACAGTTAATTTAATGTTTCAATAAATATTTCTAGAATACTTTTTTTTTTTTTTTTTTTAATATTTTATTTTTCCGTTTAAAAAGTATTACAGTTTACATAAATTTACAATTAAGTTAATGGCCTGAGCAAGAAGAAGGCAGATGCTGCCTTTATTGCAATAAATTTATTATAAACCTAATTTTCAGAAAGTGACCGTAGGTACAGTTCAAAAAAAACTTTTTGTACCTAGGGTCACTTTAAACCCTTCTACTTGATGGAAGTTAAACTTTTAATTATATAGTTATAACTATAACTATATATATAATTAAATATATATAGGCACGTGGACTGAAATTTTCAGATTGAGCATATACTAAAATGTTATATATCATTAGGTAAAAAAAATTTCAAAAACGAACAATTCAAATAAAAAGTCATGACGTTTTTAGTAGCAAATTTCAGATATATGGATTTATTGAATAAACTGGTTCCAAAATTTCTATTTTTTTCACTGAAAATAACCTTTTCTAAGTTTTATCCAAATGTCTATAACTTGGTATCAAAAGATAGATGTATAAGTAGGCTACAAGTTTATATTAGTCTATAGATATAGGAGATGTCTAAAGGGCCAGAGGGGGTACGGCACACTATCGTAACCCTTAAAAAGTACAAGTTTTTCACCTGAAAGATTGTTTTTCTAATAAAATTTGTTATCTTTATACACAAAAAGTTGTTCTAATTTGTTTCTATTCCATTTTCAAATTTTAGTGGTCTACCTCATATTAAAGGGTGGATGTTTTTGTTACGTTTTAATACCTTCGTAGTGAAATGTTACATTCTTATAAATATTTTAATCTTAAAAACACTGATTATATTTTGTGTTCAAAAGTAAAAATTATACTTTCTTACTTTACAGCATTTAAAATTGGTGTAGAAATTGATATTAGGGGCGGGATATGTGCCACGCCTAACCACCTCCCCCCAGTTTTCCCCAATGTCAACAGAAATTTAAAAAAGGTTTTAAATTAAATTTATTTAAAATAGAGACATAACTTTACATATCTTACAACATTACAAGATGCAGTATCCACCCTAAAAAAAAGATTTATCAACTGAACAAAATATCACACATAAATTTAACACTGTATTTAATGTGGGCTATGAAATTCTTAAAAAGTCCTGATTGTATTAAAAGTCTATAACTATTTCTAGGCACAACTTGACTACTACTTTTCTACATACTACAACTTTTACTACAAATACAACTACTACAACTTTTACTACAACTACAATTACAGCTTTTAATCACATTGAAAATATACAAAAGATTTCATTAGAACTATTACACTTTTCAATGCTTCATTTTTAAATTATTTTGGGTAAAAAAGTTTAATAGAAATTGAGACAAAATGGAATAAATACTTGATAATATTACACATATATTTTGAATAAAAAAACAAGAATGATGGTGCCTAATGATTTTATATGTTACTATAAACCACAAAGCTGCCATCATGCTATCTTCGCCTGCAAATTTTTTCACAACGGTTTCCTCTTCTGCTGTAGCTTCTAACACCCTTGTTAAGAGGATGATAGGTCCAGCTAAATAGTTCCCAATCATTCCCTCCTAACTGGACCCATCACAAAAATGAGTGATTGCTAGTCGATCCAGGGTGCTGATACATATATCTTGGATAAATACCATATGTAAGTTCTTAATGACAATGAATCGTTAATAGGTTAGTACTGAATGGCATTATGTAACATTTAATATAAACCAACTATTAGTGAAAGTCATCGGCTGAACAAATAAAATAAAAGACTTTAATTATAGCTTCAAAATTGTTAATCAAAGTAAAAAATTAAATCTTGATTTTACTTCTACTTTGATGGATAACATAATAAAAATGTATTAAATAGTGTATATAAATAGAAATATTATGAATTCAATAATCGTTCAGAAAAATTTTTAAATCATAAATTTACTAGCAGAAGATTGTACTGATTGTGGAGAAGGTTGTGAAACTTGAAAAAATATGAAAAAATAAGTTGTAATAAAATAAAATTTTATTTGTAATTGATAAGAAAGGCATACACATATTAGAAATAATTCTTTTACGCATACATTATGCATAAACAGATTAGAAAATAATAGTTTTTAAACTTAGCAATTGTAACTAAAGATGTAACTCAAGGTTAACAAAGTTGTACTAAAAAAAAAATTTGCGATTGTCAAGAAATGCATACATATTGAAAAGCAAAACTTTACCACTCATTGCAGATTATATTTGTAATTCTAAAATCAATACTAAAAGTTATCCTATACAAAATTACCAGTGGTAGGCTGGTAGTGGTAAATAACAAAAAAGTTGTAAAATTACACAAAACACTTTGTAATTGTCAACAGTAAGTTACAAAAGTAACAATTGTCAAATCAGTTCTGTGTTAGGTGCAGCAACCTTGTTAACAAAATGAAAATAAACAATGAAAATTTAACAGTATAAATATAAAGAAAATATATTTACAAACAATAAGCTAACAATAGGAATGTATATACTTTGGTTTATAATGGTATAATGATATTTATTATACTAATGGTGTATACTTTGTTTATATATAAATTATGTTAATTTGGTAGTAGTTAAATATAAACAATGTTATTTCTAATTATGAAATCCTAAAAATAAGCATAATATTTAGTAGGGTCTAAACAATAAGTAAATATTAGGCATGCTAGTATAATCATTTAAACAATAATCCAGTTAAAGAAGTGAAAAAATACAATAATATCTTTTATTATATTTGTTAAACACTAACAAATTTTTGGTTAAAAATAAACCAATGAAGTATCTGATTTATATGTGGTGTGTTAATAAAATTGTCAACTGATACAATCAGTTAACAATCCATTCAAAAGCAAGAATTTTAATCTAAAACAATTTTTTTTATATATATAAAAAAAAAGATTAAGGTTTTACATTTATTCATTTTTTGGATTTAAAATAGCTATTATTAATATTATCATGAAAAAAAAATAATTACTATAAGAGAGTCTAATAAACAACTTTTCAATTTTATCCATTATAATTTAAATCTAATAATAAAAATCAAAATAATATAATATTAAGATTATTTTTTTATTAAGCCGGCCCTATTCGCTCCCGTATTTCGCTTAACGAAAAAAATGGGACGAATAAGCGCGAATTTCAGAAGTGTAAACTGGAATGGTGTAAGTGCGAACTGGCATAAGTGCGAACTGGCATAAGTGCGAATTGGCAAAACAGTTACAAAAACCGGCACAAGTGCAAACTGGCATAAATGCGAGATGGCATAAGTGCGTCAAAAGATTTTGCAAACATTGGCATAAGTGCGAATTGGCATAAGTGCGAACTGGCATAAGTACAAAGCAGTTTCAAAAACTGGCACAAGTGCAAACTGGAATAAGAGTGCCAAACAAATTTGCAAACATTAGCATAATTGCGAATCGGCATAAGTGCGAACTGGCATAAGTACGAAGCAGTTACAAAAACTGGCACAAGTGCGAATTGGCATAAGTGCGCCGAACAAATTTGCAAACATTGGCATAAGTGCAAACTGGCATAAGTGTGAATTGGCATAAGTGCGAAATACTAATTTGTACTTATGCCATTATTCAAAATTTTATTCGGCGCACTTATGCCAACTTGCAGTTATGCTATTTGGCGCACTTATGCCAATTCGCACTTATGCCAGTTCGCACTTGTGCCAATTTTTGTAACTGCTTCGTATTTATGCCGGTTCGCAGTTTTTGCAACTGCTTTGCAGTAATGCTAATTCGCACCTATGCCAATTCGCACTTGTTTGAATGTTTGCAAAGCCCATGTTTTCAAAAATCTTTTGGCGCACTTATGCCAATTTGCACATATGCCAGTTTGGACTAATGTCCGTTTTTGCAACGCTTCGCACTTATGCCAGTAGCATATGCGCACATATGCTAATTCGCGCTTATGCAGCCTCCCGGAAAAAAAAAACAGATAAACCAAAATTACGTACCAAAATTTCTACACTAATTAATCTTAGTTCTAATTTCAACAAAAAATAAATCTTAGATTTAATTTTTGTTGAAATTTGGCATGTGCATTGAAAATGCATAGAAAATTATCTAAATAATAAAAATAGGGGATCAACATTTTCTCTACTACAAAATCATATGAGAACATCAACCAAATTTTCAGGAGCAAAACAATCCATTAAGTTGTTAAGTAACCTTACATAAATGCCATATATAAATCAAGATTGACTTTCCTTCTTTCAAAAAGGTATCTATGTGCATATATGTTTCTAAAAAGAAACTCCACAAAATTACGTCTGCCTCACGCTGCCTAAAAAAGAGTTTATATATATATATATATATATATATATATATATATATATATATATATATATATATATATATATATATATATATATATATATATATATATATATATATATATATATATATATATATACATGACTACATATATAATTATTTATATAAACATGCCACATTATCTGTACACATACAACATACCACAATTATATATACACATACCACAAACTCTCTCTCTATATATAACTATATATATAATTGTAAAAACGCATACGTCAAAATTGACATTTTTTAATTATAATAATTTATTATTCCATCAGACATTTTTATAATCAAACTGCGCTTGCGTTCAATAACTTATCTTTTATTAAGTGAGAATGAACAACCGTACACGCAGAAAAGGTTCGATATTGATTGGTCTATTAAAACTTTATTATTTTTGAATGGTTTTCAGTTACCCAGTGGACACGCACGAAAAAAAGACGTCTTTTAAACGTCTTATACACGTTTTGGACCTCTTTTAAACGTCTTTTGAACGTTTTGAACGTTCAAAAGACGTCTTTTTTTGGTCCACTGTGACTGTGAGTTTGAAAACATGCTTGGACTGGCAATCGGTGGATCGAAAATTAACGCCGTGAAACGGGTTCACAAGTGCCTCTGAATTTTACAATTATGTATAATAAGAATATACTAGTATATATATATATATATATATATATATATATATATATATATATATATATATATATATATATATATATATATATATATATATATATATATATATATATATATATATATATATATATATATATATATATATATATATATATGTATATATATATATATATATATATATATATATATATATATATATATATATATATATATATATATATATATATATATACACATAAACTTCTTTGGCATTCCTAGCTTTACTTTACTTCTTAAAATAAATATAATTTACAAATGTAAATGACTGCTAAAAATCGGCGCTACTGAATTTACCTTCGGGTTGGGTTGAAAAGTAGTGACATAAAACATAAAAATATCGTTCCAACATACATTTTTCATTAGCAGAATAGTTAAATTTACAATTTTAACCTTAAAGATAAATATAGGACTGTTAGTTGCCCTACATCAACCCTTTAATGTCAACCTAAAATCTTATTCATTGTCACGGAAGGACAAACAGAATAAATTAAACTTGGAAGATCTAGAAAGCATCTAACTTTTTTGAAGGACTTCATTATTTTTTTAGAAATACCCAAGTGTGGTGTAATTCTAAAAAAGATTTACATTTTCTTAGCATTGATGACAATATTAGAAAATAAATTACATTTTATACAAAAACTATGAATCCTTCCATGACAAATTTTGAGTAAAAAGTTTTTTCTTATCGGCCGTTTAAGTGATGATTTTCTTAAATTCTACAGAGTATTTGATTTTAACGAACTTTATTAAGATTTGATTGCAGATCGAAACATTTGATTGCAGATACATCGAAACATTTAATTGCAGATCGAAACATTTGATTGCAGATACATCGAAACATTTGATTGTAGATACATCGAAACATTTGATTGCAGATACATCGAAACATTTGATTGCAGATACATCGAAACGTTTTTTATAGGGATTGAATTTAGACTGAAGAAAGCTAATAATGAGAAATACCTTAAAAAAGAAAGAAAGCGAAAGAAGGCAAAGTTAGAACTTTTAGAAAGCAAAACACAAAAGAATACGAGTCTAAGTTGAAAAAAGACACAGAAAGAAAAAAGTTGGAAAGAGCTTTGAAAAAGAAACAGGTAAAAATGTTAAGATATTGTTTTATATATAATTAGCACTTTTTAATTGCAAATATTTTTGCTTTTATTGTAAAGCTATGCCATTTGTTTTGATTTTTGTATGTTATTCATTATATGATTTATTTTAATTCCTTATGTATTTCATTAATACGTTTATTTTTACTCATTTTTTCTCTTCGGATAGAAATTATCTTATTTTCAGATGGAAACAGTACATAAAGATGAAATAACTAATCAAGTGGTATATCGTTCATTAGCCAAAAAGACCCTATGAAACCAAGTTTACAGGGAAGTTTTGTCAGTTAAAATTTTAATTGAAAATGCTAAACAGTTTTTTGAAGTAGCCGATTGGCTGTGTGACGTAACAGTAATCTGACCGTGACATAACAGTAATCTGAGCGTGAACTTGAGGATTTTTTTGGGAGAAAATATCTTTAAATAAAGTTTAAAAGAAATCAAAAAATGTTTTAATTTTGGAGAATATTGATTGCTTTACATATAATATGAACAATAAAGTTAAAAACTTCTACGACTCAATTTTTGAAACTGGAGCAGTTCCTTTGATTAATCGTCCTACTAGGATAACTAAAAACTCAACGTCTCTAATTGACAATATCATTACAACTGATATTCAAAGAGGCATTTTAAATTTTAACATTTCTGATCATTTCCCAGTCTTTTTGACTCTTAACTCAAACTAATATGAGTCTTTTTAAAAAATCAGTAATCTTTTTTTTTATGCACTGGGATTACATTGATTTCAAGAGGAATGCTGACACCATTTATGAGACCTTCTTAAAAATATTTTACGCTGTATTTGATGTTAACTTTCCTATTATTGAAAAAACAATTAAAATGAAAAATTTTAATAACCCTTGGGTTACAAAGGGTTTCAAAAAATCATCTAAAACAAAACAGAAGTTGTATATAAAGTATCTTAAAACGAAATCATCTAAAAATGAAAAAATATACAAAGATTATAAATATTTGTTTAAAAAAGTTTGTAAACGCTTAAAGAAAAATTATTACTCTAGAATATTAGTCAAATTTAAAAATAACTCTAAGCGCACCTGGCAAGTAACAAAAGAAATTACTGGCAATCAAAAAACATGCTCAGGTTCCCTCCCCCAAATGATTATAGTTGATAACAAATGTATTCATGAATCAAAAGCTATATCTAACGAATTTAATAAATACTTTATCAAAATCGGCTCTAATTTAGCTAATAAAGTTCTCTTTACCCCAGTTGTTTTTAATGATTTCTTAGTACCAATGGATGATTGCAACTGTTTCAAAGAAATATACTCAGAATTATCTTTTGATGAATTCGAAATCGCCTTCAAATCACAAAAAAAAAAGAAAAGCTATCGGAGCTGATGGAATTAATGGTGACATAATTATCAAGTGTTTTAATAATCTTAAAGATATTCTTTATAAAGTTTATAAATCATCTGTCCAACAAGGAGTTTTTCCTGATCGACTAAAAATTGCCAAAATCCCGGGTTTTGTACAAATTGTTCATCCCGAAATCCCGGGATTAGTCTCCAAAATTCCCGGTATTTCGGGATCGTCAAAAAAAAGGAAAAGTTAATAAAGTTTAACCTTATAATTGTAGTTTAGTAATTTTTATATTGTCTTTGGTATAGTAGCTGTTTGCTTGTGTAATTATTCTCTTTGCAATGTTTTTCTTTTGAAATTCTTTTTTTCTGTATTTTATTAAAAATAAAATTCAAAACATTATTGCTTGTCTGTAAAATGTATATATGTTTATATATACATATATATATATATATATATATATATATATATATATATATATATATATATATATATATATATATATATATATATATATATATATATATATATATATATATATATATATATATATATATATATATATAATATATAAGAAAATAAAATTAATGTATAACTTTTATTAAAAACTCTTGCCCTTTCTACCAGCAAGCGCTTATATTTTTGTTATTATTTATGATATACTAGTTTTGATATTATACTATATATATTTTATATTATAATATTAAAACTTGTATATTATAAAAACAAATGAAATTTAAGTGCTTGCTGGTAAAAAGAGCAAGACTTTTTAATAGAAGGTATACATTAATTTAATTTTGAATTTTCTGCTTCCAAAAGTATGCACGATTTTAATTCCATTTTTATATCCATTCATTTTAATTTCAAATGTTTTTTTAACGTCATGCATATTTATATATTTTTTTAATTTTTATTATTATTTATATTGTGTTGCCATTTTAAGGTATTGTTATATAATTTATTATACGAAGGTTTATTAATTTTTAAAAGTCTTAAATAAGTTTTAATACAAAATTAAGTTAAAACATGATTCAACCTAATTTTAGAGCTTCATTAATGTATAAAATGTTTTAGTTATACTATCATTAAACTATTCATTTTTAAGTGTTTGATGAGTGCTTAAAAAGTATTCAATTGCGTTTGCGTTTTTTTTTATTCAATCCCAGGATTTCCCGGGGACAAATTGCTCAATCCCGAAATCTCGGGATTGAAAATATCCGGTATTTTTGCCATCCCTAGAGACAAACCATGACAAAATAAAAAATTTAAAAGAAAAAAATATTAAACTTTTTTTTGTTTTCGATGCTATTTACATTTTATTTACAAAAAAGTTAGTTGCTTTGAAAAACGATGTTAAATATTTTATTATATATGTTGTCTTTTTATTAAAAAAAAAGAAATTAAAAAATATGGATACAAGTGTTGCAGTTGCAGAAGAGAATGTTTATATTGGTTCGTCTTTCGAAACTCGTCCTAGGCAGCTGGAAAGTGGTGGTAGGGGTCAATACTGTTGTGTACCAATGTGTATAAATGCTAGGTATGACAAGCATAAAAATAAAACAAACAATTGGTTTATTTACTTTTCCTAAAAGCAAACCTCAATTGTTAAAAAAGTGGATTAATGTATTTAATAGCATTCGACAACAAAGAGGAGTAGATAACATTAATGTTGAAAAGAAGTATACGAATTTCATTTTAATATAAATGATATTATCTTAAAACCTTGTTCTGGAAGAAAAACACTTCATAAAGATTCTATACCGTCTATTTTTGTGTTTAAAGAAAACATTATTAAAAAAAATAGAAAAATTTCAAAAAAAATATTACCTTGCAATATAACGACAGAAGCTTTAGAAAGTGGAACTTGTTCTAGTATAAAAACAGATATAAATTTTCATATCAAGCATCCCAAAGAAAACGTTGCTTATGAAAATTGTCAACATTTAAAAGAGCAGTTAGAGCAACTTAAAAAAGAAAACGATTTCCTTAAAAATGAAAACCTAACATTAACAATAATGAACTCCAAAATTAACAAGGGGATTGAAAGTAAAAAACAAAACGAATTCAATTATAAAAGTATTTCTACTGAGCCAAAGTTGTTCAAATCTTTTACTGGTTTAGAATTAGACAGATTCAATGATGTATTTTTTTTGGTGGACCCAGGTGAAAACTGTGAGTTTTTAAAATTTTATGATTCTCAGTCAAGTATTGAAAAAAAACAAAGCAACATAGAATCGATGCCAAAAAAAGGTCTGTAACCAAAATTATGTGCACTTGATCAGTTTACTATGACTCTTTTTTATTTAAAAAATAAATTTGCACTTATTGGATCTCATATTTGATGGCTGTTTAAATTGCCAAAATCAACAATATCAAGACAGATAATATCCTGGATTATTTGTATTTTACACTTGGTAGGATTCTTATTTGGCCTTCCAGAGAACAAATTGATTTGACAATGCCAGAATGTTTTAAAATAACATACCCAAGTTCAAGGTGCTTTATTGATTGCACTGAGTTGTTTTGTCAAATACCATCATCCTTAAATATTCAGAGTTGTATGTATTTAAGTTACAAAAGTCATGTTACATACAAGGGATTACTAGGTATATCTCCTTCTGGTGCTATAATATTTGTAAGTCAGTTGTATCCTGGATCAGTATCAGATAAGGAAATAGTAATAAGAAGCGGATTTTTAAATAAAGATCTTTTGGATAAAGATGATTCATTATAGATAGATGGTTTACAATTGAAGAGGAATTATAAACATCAGTGTACGTCTTAACATTCCTTTATTTTTAGAAGGTCGAAACCAATTTACATAGGCTGAGGTTAAAGAAAGCGTGCTATCCAAAGAATAAAGCGGTATAAAATAATACGTAATGAAATAACACTATCTTTACATGGTTCAGCCAATCAGATTTGGACGGTTATTTGTCTACTTACAAACTGGGAAAGTTTTTGAGATTATCAAATCATTTCTTTTTAACCGGTTTATTAAAGTCATCCTTGAAGGCCAACACTCTTCTTTATTTCCTGTAAATTCTGGGGTTCCCCAAGGTTCCATCCTGGGCACTGTTTCGTTTCTTATCTACATAAACGATCTTCATCTAAAGTAGCTCTTTTTGCTGATGACTCAACTTTATACTCCTGTCTTGACAAAAAAGGCTTCTCTTTTCGATCGCCTAGAACAAGCAGCTGATCTTGAATCCGATCTCACTTAAGTAGTAGATTGAGGTTCACAGTGGCTTGTGAATTTTAACTCTAACAAAACCCAGTTGTTTACTGCAAACAACTACCGTAATATGGTCAACATTCATATATTAATGAATGGAATCATCTTACTAAGTCCTCCTCTTTACGTCTTCTTGGATTATCGCTTACTACTGACCTTTCATGGAAACCATATACACAATTGATTGCTAAATTAGCTTCTGCTAAGGTTGCTTCTCTTTATCGTGCTCGCTATTTCCTTACTTCTGATTCCATTCTCAATCTCTACAAATCTCTTATTCGTCTCTGTATGGAATACTGTTGTCATATTTGGGCTTGTTCTTCTAACGATTCACTTTTTCTTCTTGACAAGGTCCAAAAACGCATTGAAAATGTTGTTGGACCTGGACTATCTGCTAAGCTTGAGCCTCTTTCCCATCGTCGTAAAGTTGCATTTCTTTTTCTTTTTTGATGAATACTATCATGGTCGCTGCTCAAAGGAGTTATCATCTCTAGTTCCATCAACTAAAATTCATTCTCGTTTTACTCGTTATTCAGCTAAGTCTCATTTGTTTACTGTATCTGTGTCTGCATGCTCTAAAAACATGAAGATGGGAGAGAGTTCCTTTGGAACTCTCTCCCATCTTCATGTTTTCCTGACTCATACAAGCTTCAACTTTTCAAGTCTTCTGTCAACCGTTTCCTTGCTCTCTGTTCTTTTTTTTTCCTAGTAAATCCCAACTTAATAGTGGTTGCTTGCAGCCTTGTTGGAAGTGAATGCAAATAAAAAAAAACAACTTCCAATCACCCTTAATAAACGATAATGAAAAAACTACATGATATTAACTAAAAGAATATATTTTTTACTAATGACCTACTTTTTAAAAATGTAATTTTTATTTGTATTATAATTTATTGTTCAATTTGACTTGTCTCAAGTTCAACAATAGCAGGTTAAAGATATTTGATATAAAATAAGTTATGTTTATTTACAACATCTTTAAAGAACATTATATTAAAAGAAATTCGAATAATAATGCATCCTTTAAACGTATAAACGATGAAATCACAAAATGTTACTTGTGATATGGGCATTTTATTTCTATCAATCCAAATTCATTATTTAATTCTCCGTTAATTAACATACCATCAGGGGATGCAGCAAGCCATGGTAGTTTAGGCTGTATAACAATCCCAATGTATAAACGTTTTGTAATAGGCTACAAACTAGTAGTCAAAATACCTTAATCACAGAGGTAATTATGATCACTTTTACCAATCTCGTTTTACTTTTATTCAATACAGAGACAGGTGTCTGCAGACAAGACTTTTTTTGCTACTTTCCTTTTTGCTGCTACTCCCTTCACCTTAAAATTGCTACCGCTAGTAAAACAATTTAGTTCATTTTTTTTTTAAATAACATTAGTTATAATTCATAAAATGTTTTGCAATAGGCTACAAATTAGTAGTAAAAATACCTTAATCACAGAGGTAATTATGATCACTTTTTCCGATCTCGTTTTACTTTTGTTTAATACAGAGACAGGTGTCTGCAGACAAGACTTTTTTAATTCTTGATGTTCATTAAAATCTTGTGAGTCACTATCATAATTTTCATCAGGTTACTTCTGTACTCTAAATATATAAATCTAATGTTAAAATATAGTTTATAGAAATTTTTATGGTATATTATAAACACCTTAAAGTATACATTAAAAAGTATACATGAAATTAAAATTAATACCTTAAGATATTACGATGTTCAGTAAAAATGATTTTAAGGCTAAACATTAACGGAGATAATAAGTGTATACTTTAGTCAACAAATAATAATTAAAACTTAATGAAGTACTTGTTTTACTCAACGCCAAATTAATAATAAAGAAATTTTTAAAAAATATAACTAAGGTTGAATAAATATATAGAATAAAGGAAAATAAAGGTGGGGTATGATGACAATGATAGTGAGATCATATAAAATGTAGCATAAAAAATACATACATATAATGAATTTTATTTAAATACATAAAAAACACAAACTTAAATAAAATTTTAGGATGCATTAACATTTAAGCAGCTCTGGTCATAGATCAGCAAATTGAATTAGTGAATTCTTGTGCGATATTATGCTGAGAAGATCAAATTGCTAAATAACCCTTTAGTTCATCTACTACAATATTCTTATCACTTTTATCTGAATCGTTATCAGATAAAGCTTCAAATTCACTAATTTCATTATGAATTTGATAAGAAATATTGAGGTTATTATCCAGGGCAGTGATGTTGGAGGGTTCATTATCTGAAGTGTTCAAACTATATTTTTTGCAAACGCTTTGAACGACTGTTTTGGGCAAAGCGTCAATAGGCTGAGGAAAATAAAACCCAATTTTACCTCTGTAATTATAATAAAACTATAACTATGCCTATAACTATGTAGTCGTAGTTATAGGCTCCATCAATAACCATTTAGATGTTGTTTCAACTCAATATCTGGTAAAAGTACTTTTGTGCTGTCTGTTGCTTGATTAATCTGCTCAACTGCTGATTGTTAAGTAGTCGCCACCATTTAATAGATTATTTTCCATTATTAAAAGAATAGCCATATTTTTTTTGCAAGCTTGCCAGCATATACCAAGAATTTTTCTTTTTAAAAACTTTTTTTTGCTGATTTTGCACCAATCTCAGCTTCTCTATTTATCCAGCTTTACAATGTTGCTCGGGGTACTTTGAAAAATTTAGCAGCAGCTCTAACATAAATTTTAGGTGAACTAATAACACTGTTTATAGCTTCAAGTAACACTTCCTCTTTATATTTCACGTATTTACCTCGAGTTGGATGGCATTGTTTCTTATTATGAATTTTATTTTTGTTATTAGCCATTCTAAAATAAAAACTTTATTTTATAAATTATTAAAATTTTCCATTAAAAAAAATTAAAGATTGTCTCATCATCCTTATATTTTAAAAATATTATATAAATATTTAACTAAATAAATGCACATATTTAAGATTGATAACTTTTAGGACATAAATGTAACATAAAGTACTTATATTAAAAGAATAAAATCTAATAATATAAATATCATACAAGTATGTGTTACTTTTAGACACTTGTGAACCTAATTTCGGCCTTGGCCGGAATAAGGTTTTTACCTGGCCGAATTTTGGTCTTTCTACCAGGTGTAATTAATTAAGAAATACAATCTATAGAAATGACTCAACATAATTCTAAAGCTAAAATTGTCTTTTTAAGAAATATATTTATAGAATTCTAAAATTTTATAAAATTCTAAAATTTTTTTAATAGTTTAAATAGTTTAAAATAATTAACATTTTTGAATAGTTTTAATAGTTTAAATAGTTTGAAATAATTAACATTTCGTTAAGTATTATTTATTTAATGTTTTTAAGCTTCAAACAAGATGCTTACGTGATATTTTAAATCTAAAGTAATATATATATATATATATATATATATATATATATATATATATATATATATATATATATATATATATATTCAAACAAGTTTTATAAAAATAAATATTTCTAAATGGGTTCTAATTTTAAGTTCTGTTAACTTACCATTTATTTAAAGTATTGTAGCGTTATTTTATTTCATTGCCGCAATGAAAGTTAAATAGCCGTTAACGGCTGGGCTTTTTCAAATAACTTTTGATGCGCGCGCAGAACTTATTGTGCTTTCAGATGGGACGAAAAAACTCACCGCAGGGCCTTATTGAACTGGCCTAGAGTTTAAAGCCGTGCTTAGAACATATCACTTGCTGGCTGACAGTTTTAGCAAGTGGCTAAAAGCTGAGCAACTTGGCCAACTAGCTAATACTGACTGACCAACAAAGTTGCTGGCTTCTGGCTGCGCAAATTGCTCTGAATTATAATTAGTATTGTTTTCAACAAAAAGAAAATAAATTTAAGTTTAAATTATTTTTTTTCAATTAAAGTTAAAAATCAAATAAGACTGATATTGTCATGAATAAAGATAGTCATGTTCATATTGGAAGAACTTAATTTGCTTCTTCTTGAGTTCAAAATCAATCCAGTTAATGAAAACATGGATTCCACTGATACACTCGAGGTTGGTATGCTAAAATACTCTTTTGCAAGCACTGCTAAGTGTGGATACTTTGCATGATGATTTCGCCAAAACAATAAACAATCCAGTTCTTCATCTGTCGTAGGTATACGAGATATAAATTGCTCTACTTCCGAATCAATTTGATAATTTTTTTCTGCAGAAGTAACAATTTTCTTGATTTCTTGAAGTAGTTGTCCCTTAGCACTAGGACCTGATTTTGAATCTTTATCATTTTTTGACTCTGATATAACTAAAACCAGATAAATCAATTTAATAAAAACCGATATCAATAATAAACAAATGATACTTGAAGAACTCAATAATTTAATAAAATAGTAATTACTGATACTGGTTTAATAACTATTCTGTTTTCCACAATTAATATAAAAAAGTTAATTTTTAATAAAGTTTATTTGTGTTTCAGTAAATTTTTCCAAAACAAAAACTTATTTTATTGATGTTATTAGTTGTATAGACATATAATAACTTGAATTAAATCTAAATGGGTCACTTTTATGTTTAATGCATTCTCCAACAAACTTTCCTTTATTTCATCTCTTGTATATAAAATTTTTGTGGCTGGATCTAAAAAACAGCATAGTTTTGCAGAAGTTAATAACTTAAGTCTTTGGTCAATTTTTTTAGAGCAACATTCCTTTAGCTTTTTTATTTCACTCAAATTACAAGAATTAATTGAAAGTAGTTTTAGTATTTTGTGTTTAACTAATGGCAAAATAGAAAGCGAATTTCCAGCACTGATCACATGGGTTAATGATTCAAATGGTTTTAAAAATTTAACCAATTCTGAAATCAAGGCTTGTTCTTCATTATCTAAACAAAGGTTTTGTCTACCACATGTCTTGAATAAAATTTCTACAGGATCTAATAATTGGTTAAATGATTCTATCATAAAGAGAGCACTGTTCCATCTTGGGCGTATTTGCTGTTTCAGACTTCTATGGTGTCTTTTTATGAAATTATCATCAAATTTTTCTTTACAAACAATATCTAAATTGTTTGCTTCAATCATGTTTGCTTCATCATAAATTTGAATGGGAAATTGCTGCTCTAAATCATCAATGTCTTTCACTTCAGCAAGGTTTCGAAGATTGTTGTATAACTTTATGTCTGCTTCACAATGTGATTCCTCTAAAAGAAAAGTTGACTTGAAGTTCAGGCAGGTTACAATTTGTCTGCATTTTTCTAACA
Source organism: Hydra vulgaris (assembly GCF_022113875.1). Classification (NCBI taxonomy): domain Eukaryota; kingdom Metazoa; phylum Cnidaria; class Hydrozoa; order Anthoathecata; family Hydridae; genus Hydra; species Hydra vulgaris. Next base: position 6,707,923 of record NC_061160.1, on the reverse strand, counting down.
AACATTTTGTTTCAGTACAACTATTTATGCCATCACATGTCAATATTAAATGCAAGATATGAGCCAGACAATGTTGTGGATCCTTCGAGCCTAAATGTTTAGATGTTTTTATCATATTCGCTGCTCCGTTGTGCACAATATGTAGCCTCATATCTTTACAACGCCTCTGAAAAAATTCTTGAACAATGTCTTTGATAAAATTATGAAAATTTTCACCTTTATGACTTTCTAAAGGCAAACAAGCCAAGGTAAAAAATTTTTTATGCCAGTTTTCATTAATAATGGAACACTTCAGACCCATATAATTAATTTTTTTGTACTTTGAAGAATCATCTATTTCTTGTTCACAAGTAGTAACAGACAAACCTGCCGTCGGCAGGTTTGTCTGTTACCACTTTGTTTGTGTTTAATTCGGCTAATTTAAGTTGAAAAATGTTAGAGCGATAAAAAATCATTATAAGCCAAGAATATTTAAAATATGAAACAAGTGGCGGACGTTGATGTACTTATATAAAGGAGGAGTGTGTCGTTACTATTTCATCTTAGAGAAAATTTAAATAGCAAAGCAAAAAGCTGCACACACAAAAAAAGATGCTCCAAATAACTTGCTGCTTTTAAGTTATACAAGAGAACTTTGGGTTATTAAACTCTTCTTTTTTTTCTTCCAGCCAACAATAGTGACTTTGAAATCGGCTGCGGTTGAATATATTGTTCGATTGGCGGCTTAGTAGTTGCTAATAACGCAAAGTGGCGGCTGTAAAAAGTAGGTACAAGTGGCGGCGGCTTTTTGCTAATAGCGGGGGCTTTGACCTCTAAACTGGCCCGAGAAGAAAAAAAGCGTATCATATGTAAATATATCAATAATTTTAAAAATATACTGAATATACTTAAATCTTTGTTTTTAACACCATTCTTTATTTGAAGATATAGTTTTGTGTTCATAGTAATTTTTTATACTTATGACGTGCTTTTAACTCACTAAAAGTTTCTTCCATAAAATCAAAATTAAAAAAAAGTTAAACAGAAATAATACTAAAATCTGTTCAAATCATAATGCAGCACTATAAGTTTTCAGTAAGTTTTTGCTGGTTTTTACGTAGGTTTAAAAGATTCAATGCCATTAAATAATTATGCTTTATTTAAGGAGTATGCTAGCACTTAACTCTCTCAACTAATCAAAAAACGCTACCGACCAAACACTTTTTAACAAAGACCAAAGCATCAATTACGTAAACAGCGAGTCATTGAGATATTTTTCAGTTAATTTTTCCTGGCCCCACCAAAGTTTATTGTCACCGGCCGCCATTGTATATATATATATATATATATATATATATATATATATATATATATATATATATATATATATATATATATATATATATATATATATATATATATATATATATATATATATATATATAATTCACATTAAGTAATTTTGTTAGAGTTAGATTAAAAGTGATATACTATCACAATGAAAGTAATTAAAAACCACATTGTCAGAAAACCTGAAGTAAATATTTTTCTAAAATACGTTATTTGGAAGAATAACCACAATCAAAGTGCATTTATATATATATATATATATATATATATATATATATATATATATATATATATATATATATATATATATATATATATATATATATATATATATATATATATATATATATATATATATATATATATATATATATATATATATATATATATATAAACAGGGCCGGCGCGAGTAGGTGTCACTTGGAAGGGGGAGATGCCATTACAACTTTTGCCGACTTGAATAAAAAAAAAAAAGGTCCTCGTTTTCCAAAATTTGCCGACTGCCATGAGACATTTGCCGACTGTCTAGATTACCGACTAACCTATATCGAGAGTATATTTATATATGTATATATATATATATATATATATATATATATATATATATATATATATATATATATATATATATATATATATATACAGTGGCGGAACTACTGGACGCAGGACCCTGCGTTGCGGGGGGGCCTACCAGCTATAGGGGGCCCTCATATAAAAAAAGTTATACTCTCAATAATATTTATACTATAAAACTCTTTTCCGCAAAAAAAACATTCTTTTGCGGGGGGGGGGGGGGCAAATTTTGAAGTTCCGCCATTGTATATATATATATATATATATATATATATATATATATATATATATATATATATATATATATATATATACACACATATACATATATACATATATAAATATACATATATACATATGTATATTTACTTTTTTTTTATTTTTTTTTACAATTTTTATCATATTTATATATTTTTTTCAATTTTTATTTTTATTTCTATTTTTTTTATTCATATTTAAATTTATTATTTTGTTATAAAAGTATATATTTTTTTATATTTATTTTTGTTATTTTTATTTATTAATTTTATATTATATTTCATTTTTAACTTCATCCATTTACAAAAACGATTAATTACAATAATATAACCAAATTTAAACCTTGCCGTAACCCTATCTCTGAGCCTGACCTTGATGCCTAACCTAACCAAAACCGCAGTCGATGTAGCAGCATTTCTTTGCAAATCAGGCTATTTGATAGGCGATGTATATACTTTTCGTTCTCTATAAAAGTTTCTTATGGGTACATTTTCTTAGAAAAAAATAATGCTTACGGGGACAAAAAATTAACGGGTACACTAAAATGTCAAAAAACAAAAATAAATGTCGATATTCATTTCGCAAATGCTTTTTACGAAATGTAGCCTTCTGCAAGTTGAATTACGAAATAACACTATTTTGCAACATACGAAAGTAGCGCTTACGGAAGTAATTAAATTAAATTTATTATATAATTAAGTTTTAGCATTTATCACTTAAATTAGGTCTTATATATTATAATTTTTTTTATATTATTATCTTATATATTATAAGTATTATAAAATACGTTAACGTTGCAACGTTAACGTATGCAACGTTAACGTATGCAACTTTAATGTATGCAACGTTAACGTATGCAACGTTAACGTTGCAACATTAACGTTATACAACGTTAACGAATGCAATTGCGTAATTGCCTTTAATGAAATCAAAAAAAGACCTAACTTAAGTGATGAATGCTAAAATTTAATTATATAATTTTTATTATATAAGAATAGCTCTCACTTGTTTTCAAATAGAACATTTTTATGTTTAGTCAGTTATATGCGCTTTCGCTTTTATTACCTCCATAACAACAAGTAAATTTAAAAAAATTTTAAAGACATCCTTTTCAATGATTTTTTCTAAAATTATTTCCTTTATATAAAAAAGAAAGTCAGGGTGGGAAGGTTGTATGTTGTTTCTTGTATCGTTGGGCCTATAAAATGTTTTAATTTTCAATATCTCAAGTTTATAGGGACTATACAATTGCTGAAAGTTTTAAAGCTCTAGCTATTTTGGAGAGCAATAAAAAATTATTTGGAAGATTTTGTAGCAAAAAGAGGAAACGTACAATACGACCCTTCCCCGGGTCTTCGCCCCTGGAAACAGTTTTGACATAGAAGCTCACTAGGACTATACAAGCGCTAAAAGTTTCAGAGCTGTAGCTCCAGGGGCGGATCTAGGGGGTATCCTGTGTTGCCCAGGATTCACCCATAATATTCTGAGAAATTATAAAAAATTTCGTTTCATAAACTAAAATATACTAAACTTAAATTTATAGAAAACTAATATGAATATATGAGTTCTTTAAAAAAATAAATATTGCCTTTATAGAAAAACATACACGGCTATAACAATGTCTCAAAGACTTAGCTCTCATCCGTCATGTTTTAAATTGCCGCTATTAAAATCAGAACTCTTTTTTTAATGTAAACGGTACCGAAAGATCCCTTTTAATAAATCGTTATTGCAATGTATTTTGCTTGCCGTAATAAAAGCCCAAAAAGATCAAAAGGGTTCTTTCGGTTCCGTTTATATATAAAAATGAATCCTTAATTATTCTAATAATGCCTTAATTATTCGTATAAAGCCTTAAGTATTCGAATAAATTAAAGTTTATCAAAAATTTGCATTAAGTAATTTTTATTACAAATTTTTTTTTTTTTGCAATTATGGATTTGTTGCTATCCAATGCCAACAAAGCCAAGCATTTGCCTAATATTACGACTTACAAAGCTAAGCTTCGTAATAATCTAAAAGAATTAAATTCAAACTCTCCTGTTGTAAACAAAGATCTTCTTTCTTTAAGAAATTCTGAAATGGAAGCTTTTATTCCCATGCAAAAAGAAAGAGAAGACTATTTTTTTTTTTTAAGTATGAGTTTAAATACGTTTTTTTATGTTTTATTTTGTTTATAAAACAATAATTCTTGACAAATAATGTTTAGTTAAATATGTTTGTTTTACTTATATTTAGTTTATATATGTTACGACTTTTTAGGTCAATGGAAAACGGTAACTGTCTTTACAACTCTGCTGCTTTATTAATAAATTCATCAGATAAAACACATGGAATTCTTCGACGATTAACTTCTGTTGAATTGTTTGAGAAAGCAACCTTTTATTCGAGATAATCTTAAATCAAGTGGAATCTAAAAGTTTTTCTTAACTCTCTAGTGTTTTCATGGCATGTGTTTCGTTTGAGTCTTCTGATTCTTTTACAGAATTAAATGATATAAATATTGCTAAACTTATAAAAAAAGAAGCTTATCACAATTACAGAAACAATAAGTTTTCTTCTATTTTTTTTGCTTAATTGCATTATCTACAGTGTTAAATAAACAAATTCGGTCTATTTATACTGAATTTGGACTTAAAAAATATTAAAAATTTTTTAATGTATGTATATACCCACGTGGTGATCATAAAACAAAATAAGAAGTTCTTAGTATTTTATAGTGTAACACTGATTGTCTCTCTATTTCCAAAAATAAAGATATGTAGTCACCAAATCATTTTGTCCCTATAGTGAAAAGAGAAGTTTTATGCTCAAAGAAATTTGTCGAAAGTGATTTAAAAATAGGATCGTGTTCAGTTTCGCCAAGTGTTCTATTGCATTCTTCTGTTATCACTAAGGTTCTTAATTTATCTTGTCAATGAGTTCAATCTCATGTAAAATTTGGCATAGGTAACGAAACTAAAATTACAGATATAATACTGATATTACTCCAAATCCAATTTTACTTAATTGTATTCCTTGTTCATCAAATCAGTCTTCAAGCCTTCCTTTTTATGATGTTTCTACTTACTATGAGCGCGGTAGACATCTATCTGCTGGCAAAGATGGTTCAATGTTGATCTAATTAATAAAATATTTATTCCTAACTTGTGTTTTATTTTTTCTGTTTCTGGTGACAAAAAGAAAAAATCATTTTTATATAAATGGCTACTTAAATAATCCTGGTTAGCTTACTCACAGATTGAAGATGGAGCATACTGCCTTCCATGTAAACTGTTGGCAAGCAGAATTTCAAACAATACCTCAATAATCACCTTTATTCGAAAACCTTTTAAAATATGGGGTAATGTCATTCGTGCTTTTATGGATCACAATAATAATTGTAGACTTCATAAAATGTTAATGCATTGTCTTAACATCCTAAAATCTAGATCTAACTCATAAAAAAATCTGATCGAAGTTGACATCAATAATCTTAGAAAAAAACTTATTATAATTAATTGAAATAAATAAATTCCAATTATAAAGATAATTATTTTTCTTGGCCACAATAATATTGCAATAATTCGAGGTCATCTTGATGACAGTAAATATCATCCAGAGATCGGAGAAACATGTAAAGACAACATTGGTATAAATAACTTTGTAGAGCTTTTAAATTTTTGTAGTGAAGCAAGTGATAAAGTTCTTGAGCACCATATTCGTTCTGCTCCTAAAAATGCAAAACCTAGATATCTATAACCGCACAAAACGAACTTATTGAATGCTGTGGAAAAACAATCGAAGAAGTTTTAATTAATAAAATTAAAAAGTCAGATTACTTTTCTATCTTTTGTGATGGAGCCTTTGATTGTTCTAATGTTAAACAGTTATCTCTAGTTATAAGATACATTGACTGTGATAATTTTATTTGTTAAGACTTTCTACGGTTTATTGAATGTAAATCTGATACAACTGGTCTTAGTCTTGCGCAAAACATAATATCTGCAATTGATGATCTTGGTCTTGATATCCAAAAATTTAGAGGTCAAGTATATGATGGTGCTGGAGCAATATCTAGTAAATCAAAAGGTATTTAATCAAGAATTAAATTTATCAATACAAAGGCTATTTTTGTTCATTGTGTATGCCATAAACTTAATTTAGTTGTAAGTAAATCATGCAATGTTCAGAGTGTTAGAAATGTTCTTAATTTAATTTAATTTAACAAGTTTTTTTCCCAGAAAAATATGTACAAGTTAAATTTACATTGAATATATTACTGGTAGGACTTCCAGAAGATCACATGATCTTATCATGAAGCCCTTTACAATCTATATAACGAATTAAAAGGTAGAAAATTTACAAATATTAAAAATTACATAAGCGTTAGAATATTCTTCAAATGTTAAGCAAGTTTTAACATAATATTTTATAATATGGATATATAACATTCTCAATATTGAACAATATTACAATATAAAGTATTCAGCATATATTGTTTAAATAATATTCATCACACAGTCGACAAAAATATCAAATAACTTGAAATACTAAAAATAAATAAATATATTTTGTGTTGAAAAGATTATTTCTTTTGTTTTCTTTTTAAAGGAGGAATAAGACCATTTCAAAGAAAAATTAAAGTTAGGTAAAACTATTTTATCCCAAAGAAATGGACCACGATAAGAAATACAAAACTGGTCAATTTTTGTTTTGCAAAAGGGCTCTTTTCATTTTTTCATTTTTACTATCACGAAGTTCATATTTGTTTTTTGGCTTCAAATTATAGAGATTTATAAATACACTTGGAGATAAATTTTCTTTACATTTAAACATAAAACATAAAATATTAAAAATATTTAGTTCGTATATATTAAAAGCTTTCATTTCTATAAGAAGTGGTGTAGAGCTTGAAAAACGATTTCCAAAATTAATTATGCGAGCTGCGTGTTTCTGATGCCGATAGAGAGATTTAAGTTTGGTTTTGTGAGCGCTTCCCCATACAATATTGGCATTGTTTATATGGCAATGAATAAATGAATAATATAGTTGAGTTAGTTGCTTTTTATTTAGTATATATCGAGCTTTGTATAGAACTCCAATGTTTTCAGCAACTTTCATTGAAATACTATCAATTTGCTGACTCCAAGATAAGTTTTCATCTATTATCACTCCTAAAAATTTTGTAAATTTTTCTCTTTTTATGATTGTATTGTCAATGAATAGGTCAGATAAGATATTTTGGATTCTCTATTTTTTAGAGGTTGGGTGAAAAAGTATAAACTTTGTTTTATCCGTATTCAAGGACAATTTATTTTTTCTAAACCAATATGATATTCTTTTTAATTCATTATTCATATTATTAAAAAGTATTTCTATGTTTTCGTGCAACTGAAATAAATTCGTACCATCTGCAAAATTTACGGTCGTTAGGGTAGAAGCTTTGTAAAGATTATTTATGTATAATAGAAATAATAGTGGTCCAAGTATGGACCCTTGGGGGACACCGCACGTTATATTTTTTGTTATTTGCAAAGAAGGTTCTTTGTTATAAACAAATTGTTTGCGGTTACTTAGATAGCTTTTGAACCAATTTAGGGTTTTATCTTTTATACCATAGCTCTCTAGCTTTTTTATTAAAATATGATGATTAACAGTATCAAAAGCTTTTGACAAGTCAGTGAATATGCCTAGTGTGAATTGAGAATTCTTAAATGAATCGGCAATACTGCGTGTTACTTAGAGAATAGCGTGTTCAGTAGAACTGTTTCTCTGAAAACCAAATTGATTTTTATAAAGGAGTTTATTATCAATAAGATATGTGTAAATTCTATTATACATTATTCTTTCTTATATTTATGAAAAGGCCGGTAGAACTGAGATAGGACGATAGTTTGTTATGTTGGTATGGTCACCTGTTTTAGAGATTGGAGTTACTTTGGCTATTTTCAAACTATTTGGAAACGATCCTTGAGTAATAGATGCTTTGAAGATTTTGAAGAGGATATCTTTTATCTCATTAAAAGAGTCGATTACAATATTTGCATTTATATCATCAGGCCCTATTGCTTTATTCCTTTTTAATGATTTAAATGCAATTTTGAATTCATTATAAGTTAGATTTAAAAAATTTATAGTTGAATTTGGTGATGATATAAATTCATCAACAGAGTCGTTGTCTACATAAGGAATCTTGTTTGATAGGTTATGTCCTATTGACGAAAAAAAGTTATTGAATTCGGCTGCGATTTCATTTGAATCGGTAATTAACTTATTTTCAAATTTTATAGCATTCGGCATCGTATTTGTGTTTGTCTTATGTTTGCTAGTAATTTCTTTCATTATTTGCCACACCCGCCTTGAATTATGCTTGTGTTTTATATATATATATATATATATATATATATATATATATATATATATATATATATATATATATATATATATATATATATATATATATATATATATATATATATATATATTTATATATATATATATATTTATATATATATATATATACATACATATATATATATATATATATATATATATATATATATATATATATATATATATATATATATATATATATATATATATATATATATATATATATATATACTACATTTAGCATATATTTTATTTCTATGAGAACAAAAAATAAGTTTTATCATCTTGTTAAATTTATTAATGAAAAAAAAATTCAGTGGCTGTTTTTCATGAAAAATGGATATCAATCAATCAGTATATTTTTCGAAAAAAGGTCTTACTATGAGATGGTTTCTTGAGATTGTGAGCAAAAAAACACTTCATTGCATTGGTTAATAGTAATCTCGCAATTTAATCTTGGAGTTTATTTTCATATATTTTTTTTTCGATAATAATATGAACTTGTCTTAACTGTAAACAAAGTTATTCTTACAGTTAATGTGTTCCATGTGTTTATTTTCTCTAAACTGTTGACTAATGATCAATAAAGTAAACTTCAAATAATGAAAGCTTACTCAATTAAAACCATATTTCAACTCAAATAACCACACAAGGTAGAATCACAAAGTAAAGCTGAAAAAAAGGAGAAAAGGTAAATAATAGACAATGTATATAATGCTCCTAATTAAAATATCAAAGATACAGTACATAACGATACCAGTTTCGATTAACAATTGAGACTGGTACCGTTATGTAAAACTAAAGATAAATAGAGAAAAAAAGAATACAATAAAAATTAGGCATGTTTAAATTTATAAAGATAATAAAACTTCATGAAAAAAATAAAATAACAACTAAAATAAATAGTCCTTTTAAATAAATAAAACTATAAAAAATAAAATAATTATATTTTTTAATTTAAAAATTGTTAAAATACACAAACTTTCTATTTGAAGATCTTAAAGATACTGAATAAAGATTTGTATATACAGTGTATATACAAAACTTTATTCAGTATCTAATTCACAATGTAAAAAACCCATAAATTCTTCCCTAACATCATAAGAATAATTCTTCCCTAACATCATAGGAATAAGTCTATAAATCTAATTACTAAAGAGAATTGTTCCTGATCGGAGCAGTCAGATGCTTCATCAGCAATAACTGAAAAAAATTGTTTTTCTTTTATTTCAGAAATCAAAATATTCTGGATGTACTTTCCACAACAACTTATTAATTCATTCTGTGACAAATTAAAAATATAAGATGCACTCTTTGCACAGCTGTTAAAATGAAGTTCAAAAACTTTATCCCCACCTCTGATTCTGTAGTTTAAAAGTTCAATAAAATTACCTACTCCACCCACTTAAGAATATTTGCCAATGATCATCACAATGACCTCTGAAAGCTATAATAAGTCGGATAAGGAAAATGATTGAGTCAACAATTGGAGGCAACTTTTCAATATTTAAAGCAATCTCCTTTTCATATTCTTTATTAAAACATCTATATTTTTAATATTTCTATTCACAGTATTTAAAACTGCGGAAAATGTGGTCCAGGTATAAATTGTACTGCGTGATGATGTTCATAAATATTTCTGCTGAGTGATGTTCATAAATATTTCCTTTTTTACCATGATAATGTCTATAAAAAGTGCTCACAGCTTCTGGCCAGTATTTGAATGACTGAGAATACAAATTTTTAAATCTAGGAGCTTTTGAAGGGTATTTATATCCAAAGAAAATGCAACACAAACATAAAGCTCCATCTTCAGAAGGTGAATATCTAAGCCATGAAAATTTTTTTAACCATAAAAGTTTGAAAGTTCGCCCATTTGTTTTTGGAAAAGAATAAGTTTCATCAGGAAAAAAAACATTTTGAATCAAATTTTATATTTGTAAATCTTTCAAAGTAGAAGCCTTCGAAAGAATACATGCAATATCATATTCACAACAGAGTTCATTTGACAATTTCATTTAAGCGAGACTCTGCTCACAAATTTTCAGTGGATAAGATGCTTTTGTCTTTAGTTTTAGAACTATTTTCATTTGAAGATAATGTATTATTTGGATAAAATGATTTTGAATCAATAATTGCAAACAATATTTTTATGAGAAGAAATACACTTTTTGTTGACAAGAATACATGAAACAGTTTTGTCATTAATGGTAGATATAGATGATACCTCATTCATATTATATTTTTCTGCAAACATATGAATTGTTGATTGATTGGTAAAATTAACTTTTTTACAGATTTTACATTTTAAACATTTCTCATCTAGAATGAAAACAAGAGACACATAATGATTGTGTTTATATGGACATGGAGGGTATATTTCCTCAAAACAAAACAGCAAATTAACAATATCTGATGATAAACATAGAATACGAAGTTCAATATTAAGATCAAACATAATTTTATATTTTCGGAGAGAACTAATTGTTCTATAATAACACTGAACTCTTGTAGAACACACAGTTGAAAGAGCAAGAACACAAAGAAATCCAGACCATACAAATTCTTTACACATATCCTTAACAAGGTCATCTTTTAATTTTCCTGAGTCTATAGAATGTGTGGATACAGACACTGTTAACCAATTATCAATTGATGAAAACTCATTTGGATACTTTGAGCACAAGCTTACAAAAGATGGATGATTACTGTAAAAAAGGCATTTAAATATAAATCAATTGCTGTCAGTATTTTTAAATCCATTGCCAGACGATTATCACCACACAGATAAATCGAAAATAAACTAAATAAGCAATTGCCAGTAGATTCATATCTATAAAAAGGGCAATTAAAAATTTTTTAAGTAAAAAAAGTTCTACAATAAGCTCAATGGAAAATAAAATTGGATTTAATCATTTATTTACATTAAATCAGTTTGGTAAAAAGTTGAATCAATTAGATCAAGGCAAAAAATATATTTCATAATATTATTACTATATAAATTTACATCCCCAAATGAACGAACGCAGAGATAATATGTTTACAAATTTTAAATTCAACTTTTTATTTTACTTGTTAGGATAAATAAAGTAAATCTTACTTCACTACCATAGTTGTTCTTGACTGGCATTTCTGAGCGCAACTCTTGAATTCAACAAAAAGACTCAAAAGAAACTCAACCTCAACAGAAATATTTCTCTTTATTGACTTATTAACAGTCAACAACTGATAAAAAATCTGACTTTATGAAGGAGATTAATCTTTACTGACGATTTTGAATAAAGAGTTTGTAAATTTTCGATAAATCCATTTTCAAGCAAATACCTTACAGATTGTAGAGAAATGCACGCCACATCAAAAATTATTTAAAAATCATTTAAAACATTCAAAGAATTATTTTTAGAAAAGGTTTCTTTTAAGCTAGTCAGGCGGCAATCACATATATTTAATTCGACTAACTTAGCCTGAAGTTACGCTACCGAACGATGAAAATAAAATAATTTTAAGTACTTTAACAACATTTTAAAATCTCGTCAGCCGAATAAAAGGGCCAAATAAGTCGCAAGATTTTTTTGACTAACTCGGCCTTAAGTTACGTTACCGAACAGTAAAAATAAAAAGATTTAAAGGACTTAAATAATTTTTTAAAATCTCGTCAGCCGAATAAACGGTGCAGATAAGTCCCTAGGTTTCTTGACTAACTTGGTCCGAAGTTACGCTACCGAAAAAGAAATTACAAGCCGCGCTCGACACGGGCTATTTATTACATGCGCCTGTACTTATCATAGTTTATTAGGTATTGCTGTTTAGACCAAAAAAATAAAGATTTTATTTAATTTCGAAAATTTCAAAAATATATAACATATTTCATTAGCCTGATAGTTGTTTAGTAAAAAAGATGTTAGTCAATGCGCCTAACAAGACTAACGCTAAACCCGGCCCTGTATATATATATATATATATATATATATATATATATATATATATATATATATATATATATATATATATATATATATATATATATATATATATATATATATATATATATATATATACAGTATATATATATATACACTGTGTCAAAAAAGTTTTCATCCACCTATCCTATACATCTTTCAGACGTGATAACTTTACATTCAGCAAAGATATAAGCATAATTTCAACTTAATTATATCAGTTAACCATTCAAGAAGTATTGTATAAAAAGATTTTACAAAATAATGAATAGAAATTAAAATACAACATTTAAACATAAACAATGCCTGTTTTTGCGCCAAAAAAGTTTTCATCCACCCTGCACTCCAACCTCAATTTGTTATTAAATCAGTATTAAAGTATCATTTTTAAAATATAAATTAGATTTAGTAAGATTTTTGTATTTTTTTTTTTTTATATGAGTTTTTTATATTTTTTATTTTTGTTAGATTATTAATAAAAATGAGAGTTGCAGAGGAAATTAGATTGCTTATTGTTAGACTATGGAAAGAGGGAAAATCACAGCGAAATATAGGAAAAATAGTAAAGAAATCGCGTGCAACTGTGCAGTCTATTATTAAGAAATACCAAACCACCAAAAAAATTGCTGATAAGCCACGTACAGGGCGTCCAAATAAAATTCAAGTATTGCATCGACGAGCTATATTAAGAACAGTCATCCAGAATCCTAAAATAAGTGCTCCAAAACTCGCTGGAATGCTGAAAAATGATTACAATTTAAAAGTGGACCCTGAAACTGTTAGAATAACCTTAAGAAGAGCTGGATACAATGGTAGAGTACCATTGAAAAAGCCCTATATCAGCAAAGTCAACAAAGCCAAACAACTACACTTTGCAAAACTTTATATCAATGAACCACAAACATTCTGGGAATCGGTCCTTTTCAGCGATGAATCAAAATTTAATGTGTTTTCATCAGTTAAAGTTTGGAGAAAACCAAATGAAGCATTTAAAAAACAAAACTTGTGTCCAACGGTGAAGCATGTCGGAGGAAGTGTTTTAGTGTGGGGGTGTATGAGTGCTTCAGGTGTAGGAAACTTGGTTTTCATTGATGGAAATATGGATCAAAATGTGTATTTAAACATTCTAAAAAATAATCTGGAAGAAAGTGCCCACAACTTGGGACTTACTAGGTCATTTACTTTTCAGCAAGATAACGATCCAAAACATACTGCCAAACGTGTCAAGGAATGGCTTATATTTAAAATAGCTAAGCAACTTCATACACCCCCACAATCTCCAGATTTGAATCCTATTGAACATCTGTGGGATGAATTGGGTAGAAGAATTAGGACCCACGATGTGAGGAATCAACAACAACTCCAATTAGTAATTATGAAAGAGTGGGGCTTAATCACTCCAGAAATTACTAAAAAATTAGTTTGTTCAATGAAAAACAGACTACACGAAATAATAAAAGCTCGTGGTGGAAACACAAGTTATTAAAACACTAATAAATTGAGTTCGTATGACAATTTTATTTGATTTTTGTAAAGTGGATGAAAACTTTTTTGAGACAAAGATGTCTATCTTTTATTCCAAAATGCTGTATTTTATTTGTAACTCATTACTTTAAAAAACTTTTTTTGTACAATATTTCTTAAATGTTAAATGATATAATTTAGTTTATATCATGCTTGCATCTTTGCTGAATAAAAAGTTATTGCATTTTTAAAATGTGCAAGATAAGTGGATGAAAACTTTTTTGACACTGTGTATATACAGGGACTACTTAGTCCCTGTATATATATATCTGGGACGCAGGGCATTGAATCGATGTGAAATCGACGAGAGGGCTGACTTTAGCGCCTTCAATATACCAACATGTAATGTTAATAGCTTAAATAAAAGAGTGGTATTTAAAGATTATTGATAAGCTGCAACAAATGTTGATTCATATAGATTATATAATGTATTAACTTTAATTAATTAATTTTTTTAAGCCTTTTTATAGTACTTTTAAAGTAGTAAAAGTATTTTTATTAAGATGTTTATATGATGATTGTATTGCAATAATAAATACTACTTAAATATTTTATGACTACTTAAATATTTATGACTATTACTTACTTATTATATTATGAATATTACTTACTTAATTACTTAATTATTATATTTATGAGTATTACTTGCTTAATTATTTATGACTACTTAAATATTTTATGATCAAAAATGAAAAACAGTAACATACTATTACAGTACGAAGATTTTATTTGATTTTGAGTATAATTACGTTTTGATGCAAATCAAGTCTTCAAACTGTTACTAACAGTTTTAGGGGTACTTGAGTTACTTTACACTAAAGTAACTTTTTTAGTACTAAATAAAGTTACTTTACACTAAAGTAACTTGAGTTACTTTAGACTAAAGTAACTTTTTTAGTACTAAATAAAGTTGAGTACAAAAAAACATAAGAATGTTAAGTTATTATTGTACTAAACTAAACCTATTTTTAAGGTTATAATATATAAGAAATATTAACTTTATTCTCTATTTAAAAATAAATTTATAAAACCATTACAGACATGCCTAGAAAATGCTCAGTAGGTAATTGTCGTGGAAATTATGACAGTGCAAATGAGCATGTTAAAGTTTACAAATTTCCAAGTGACAAAGAATTATGTGAAAGATGGTTAGCAGCTTTACCAAATAAAATTCAATCACCAACAGACAATATGGGTGTTTGTGAAAAGCACTGGCCTTTGGGGTGTAGTATGCACTATCCAAAAAGATCTAAATATCAGGTGAGTCGAATTCATATATATAAACAAAAATTTCAAATCAATGTTGTAGTTATACTTGTAAGCTTTATTTAGTTCAAATTAAATAGATAATCTAAAATCAATGGAAACTTTTTAGATTCCATCAGATCCTCCTTCTTTATTTCCTGGGTGTTTTCCTTAAATGTTACGACAAACAGGCAAAACATTCCGTCAAACAAATTTTGAAAAAATTTCAATTGAATCAAGAAACTCATTCTGTGATGAACTCGATTCTTTCAACAAGATTGATAAAATAAAAAATTTTGAAGTCAAACAGTTTCTTACAGATGTAAAGCAGCGGTAAGAAAAGTTCTAATTAAATATAATTTTTGTAGGATTTTTTTATGTTAGTATTACTAATAAATAATTCTTTTAAATATTTCAAGGTTTCCTGATTATTTTGTTGTTACATAGGATCTGACTGTTTTTAATATGACATTTTCGCGTCCACCAGAAACTAATATTTCTGTTACAATCAATACTCACACTCAACAGTTACATGCTTATATCAAACACACACAAATTCATTGCAATGATATTTTGGGGTTTTCTCACAAACTCACTCAGTGGTCGCAGTTAGAAGCAATTATTTCAAGAATGAAGTCATCTAAACCTGAATTAAGCGAGGAACTAAAACATTTATTGCAAGAGATTGAATGTACATATGGAGAAAAATCTGATGAAATAAATTTTTTGATTGAACAACTACAACTGCAGATGATGCCTGTGAGAGGCAAGCGTTACTCTACACTAGTTGTACGACGAGCTTTAGAACTATACCTTTCTTCAAGATGCTGTTATCGAATTCTTTGTGATACACTTTCACTCCCACATCCAAGAACTCTTAAATTAAAATTAGGCAGAATCGGTGAAGTAGGAACACAAAAGGAATGTGAAGAATGTATTAAAACCGTGTTTGAAACATTAACTATTTCGGAAAAACGTTGCTGCCTGTTATTTGATGAAATGTATGTGAAACCAACTATACGTTTTCGTGGATGTCATTTAATTGGTTATAGTGAAGACAATCCTGCTGAAATTGCCAAGACAATTCTTTGTTTTATGATTAAGCCAATGTTTGGAAAACCAGCTTTTGTGTGTCGTATGGCCCCAGTTTATAAGCTATCTGGCATTTTTGTACAAAATTTAATTGTTGAAATCACACAGACAGTTGCTAAACTTGGTGGAGAAATTTTATGCCTTATTTCAGACAATCTTCCCACAAATCGTAGAATATATCAATTTTTTGCTTTAAGTTTAAATGAGCCATGGCTTGGTAATATTTGCAACCAAAGTATAATAATGCTTCATGATCCAGTGCACTTGTTTAAATCAATTCGAAATAACTGGCTTACAGAAAAAACTGGAACAATTCATCTGACACTAAATAGTCAATTATTTAAAGGGTATTGGAAAGATTTGGTAAGTTTATATGAAAAAGAAAAAAATAATGTTATCAAGTTGACAAATCTTTCATACAAAGCTATTCATCCAGGTATAATTGATCGACAAAATGTCACCCATATGTGTGGTGTTGTTAATGAGAAGACTGTAGCAGCCCTTAAAATTTGTGATTTTAAAGAGACAAGCGAGTTCCTTGAAAGAATATTATTGATATGGAATTACCTTAATATTAAACAAGAAGGTATGGACATACGTTTAAATGATCCAAATAGAGCTTCATACAAAAATGTAAATGATAAACGACTTCAAGAGATTTTGACATTTGCTGAAGCTGTTGCAAAAATGCCAGGAGGAAAGGGCTGGAAGCGGAACAAATCATTCACTAGTGAAACGAAAATTTCTTTGTCGAATATGCTTTACGGAATTGTAGATTTAATCCGAAAATTGCTGAATGAAGATCATCAATATGTTCTTCCCGGAATATTTCAGACAGATCGGTTAGAAGGAGAATTTGGAATATACAGGTAGTTAAATAATTCCTTACCTATTTATGATCAGATTGATATTGTTGTTATTACATTTAAGCAGGGTCAGACTGGCACTGAAGGGCCCGGGGGCAAAAATAAATTAAATCCTTAATCACATATTTTTTGGTTATAAGTAGAAATAACTTTTATTTAGAAATAACTGGTATTTTGTAACATCAAAAATGATATTTCATAGAAATAACTATTTTTATGTATTTTTTATGTATTTTATGTATTTTTTATGTATTTTATTAAATTTTTATGTATTTTTTGTGGCAGGGGCTCTGGGGTAAATCCCTCCCAACCCCCCTCACCACTCTGACCCTACATTTAAGAACACTAATTTTCGTATGTATCTTTAAATAAAATTCAAATTATATATAGTTTAGATTTTTTTATGCCAGGCAACTTTGTGGAGGCAGTTATCATGTTTCGGTTGAAGAAGTTAAAAATAGTCTTCGTTTACAACGCCTGAAGTTGTTTAGTAAATTGGATGCTATGGGTGTACCTATTTCTCAATGCTCAATTATTCAATCAGAGTGTTGTCAATTAGATCTGAATGAGGATGACATTAGTTATCTTGATACATCTGTCTCTTCAATTGATGCAATTTCCGATAAAAGAAAATGCTGCCCTATATTACATTTCGGGTTATGTCCAGCATAAATTTTTACCAAGTATATCCGTATCTGGTACCTTTGTTACCAATGCATCTGAGTTTACTGAGTTAGTATCTCGTGGTCGACTATGTCACCCTACTGAGGATCTATTTCAATATGTCAGATATGCGTATTCTCTTTTTATTTTATTACCTAATGCAGAGATGCGGTTCCAGTGCGTTAGATACATTTCTAAACTTTTTATATATTTCTATACAGCTTTACCTTTCGATTTACAAGCATTACCAATCAACACAGTTGTTTCCACCATTTTGAATTGTTTTTTCAAGGGTCTAACGAAATTGAATGAATCGTCAGACAAAGTTTCTTTAAATATTGAAGACCGCAAAGTTAAAAAGTTTTGCAAATAAATCAAACAACACGCAATATGTGGTTAAAATGGTTATTTTTTAAAATTGTTAACATTGTTTTAACACAGAAGTTAGATCATTTTAGATAATCAACTTTTTTTATTGTTGAATTTTGAAAATTCTTATATTTATAATTATATTTATTATTTAAAATTCTTATATTTATTAATGTTTGAAGATTAATAAATTATGAAATAATTTTAATTTTTAATGAAATGATTTAAATGGTTTCAAGTAATTAAATTTTATAAGATCCCTTTATTTACTGCATAAGATCTTTTGATTAACTACATAAGATCAATTTATTTACTAATTAAAGATTAAAGTTACTAATCCAGGCCTTATAAAAATAAGATTCCTATTTTACTATAAATTTTCATAAATTTAATGAGTTATGAGATTAAGATGTTATTTAATGAGAAACAAAAAATAACTCTGAATAACTGTTAATATTAGTATCAAAATCATTTAAGTGTTAAACTTCAAAAATTTTTCAAACATATTCAACTTTCAGCCCTCTCGTCAAAATCGCATGAAATCGAAGTTGCGCGTCCCGGTATTTTAGTAGTCCCTGTATATATATATATATATATATATATATATATATATATATATATATATATATATATATATATATATATATATATATATATATATATATATATATATATATATATAGTGCTTATGATGCTTTTTAACCAATTTTTGATTCTTTGTAGTGTACTGAAAGCTCTCTCGCTAGTAGTCTTTGTTGCTGGTATCAGAAGGATATGTTTTATCAACTTTCTGATTTCTGATAATAATTCCTTTTCAACTTCACTTGGTTCTCTGTAAAACACACAAACTTAAGTATTATCATACACAGGGCCGGCCTTACGAATTACGGGGCCCAATTTAACGAATGCTTGCGGGGCCCACCTAATTTTTTTTTTTACAATAACTACTATTAATAAAATTATTGAAACACATTTATTATACAAAAAAACATAACTCCACAAACGAATCAATAAACAATAATAAAAATATTACAATGAATTTAAACAAAACAGTTCTTGTTATTGTCATAATAAACAAATAATCTATAAGTCAAAGTGGATCTTTCTTGCTTTTTTGCTTGCGAAATCTTTTAGAATTTTTTCATAATTAATTTCTCTACTTATAGGAGATTCAATTGATATTAGTGCCAAATTGTTTAGTCGTTCTTGGTTAATTACTGACCTAAGGTAGGTTTTAATTAATTTTAGTTTTGAAAAACTTCTTTCACCGGAAGCGACTGTAACTGGAATTGTCATCAGTATTTTTAGGGCTATGAACAAATTTGGAAATGCAGTCGACCTATCATTACAAGCCAAATATTTAAAGAGTTCTTTGGGTTTTTGTTGTTGAACGGGCAGTATTGGCTTAATTGCCTTCATTTCTTCGGAAAGCATGAACCCTTCTATATCTTTTGTAATGTCTGTCAAATCAATTTCTAGGTCGGCTGAATGTTTTCTGAGATCTTCTTTAGACATATTCTGAAAATTATATAGAAATCCAAAAAGTTTATGGTGTTCTTTCAGCTGCATAAACCGTGGTTGAAGAGATTGCAATGCTTTGTCTACAACTTGATTGAAAAAATTTACCCGGAATTCTGTCTTGGGGTCTAAAATTGGTTCGTCAGAAGTTTCATAAAGAAACATTTTCTTTTTCTTGTAACAGCGCTTCTGTTGAAATATGGGTTCAACTTCTAACTCATTTGCAAGCTCTTTGGCATCAATCAATGCAGCTACAAAGCCTGTTTTTTGGTATGTATTCAACCAATCAAACAATTTTTCAAAAGATGTCAGCCCTGCGGCAATGTCTATGGTATTGCTTTAAAGTTCCTTGCTAGTAAAATTTATTTGAAACAATAAAGAGTGCTAAAAACATAGTGCAACCAGAAACCTATAGTTTGTCATTTGGCTTACTAATGATTCAGCCTCACTTTTCCCTTGAGCATCATTTGTGCTTTTTGCTAGTTCTTCTAAAGCATCACACACTTCTGCGGCTTGAAATCGTACAGCTTTAACACTTTCCATTCTACATTCCGATCTTGTTTCTGATAATGGTTTAACAGACAGGCCTTTCACATGCTTTTTAAAAACAGTCCATCTTTTTGTAGATGAAGCAAAAAGGGTGTAAATACGCTGCAGGGTTCCAAAAAATGTCATGGCATCTGAACACCTCTTAGCCATATCTCCTAAAACAAGATTATAATTATGGCACACACAAGGAGTATAGAAAGCTCGTGAATTTCTTTCCAAAAGTCGTGCTTGCACTCCAGAATTGTGCCCTTTCATATTAGCTCCATTGTCATACCCTTGTCCTCTGATGTTTTCAACATCTAGTCCTAGCATTTCAATTTCTTTCACAAGAGTGTTAAATAAATTTTCACCAGTGCTGCTCTCAACTTTAATAAACTTTATAAAATGTTAATAAATTCCTGCTGGGACATCGGAGTGTGTGCCATCAGCGACATATCTTAGCACCATTGACATCTGTTCCTGATGGCTGATATCAGGAGTGCAGTCAAGAATCACTGCAAAATACTTTGCCGACTTAATTCTAGCAATAATTTCCTGTAGAACAGCTTGGCCTATAGTATCAATAATTTCATCTTGTATGGTCTTGCCTAAATAATGATCATGAATGTCTTTGTTAATAATTTTCTGTATATGATCTTGCATAACTGGATCAAATTTTCCTAGCAATTCAATGACGTCTAGAAAATTGCCATTATGTGGATTTCCAATTTGTTCTTCAGACCCACGAAATGCCAAGTTCCTTTCTGCCAAAAACTGTACAGAAGCAACAAGTCGCTCAAAGACTTGATTCCAGCGTTTTGTTTCCTGTCTTATTAATTTTTCATTTAATGTATCAACAGTTAATCCAGTAGATAACCTTTGCTGCAGTTCATAGCAATTAAGTGTACATTGCAAATGTTTTTTTGATTTTTCATGATCCTCTAATCTTGTATGAATATTTGACCAGCTGTCAAATCCAGAAGTAGCAAGTGCAGAATCAGAATTTGTGTCAAAAAGTTTGCAATAGTAACAGTAAACTTTATTAAATGATTCAGAATATATTAGCCATGGTCGTTCTATAACTTACTTATTTTTTAATTTTCTTTTACAGTGAAATTTCGAAAAAAGTAACCCTTTTTCATTTTGCGGAAAATTTTCTACAGTGATCTTAGGGGGTCCTTCGTTCACTAAATAATCTCTGACATTTTGATTTATTTTATTTGGCCATGTAGCAGGGTCATCTTTTATCTTTAAAATATCACATAGTGCTGGGTTTGAATTTTCTTCTCTTGATTCTGAAATATCCTCATTATCCTTGTGTGTGTTAACAGATATATTTATACATAATTCAGATGTATTTTGTTGAGCATTACATCCAGAAAGAAAACTACTACTAGCTTCTGATGTAATTTCTTTAGAAATATTTGTTTCACTGTCGTCTGACTCGACTTGTTTGTCTGATTTTTCAGTTTCAAACAGATCTACTGATTTACTCAAATATTTATCTAACGCACCTTTTTCTTTTTCTGCTTCAGTTTTCTTTACCTTAGCTAAGGTTCTCTTCATGTTACCACTTAGATAATTTCTACCGACGTCCCTTTGTCTTTTACTCATATTTTGGCTTGTGTTCTTTAAAACTAAAAACTTATCTCTTTTTTTACTACTAAATTGCACAATAAAATAAAATAGTTTAATTAAACTAAAATAAATAAAAAATCCCCCTTACAAAATTAAAAGTAAAATTAACAAATGTAAGCAATTGATTACTGCAAATATCTTAATATAAATAAACAAACATTTAATATTAAGATTATTTATTAGACTTGAAAAAAAGTACTCTTAAAATTATCCAATAAAATTTATATTGTCTTAAATATAAAATATTTACTGAAAAGCGAGAAAAGTTTGCGTTAAACAAAAGTAAATAAAACTAATAGTAAACAAAATGAAAAATAATTATAGCATAAACAAACAAAAAATATATTACAAACATTTCAAAAGTAAATACAGCTTAATCTTTAACAATATAAAAGCTGCCGCCATGTTCATTGCTTGCCTGGAAATAAGTACTTCTGGAACTTTCGAAAGTAGATTGGAAACTAATATATTTTATACCATATACCGCAATAACTAAGATAAACTAAAAATAACAATAGACGTTACCATGCGCATTAAACGTTCAACGTTAACTGTACGAATTATATTAAGATTGGTAGAAATTTATAAAAAAAAATTACTGCCATTTATAATGATACGCTATAAATTGCGGGGCCCCTACCAAGCGCGGGGCCCTATTTGGAGCAATCGGTCAAATCGGCCTAAGACCGGCCCTGATCATACACACAAATTTATGTATTACTATACACACACAAATTTATGTATTACCATAAAAATACGCATTGAAGTGCATATGTTAGTCAATTTGAGGTACACTGCAGTCGCAATTGTTAAATAAGTAACAATAAGGTTTATAAGAAATTCATTCATATCTTACCTGACTAAATTATGACTTTTTTGTATTTTTAAGTCTAATTTACTTAACAAAGTGCACTAACGAGAAGGTAAGCCATAGGACTTTGCACTTCATCTGTGTACTATTATTTTGCCAAAGGTTAGCCCTCCATTTCTGGATTCTTACCTTTTCTTGATAAGCACGTAATGTAAAGTATTATTAGGTTATTTATTAATGTAAAGTAATATCAAGTTAAATAATATTAGAACTATAAAGGTTAACCCTCCATTTCTAGATTTTATGTAAAGTATTAGTAATCTTATTTAAGGTTAACCCTGCATTTTTAAATTCTTTTCTTGATAGGAATTTTTCTTATTTATTTATTGATTTTTATTATATTTTTGTTATTGAAGATCAATCAATATAAAATAAATATAGGCTAACTCTCTCTCTCTCTCTCTCTCTATCTCTCTCTCTCTCTCTCTATATATATATATATATATATATATATATATATATATATATATATATATATATATATATATATATATATATATATATATATATAACTGAAATACTTCTTTCACATTCACAAGATGTTATTGGAATTGTTCCTGATATATAAATAAAAACTTTTATTATATTAAACTTCTCATGCCAATGGCCTTTAAATTACTAGCAACAGTTAAAGGAATATTTGACTGGTTTTTCAAAAATGATTCCCATAAATCTAAGTCAGCATGTATTGAAGTAAAATGAGGCATATTCAGATAAATAGAAATTTAGAAAAATCAGATTTCCATGGTTTCTTAACTTGTATTCTGGACAGTAAAGTTAAAGGAACTGCTGCTAGACCTTTATAGTCAAACATACCATTTTTTAGAAACCTATTATCTAGCTCATTAATAAGATGTTCAGTTAATGGAGAAGTAATGCTATGTTTAAAATAGTCACAAACTGTATTTGTAGGATAATTATACTGGTAAACCTGAAAAGCACGCAATCTAGGTCTCATTTCTTGGACATCAAGACTAAAACCAAAAGCCAAACTAAAAGCAATAGCTACTACAACTAAACTATGGCAACTACAACTAAACTATGGCCTATGGCTTGTACAATGAATAAAAAAAGCATTATGATTTAGAGCTTTTATTAAAGAAGTAGCTCCTCTATATTCACCTCTCATAAATCCTGTACCATCATACCCTTGGCCTCTACAACCTTGAATATCAAGTCGAAAAATTGTGTTGAAGTACATTAAGTAATTTTAGTAAGTTATTTTAATAAATTTAGAGATAGACTAAGACCAGATGTACCAGACTTGCAATCAAGAAAATCTTCGCAAATCTCATTATTTGACTTTACATATCTTAAAAAAAGTGACATTTGTTCAGTATTTGAACAGTCAACTGCTTTATCACAAAGAATTAAAAAAAAAATTGAAATGCTTAACATTTAGTACTAAATCTACTTTAATTGTTTTTCCACCAGAATCAATAAGTTGGTTTAGGGTAGTTTTATAAAGGTTTTTGATATAAAGGTTTTTGTAAAGGTCTTTGATAAAATGGTTTTGATATAAAGGTCTTTGATAAAAAGATTTTTACAAAGGCCTGTGATATAAAGGTTGCATTTTTTGGAGTTAAAAAAAGGTGATTAGCTAATATTTGATCACCAACATTTACGCAAATTTTTAAAAGCTGTAAGAAGTTACCTCTTCCAACCAAGAAATATTATTTTTTTTAATTAATGGAACAAATTTTTTTCAGTTATCAAATAAAACGAGAAATAAATCAACCTTAATAACATTACTTTTGGGGTTGCAACATGAACATAATCAGGCCCGACGAGAGGGGGGTCAGAGGGGGTATTTTCCCCGGGCCTGGGCCCGTAGGGGCCCGGGCCCATCATCATCGGTCTCTTAGTCTATCAGGTCCCAGTCTCCAGGTAATCAGCCAATCCCCATCAAGCAACATTGTGTCTGCATCACTTCATCAGTTAGATAAATAAATAAATTTACTATGTAATATTGATAGGATAAATCTATTCTTTATTAATAATTTAATTTATTTAATGAAAATACGCTTTTGAGAGTAAAAACGGAGACTAATAGCCTCTAAAACTTAAAGAATAAATATAGGGCACCAGCCCGCAGGTTTTTCGTAAGTTCCTTGCTCATGCCATGCTTTATAATATATATAATAGGCCTATATATATATATAATATAAATATATAATATAATATAATATGTATAATAGGCCTATATATATATATATATATATATATATATATATATATATATATATATATATATATATATATATATATATATATATATATATATATATATATATATATATATATATATATATATATATATATATATATATATATATATATATGTTTGTAAATCAGCTTAAAGCGGACATATATGTATAAAAAATCCACCCTAAAACGGACGAATAATATAAAAATAAAAACTTTTTAACTTTTAAATTTAAATTATGAATTTATATAAGAGTTATAAAACTTTAAAAAAATCCTTGCACGAAAAGTTATGGAAAAACTAGTGACTTTTTTTTAACTTAAAGTTGTAAAACATCAAAAACAGCATCGTATTAACTAATATTTCTTTTTTGTGAAATTTCGGTCTAAATCATAAAAAAGAAAAATTAGTTAGTACGATGCCGTTTTTGATGTTTTACAACTTATTTTACTACTAAAAGTACTACAAGAAATGTCGCTAAAACACTTATTTTAAACTATTTATTTATATGTAGTTATAAAACTTTGTAACTCGATTAAAAAAATTTACAATTGCTTTAAAATCACAAGCGAAATACCATTAATGAGATCTAAAATATAAGAAAACGCTACACTGAATAAAAGTATGTTTTACGTTAAGATAGCGTAAAGTTTTACGTTAAGCAGACTTATAGTATGAAAATTATTCTTCATATTACGTAAAGCAGACATTAAATTTTTTATTTAGTTTTTTTGTACCTAAGGTGAGTTTAATTACAAAATTTGTTTTCTAAAGCAAAAATATTAGGTTTTTACTAAGAACCTCATTGCTATTTGTCTTAAGGACCAAGATTTCAAGTGTCTGTTTTAGGTCAACTTTTTAATACTGTCTGCTTAGCGATCAATTAGCGTTATATATATATATATATATATATATATATATATATATATATATATATATATACATAATTTAATATATAAAGTTATATATATATATTATATACATGTATCTATTTTATTTATACAGTATATACTGTACTGTACATTAAACTGAACTTCTATTTTAACTTTTAACAATTATTAATTGTCATTTATTTTAATTTGTCAATTTACTTATTAACTTAACTAATAAATTTTTGTTCTATTGTTACAGGACCTCGCATAGGCAGCCTACTACATGCAGCTATGGATCATTACCAGCATAAATCTGGTGCTCAAAAAAGAAAAGAAAAGATTGCTTGAGAAAAATCAGCCAAGAAGGGTCAAAGTACGATTGAGTCTTTTGGATTTATAAATTGTAATCGTATTGATGGTGTTTCTGAGGATCAGATGTGCAAGATGAAGTCACAACTCTCAAATGTTGAAGTAGAGCCTGTGCCAGTTGAGGAAGATGAATTGTTAAATAGGAAAGTTGTGAGTGCTGATGTGAAAGAGAATGTAATAGACGAAAATGAAAATATTCTTCCAAAGACATCAACTTCAAGGCTAGAAGAATTACAAGACAAGGCAGATGATGTCCAACTAGTTCCATCAAATAACTATGATATTGGTTTAATTAAGGAATTATTTTGCACTGCTGAACAAATAGAAAAATTTGTTCATCATGGACCCATTGCTTACCCAACAAAATTTCCAAAAGATGCATTGCCTAAATCATTTCCGCGCACGTTATTTCACATTGCCATGCCAAATGGCGAAAAAATTCCACGAGATTGGCTAACGTGGAGTGAGACGAAGAATGCACTTTACTGTTTTCCCTGCCGACTTTTCTCTAAAATGCCAGAAACCCATCGATCGGCATTATTTCTGCCAACAGGATATTCCAAGCCCAAGGACAATAAATGGAAGAAACTTTATGAAAAAATTTCTCATCATCAATCCAGCAGTGGGCATAAGATGTGTTATGTAGAATGGAGACGATTAGAAGAAAATCTCAGAGATAATACAACTATCAATTTTCTACTAAATGATAATATAAAGACAGAAGTGGAAAGATGGAGGCAAATACTTCGTAGAGTATTAGATGTTATCTTGTTTTTGGGTTAAAGAGGTCTTGCATTTAGAGGCGATAGTCATTTAATTGGTGACCCAAAAAATGGGAATTTTTTGGGAATTATGGAACTCATTGGTCATTACGATTCCATTCTACATGATCATCTCGAAAAAGTAAAAGCTTCTCAACAGAGCCATAAGCGAATGCAAGCAAATTATTTGTCAAATGATATCCAGAATGAGTTTATTCAGTGCTGTGCAGATAAAGTCACAGATGTGATATGCAAATATTTTTCAATGATTGTGGATGCAACGCCTGATAAAGCTCATATTGAGCAAAATGTTTTTATTTTAAGATACGTCTTACAGGACAAATTGACAGGAAAATATGAGGTAAAAGAGAGATTTCTGGAATTTGTAGATTGCAATAAAAAAACTGGTGAAGATATTGCAAATATAATTACTTCTACTCTTCAGAAACATAAAATACCACTGATGTGCTGTCGTGGACAAGGATACGACAATGGGAGTAATATGAAAGGTTCAGTCAAGGGAGCACAAGCTCGAATTCTTCAACATTATCCACTTGCTACTTACTCTCCCTGTGCTTGTCATAGTCTGAATTTATGCGGTGCACAAGCTGCTGAATGTTTTCCTCAAGTGATAACTTTCTTTGGGATAGTGCAAAAACTGTATAACATATTTACTAGCAGTCCTCAAAGATGGGAAATTTAAAAAAAAAAAATTGGTTTGTCTCTTCATAGCATGTCCCAAACGCGCTGGTCAGCTAGGGTGGACTGCATTAAGCCATTCGCAACCCACCTTCCTGGTTTAATCAAATTAGTAGCTGATATAAGGAACCTAAATTTGTCTATAGAAAATCGTGCTGATCTAAATGGGATTATTTCATATATGGAATCGTTTGAATGCATTCTGATGTCCGCTATATGGTTCAAAGTACTTACTGCTATCAATTACACCAATCTTGTTTTGCAAGCACGGAATGCTACATTGGATGAAGAAGTGACCAACATCAAACGACTAATTGATGAATTAAAAACTCTTCGAGATAAATGGGATTCTATTATGGTGGAGAGTAAATTAGTAGCAAACACCTTAAACATTTCTCAAGAACTTCCAGAACCTGACGAAAAATTAGGAAGCAATTTGCTGATGAGACACCTGATGAAATTTCTCTATCAAATTCTGAAAATAATTTTAAACAAAACGTTTTTTATATATTATTGGACTGCATTATAGGGAATATCAGTAGACGATATGAAGCTGCATATGAAATTGACGAAACTTTTAACTTTCTCTGGAAGTATAATCATTACGAAGAGGAAGAAATTCGCCGAAGGAGTAAGGATTTTGTGAATAAATACAAGGATGATGTTTCCACGGAGCTGATTGATGAGCTTTTGCATTTGAAATTTATCTATGATGTTAACATCAAAAATGATTTGGACCCCTTTTTTCTTCTCAATAAAATCAACGACCTGAAACTTATATTTCTTTTCCCCTGAGAATTTTTTGTACATTACCAGTTACGGTAGCACAAGCTGAACGGTCTTTTAGCAGACTGGTGCTTATAAAAAATGATTTAAGTCAATAATGACGCAAGGTAGAGTTTCTGGCTTGGGAATTTTAGCGATGGAGTGTGATTTAGCAAAAAAGATCAATTTTGACAGTGTAATTGCTGATTTTGCCAGTAGGAAAAGGTTTTATATATTTTAATTTTGTTGTAGTTAAGTTATATATAACTTTTCACTGCATTGTATTTAAAATATACTTGTAAATAAAATAGTGTATATAGTCAAATTAAAAAATTATTTGTATCAATAGTAGTATTATTCATATGTCTGAAGCCCTAAGCCCTGAGGGGGCCCGTCAGTTTGATATTACCCAGGCCCGGTACCAGCACTCCACGGCCCTGAACATAATGGATTGTAAAACACAACTCTTTTCATGTTTTTTAAAATCATGAACAACATTACCCCATTCTTGATGAGGCTTGAAAACTAAATTTAGTATTCCAGATTTGTTTGGAATACTAGCATATAGCAAAGTATAAAGGAAAACAGTAAGCTCGATGTTCATTGCTAGAATAAGCTAACCAAAAAAGTGGCTGAGTCATTCAATTTTAAATTATCTTTTTGTATTAGTCTATTAAATATCTATTAAACAGATATTGGAAAAACAAATATAGAATTAGGACGAAATACTTTGTTTACTATATCTAACAAAATCGCATCGTCTTTACCAGATATTAAAAGTTTACTATGGGTTAGATATGTTGAAACATCATATAAAGTATTTAAGTCTTTATATAAAGGAATATTAACTGAATTGGAATCTAATCACTTAAATGTTTTAGAATCTACAGAAAGTTTATAAGGCAACTCTATAAAAGCATTGTCTTTTTTGAAGTTAGTTTTAGATTGAATTTGGACATGTTTTGCAGAATTAACTTTTTTTTGTAAAAGAAACAGAGAACTGTTTTTTTATTTGTTTCATTTTTAGGACTATGGTAGTGTCACAGTTATTGGCATGACTCAATTATTTTCATTTTGTTTTAAAAAATATATAGCTATTTCTAGTTGAAAAGTAAAAAAACATCACCGTATAAACAAAGTAATCTATCGTCTACTATTTGAGTAAAAAATTATTGCTGGTTGTCTATTCTTTCATAACAATTTTAATATAAGTAAAAAAAAAAACGCAATAATTTGGCGCCAATGTTAACTTCGATCTGGTTTTCGTTTTCGAAGAAATCAAGAACATTTTTTTCATTCCTTGATTTGTTAATTATAATCAGAAGTCTAAAATGGAACTAAAGGTAATATGAAATATTATATAAAAATAATTTAGAAAAAAATTTTATTTTACAATAAAAAATAAAAGAGTTATTCTTTTTTTAAATTTAGGTACCAAACACTGTGACAACTCAAACATTGGCACGGCAATATAAGTATTTTTAAATGGATATGTTTATAACTTTTAAAATAAGTTTCCAATGTTGGCATTATTTATATTTAAGTTATTACTAACTGTAAATCTGAGTTAATTTGTGCTCTATTAATTTATTTTTCAGACTAAAATATAAAAATCAAAGAAGTCTAGTAACAACAGACAAGTTAAGAGAAAGCAGTATGACAATAGGAGCATGCAGAGCGCGATTTTTTGATAAGACATATTTGATTTTTTAACTCAGTTAAAAAATCAAATATGTCTATCAAATCAGCTGCAAAAAAATATAATGTTCCTCACAGTACTCTACAAACAAAATTATCTGGTTTAAGCAACCTTATGTGTAGACCTGGACCAACACCTACTTTGGCACTATTTATAGAAGATGCATGTGAGAAGTATCTTATTGAAATGGCAAGAAGAAGATTTCCTCTAAAAATAAATGACTTGCTATTATTAGTTTCAGAAATAATACATAAAAAATTGCATCCTGCTGTTTTTAAAAATGGAATCCCTTCTAGAACTTGGGCATACAGATATCTAAACAGGTACCCTGACTTAAAGTCTAAAACATCCGAACATCATTCTTTTGGTCGGTCTAGTGTCAACAAAGAGTCCTTATTGGCATGGTATAGAAATTTTGAAAAATTTATTGAAGATCAGGAGTTAAAACATGTGATTCAGTCGCCAGAACGCATTTTTAATTTAGATAAAACTGCTTTTTATTTAAACTCAAACAAAGGTAAATTCATTGGTAGAAAGCATGAGTGTCTGCAACAGGTTTGCACTACTAGTGAAAAAGAAAATGTCACAGTTGCAATCAATTTTTCGGCCGCAGGAGAAATGGCTCCTCCTATGGTAATTTTAAAGAGGCAGAAATTATCTAAAAATCTTCAGCAATGTGCTCCACTTGGAATAATAATTCAGAGAAGCTCTAGTGGATGGATGAAGAGGGAAACTTTCCTTTATTATATAAAAGAGTTCAAAAGATATTTGATTGGTAAAGACTTGCTTAACATAAAAGACAATAATCAAAAAGTTATACTTTTAGTTGATAGAAATTCCAGTCATCTGAGCTATGGTGCATCTAAGTATTGTGAAAATACAGAAATTGTACTATACTGCTTGTACCCAAATGCTACACATGCGCAGCAACCTGCTGATGTTGGCGTTATGAACTCTCTTCAAGGCTGGGCGTGAAGTTCACATTTACAGAATGAGTCACGCAGGAGCTGTCATTACAAGTGAAAAATTTCCTGCTATGGCAATGAAAGCTATAATTCAAATAACTGCTCCAATCATGAAAAAAGCATTTGATTGCTGCGGTTTATACCCATTTAACCCAGATAGAGTTAACTTTAAGAAGCTATTATCAACTTATCAACAAGCTCCACAACCGAGTTTCACATTTGATGTGGCTAAAAAACTTGCATTAGAAGGCCTAAAGAAAAGCTTGTCAGAAGCTGAACTCAAGCATTTTAAAGTATGAAGCAAAGACAGTACTAACTGTTCACAACACTGGTGCAGATTGTATGAAATATGGAGAGATATGGATGCCGAAGTAAGACTAACATCAAAGACCTCTGATACCTTAGGTGTGTATTTTTATATTTATTCTTTTTTGTTACTATTTTAATTTCATTTAAATAAAGTATTGAAGATAAATGGATGTTTCAAGCAAAATATTAAGTGAAATTTTATTTTGGCAACTTCATCAGACATAGACTTTATTGTGAATCCATGATTTGTAAACAGTCAGCAAATACTAAATACTGAGAAAGAAATTAATGAAATTCATTTTGCACAAGGTAATATTATTATAATTTTTATAATGAGATAATAATAGTATGAATATTATGTTTTCTGTCATTTTAGAGAGTTCTGTAAACTTAGAGTCAAATTCATTTACTTCTATTATTTCTACTAGCTTGGATAATAGCTTATTAGGTAAGCCAACAAAATAACTACTTATGTAAAATAATGTATTATTTTTTTAATTATATTTTTTGATTAATACTTCGTAGATTATGGATCAGATATGGATGAAGTTCCTAATAATTTCCAAGTTTCCTTAGATCAAGATAAAGCAACAATGTTGGTGGTGAAAAAAATACTAAAAGTTCCCGTTTCCAGTAAACCTATAAACAAAAAAAAAGAAACGTCTAGTATATGCTCTATTTACACAAGAGCATAGAGAAACACTAATAAATAAAGTCAATAGATTAATAAAAGATGAAAATTGGATTTGTTATGTTTGCAAGGCAAATTATGATGAAGAACTAAGATCAAAGTTGTGGGTGAATTGTGATACATGTGATCGTGCTGTGCACCTAAACTGTATATCTATGGAGCGCAAAAAACTAACAAACTTAAAAAAACTTATTAAAAAAAAAACTTTCCTTTTGCGTGCGAAGAATGCACTTAAATAATTTTATTTCTTTAAATTCTCTTCAATTTCGTATTTTGTTTTTTGTTTGTACAATAAATATTACAATATTTATGGTACAAAAAAAAAACAAGACTTTTAAAGTAAAAAAAAAATTCGATGTTTAGGTTCTCTAGATCTGGATTAAAATTGATGCCAATAATTGAGTCACGCGTGCCAATAACTTGGGACAGCGAATCAACGTACTTATAATGTTAATATATACAAGAATATTTGCGTAAATAAAAAGTTAATTGCAACAGGTCATTTGTAATGATTTATCTAAATTGTGCCAAATTTAAAAAAAGTTTCATTCACCGGTACGATTTTTGCAAAGAAATATGTATCAAAAATAGCGTTAAGGTGCCAATAACTGTGACACTACCATATTAAAGTGTAAAGGATAAATAAAAATAAAAAAAGTATATAAAATAAGATCAGTTTAAATTATTTTCTAGCTTAAAATAGATAAAACCATTAACTTTAGTAATAGGGTTTACCTTAAAGCAACATAATCTTTACCATCTTCTGGCATCCGGATCAAACAATCCATTTAAAAATTTTAAATGGATTGTTTATAAGACTGATTATAAGGCTGCACTGGACACTCGTTATTTAAAATTTTCAACTCCTTAGTTAACTGATTTTTACATTTGCGAATATTTTGCAAATACCTAGCCTTAATTACATTTGAAGCTAAAAAATTCTTCTTTGTTTCAAAACTTTAATTTACAAGCAAAGTCCTACGACAAAAGTTACAAGCAAAGTATGTATATCAGAATACAACCATGGTGAGGCATATCACTGATCTCAAAATGATAACTAGATAGCGCAATCGGAAAAATTTTTGAAGCCAGTTTTGGTCTACCAAGATGGCGGCGTAGTTTGCCAACGGTTATAGAAGTACCGTTTAAAAAATCAAGCGTAATCGATAAAGATATAATTTAAAACACAAATAAGTTTTTTTTTTTTTTTAAAAACAATTTTTAAAAATAAAAGTAGGTATATTTATATATATATATATATATATATATATATATATATATATATATATATATATATATATATATATATATATACATATATATTATTTATCCTAATATATATATAATATATATATATATTAGGAAAAATAATATTTATATTATGCAATATATATATATATTTTTATAAATATGTATAAATTTATTTTATTATAAAATAAATAAAATCCTTCAAAAAAATTTAATAACCAGTTTATGTACCTTTTAGTTCTTAATTATCTTATGCTGTGTGCTAGAAAGTTAATAACACAACTGAATGATTGGAAGCTTAGTATCTGTTTAATATGAATCTTAAAAAAGATGTCTTAAAAAATTTTGTTTTAAACAGATACTTGTAATGTACATATGCTGCATGAACTATTAGCTGAGCTCTGTTAGTACACACAACTCAGAAGTTCCTTCTAGAGTTTGTTATCATTAATTATTTTAGTTTAATTTTGATAGATATTTTTTTTAATACAAATAAATATACTAACTATATACACACACATAAATATGCTCACCTAGTACATTTAAGTAAGTGTATATATATATATATATATATATATTATATATATATATATATATATATATATATATATATATATATATATATATATATATATATATGTATAAATATATACATATATATATATATATATATATATATATATATATATATATATATATATATATATATATATATATATATATATATATATATATATATATATATATATATATATATATATATATATGTTTTGTGCATATACCATCAAGGTGTTTAATGAACAGAGCTATAATATAGAAGAAAATAAAACTATGTGTTGCAATCATCAGGTAAAATACTTTTCATTTTTATTTCACCTGATGATTGCATCAGCATGAAACTTAATGTTGTGAAATTTGCATGAAATTCGTTTTATTTTCTACTATATATATACATATATATATATATATATATATATATATATATATATATATATATATATATATATATATATATATATATATTTATCAAAATAAATTTTCTATTTTTGCTGGGAGTTATATTTACAGCAGGATTATTTTTCTACTTTATATATGTTTAATTTTAATTAATAACTTGTTTCATTATAAGCAGTCTTCTAAAGTTTTCATTTAAATTGCTTCTTTTCTTTGTTTTTGATATACTGCAGCCGTTTTTCAAAACGCCTTAATTACGTATTTCAAGAAAAAAAAATTAAAAAAAAAAAAAGAAATATCTGATCTCGAGAATAAGTGACGCCAATAAAAATTAAAAAAAAAGGTTTTTTTAAACTTTTGAAGGAATGATCTTGTTAAGGTTAATGAGGCTAGGCAACACCCTGGCATATATAACTCCTGATAAGTCGTAACCTTTAAGCGTCCAAGCAAATACTGGAAGTTCAATTTTTTAAAGGTTTGAGTTATCAGGAGTTTACTGTGTATATATCGATGGCATAGTGCACAGATGTGGTAAGTGCAAGACTAAAAACTGTAGTAACTGTCATTTGCGCGCGTAATTATAATAAGAAGAGTTTTTGTATTTACCACATATTGTCAATTATTACACTCTTTATCATTTATCGTACACATACCATATTTATGCACGATAAACTATAAATAAAAACAGGTTTTTCTGCGTACTTATCTCAATTTGACCAAAATTTGTACTTACCATATCTGTGCACTAAAATGGTATACTAAAAACAAATGTTTTGATTGATTTTTGAATAAGACAAATTTAATCAACTGCTTCTTTTTTTCCAATAAGACAAATTTAATCAACTTTTCCAATAAGACAAATTTAATCAACTGCTTCCTTTTTTCCAGTCAATTTGTTAGTTACTTCTTTGTGTAGGTAACGAAAGTGTATTTTTGAGTAATTTTTTGAAATAACTTTAATCAGTGAAAATAAATGCTTATCAGTTAAAGACGAACCAAGCATATGATGAGTTGGTTCTGTGAATACTTTTGATAAATCAACTGATCTTAAAACAACACTTGAATTTGCATTTTTAATTTCTATATCATTAGGCAGGGTAATATTTGTTGATGTAAGAAACCTTTGGAAACATCTTTCTGTTCCTTCGCATACCAAAACAACACTTTTGCTTGGTTTAACCAAACCTCCTCTAGAGAATTTATTCTTAATAAAATGTAACATACATATGTTACATCTTTCAGGGCCACTATAATTTTTAAAGTTTTTCCCTGAGTTTTCCCTGAGTATTCCCTGAGTAAAGAACATTTTTCCCTGAGTTAAACTCTTTAAGTTGCCTGAGTTTTCCCTGACTTTTCTCTACTTTTCTATATTCTTTCCTGCTTATCAACAAGATTATTATTTTCCTTAATTAAACACAATCTTTATACTTGACAAACTAAAAGTTTTACAACAACACCCACATCTTCTAAACTTATTTTTATATGTATTAACAAAATATTTTTGAAAAAAAAAATTATTGTACAAAATTTCAAAAAAAAAAAAATTTTCCCTGAATTTTATAAAAGTTTTAAAAAATCCCTGAGTTTTCCAGGTTTTCCCTGGGTTTTGTGCTATTTCCAGGTATTCCAGGTTGAGTGGCAACCCTGTCTTTACATACTATGTATGTGTTAAACTGTCAATAATTGTTCTTCAAACTTTGAGGAATAATTATTCACAGTTGAGTTTGACAATGACTTTAAATTTAAGTCATTGAGAAATTCTTCTTTACTTTGAAATATAAATATTGTTTTATATTTTCACTGATTATTGAGTCCAGAAAGTTAATGCATTATATAATAAAATGACTTTTATAATCCTAGAAGGAACCTCTGAGTTGATTGTACTCACAGTTCTCAGCTAATAGTTCATTCAGCATTTGTACAATGTTTCTACCTACGGAACTCATGATTTTAAAATTCTTTAAAGATTGTAGGTAAACAACGTTGCTGCTTACCATACAGTTGTGTTATTAAGCTTCTAGCACACAGCATTGGGTAATTAAGAACTAAAAGGTACATAAATTATAAACCTCATTTAAAAAGTGTATACTAGCTGAATATTTTAATAATTAGGAATCAAATAAATTTATTTCGCCATCTTATTTTCCTTAAAAATAGTTTACTTTTCTTATTCGGTCAGAATTTTTATACGATTCAAAACGCTAACAGTTCTAACCGACACCATCTTGGTAGGCCAAAATTGGCTTCAACTTATTTTACGAAAAACAATACAGTCATTCCGGGTAACTTTGAACGCTTTGCGCTAGGTTGATCTCAACAAATTTTTTTTTACAAACTAGTTAACAAATATTTTTACATAAAAGGTGTTCTGATGATCTCATTTTTCTAGTTTGTTATCATTTTTTTAAATTTGCTAGTTATTTTGTTAAAAAACAAAGTTCAAGTAGGGATTCAAAGTTACACTTGCATTTAGGGTAACTTTGAACACTATTAAATTAAATGTCAATTTTAATCAGTTAAATCTAAAAAGTTGCATAAATTTCGTTGTATTAGCTCAAATTACTTAAAAAAAAAATCTAATTAAACTATATTAAGAATAAACAAACAAATTTTTCAATAAAGTATTACAAATCAGTAAATTAACTTGTTGATCAATTTTTAAAGTTATGAAAGAAAAAAATAATTAAGACATCATTTCTTTTATATATCATTCTACACAAATAAGTCCTGTGACTATAAAACTAAATATTACAGTGTTTAAGTCCATTATTTTAGTCTTGAGTCATAACTAACTCTTTAATCATATAATCATGATCATGGAAAACAAGTTGTGATTGTTCATTTGCTCTAATGAAGAAACTGCATCATTTTGAGATACAACTTGCTTATTGTCTTTAATAACTTGATTAACATCTATAATGCTTGAACTTTGTGAAACATTTTTTTTTGTTTATTTTCATAATTATATTTTTTGATCTAAGTGATCTTCCTCTTTTCTTTGTTCGAACATTATCTTGATTTTTTTTTCTTATTGTCTCTTAACTTATAGTATGCTTCTACCTCAGTGGCTGATAGTATGCTTCTACCTCAGTGACTTTTCCCTGCTGTTATTGGTAACTTGAATTTTTTGCTTGCTTCATAATTATAATTAGATGTATGAATTTTATCAACATATTTCCTAAACGATTCTCCAATGTTGAGATGAATATCTATATTTGTAAAACTGGGTAATTTCGAGAGAACATATTCAGGGTCGAATGGATATATGCCAGTAGCTTTAAATCCTGCTTGTAGATTATGTTCCAGATTTTCTTTACCAACATTAGGAGTAGATTTAATGAGCTGCGAAAACAACTTTTTTGGTAGGTTATTAAATTTTTTCCCACGGGATGTTTTACGCCATTGGTTAAGAACTGACCTCCAATTAGCTTTTAAACTCAAGAAATACCCAACATCTAGAGGTTGTAAAAGGTGTGTGGAATTGGGTAGTAAACATATAAATGTACTTTTCACATTTTTTTAAAGCTTTAAAAGATATACGAGCACTTAAATTATCACAAATCAGAATTTTTTTACCTTACTTATTTATAATATTTGGAACAAAGTGATTTAACAGCCACTCTTCAAATATTTGAATTTCCATCCAGCCACTTCAAGAAGTTTCCATTCTTGATCCTTCTGGTGCATTAAAAAGCCAGTCAGACCAACTGTGTTTTCTTTTTAAAATGAAAAATGGTGGAATTAGCTTTCCTGAGGCATTTCCACAAAAAAAAAACAGCGTAACAAATTTTGTAGTGTTTTATATAAAATCTGGGTGGTGAGAGGATCAACAAAAAATAAGTTTTTTTTTTTCCAGGGTCGTCATGAAACCTTGTTTCATCCATATAATAAATGTTATCCAGCATTACTCCATTTAATTCCTTATTTAGATTTTGAAAAAATAACTCTATTTGACAATAGTTAACCTGTGCATGTTTCCTTGAAATACAATGAGATCTGTCTGTCAAGATAAAGTCTACATCACTCCCAACCTGGTCGGTTATCTTTAAACTGTTATATATCTTTTCCACTATCATCGAGATACCTTTGTCACTTAAATAAAATGATTTTCAAAACAAAGTTCCTCATCAATGCTAAGAGCAATAGGGCGCCCTACAGATTTACAGTGTTAACTTTTTAGCTTATAAAATAATGATGTTTTAGGTACTTTAAAAATTTTAGAAGCTTCACCAATCGACATGTTTTCTAATTTAATTTTGGATAATGCCTCTTGAAGTGTAGCATTTGAGTAATTAGATATTGTGCCATATTTTCTTGTGCCAGGATGAGTTGTCAAACTTTTTCTTGGCATTTTAAGAATGCTAAAAATATAGAGATAACTACTGTCATTAATAAAAATTATTTAATTAATCACATATTTGCTATTAATAAATTAAGTTTTTTAGAACTATAAAAAAAGCTATAAATATCAAAACTTAAAATATCAAAATACATTAGCAATAGATATTTTAATTTATGATATTTATATATAATAATATATTAATGTATATATATATATATATATATATATATATATATATATATATATATATATATATATATTATTATTATTATTATTATTATTATTATTATTATTATTGCTATTATTATTATTATTATTATTATTATTATTGCTATTATTATTATTATTGTTATTATTATTATTATTATTATTATTATTATTATTATTATTATTATTATTATTATTATAGTAAAAATACTATAATGAAAAGATGTCTATTATATTTATTATGCATTATTGCAAT
The DNA here is from genome assembly GCF_022113875.1 of Hydra vulgaris. Taxonomy (NCBI): domain Eukaryota; kingdom Metazoa; phylum Cnidaria; class Hydrozoa; order Anthoathecata; family Hydridae; genus Hydra; species Hydra vulgaris. Next base: position 6,668,772 of record NC_061160.1, on the reverse strand, counting down.
GTTACTCAGACAACAAAAAAAGCACTTTTAGGAAACATTGATTATTCAAAGTTACCCTGATTTGGGTTATATTTTAGCTAAGTAAAAATAAATATCCTTTTAGTAGGAAAAAACATGTTGTTTCCTAATATTTTGAGTTTTTATTAAAATTTGAAAAATAATTTAATAAAATACTAAAAAATCTATTCTGATATTTAAAATATAGTAACAAATATTCTAAATTGATAACACACGATATTATCACCACATTCGACTGTGTAACTCAGTTACATTTACAACTCAGTTACAGTTACAAAATATTTTTTCCCTAGATTCCAGTTACTAACTGGAAATATAGAAAAAATATTTTTGAGAAACAAAATTCAATTATCTATGGTCAAACTTTTGTAAAAAAGGATAATTTATCAAATTATCCTTTATTAAAGTAACAGGCAAAGAAAATACCAAAGAAAAGAAATTTAAAAACCTTTACACGTTTTATTCAATGTTACACGCAAATTCAAAGTTACCCAGAATGACTGTAGATTACGCTATCCAGTTATTATTTTGAGATCAGTGGTGGAATATCAGGATTTTGTAAATTTTGAACGATTTGGAGCAACTGATGCAATTGTTCTAAACTTTCTAGAAAATTGATTGGTTAATAAAAACATTCTCCAATCATATTAGAAACATTTTTGCCGAAGGTTTGTAGCAACTGATGCATTTGTTATTTTAATAAATAGTGATTAGTTTAAACTGTTTTTTAACCAATCATTTATGATTTAGAGAACAATCGCATCACTTGCTACAAAGTGGTAGGAAAAATTTGAAAAAAATATACAAATACGATTGGTTAAAGCCTAAAATATTTATTCTTTAACCAATCACATTTGTATTTGGTGAAGAACAATTGCATCAGTTGCCCCAAAACGAAGGAAATTTTATCTAGTAACGAGTAAGTAATAGAGATCAAATCAAATCGAGTTTAGATGTAATAATTTTTTTCGAGTTTAAAACAAATTCTACATTTTTTTAGAATATCAGGTTCTAATTTCTACTTTAACTTTTTATTATGAAAAAAAAAGTGAAAAAGAGATACACTTAAATTTAGCGGTGCAAAAAGACTGATGCACGCGCATCAGTAGCGACACCCTGGATTCTCCCCTGATATAAATAATAGAAAGGGTTATGACGATGGAGCCAATATATCTCGGAAATATAATGGAGTTTAAGCCTAAATAAGTACCATGATGATCTTGTCATTTTTGTTCTCTGTGCACACATTGAATCTTGTTGGAGTTCATGCAGCTGAAGTATCTCCACTAACGGTAACATTTTTTGCAGAGTACAAAACATTCACAACTATTTTCCAAGCTCAGCTATGAGATAGGATAAATTAAAAATATTTCCATCTCATGAAAAAGTCACAGTGATACAAGATGGTTTGCAAAGAAAGAAGCTGTTTGTCCCTTGTACAATCAAATTGACAAAATCCACCAATTTTTTTTAAATATTTGTCAAGATTCAGTTTAAATCGAGACAGATTATTTGGTACAAAAGTTTTTTTTAAATCAAATTGATTTTGTGTTTACCTGCTTGCTGGATATATAGTGCAAGATTCTAACTTTGTTGGAGAGAGAAAACTATGTCTGTTAATGTTGCCTCAAAAAGACTGAAAGGTTTAGTCAATTTTATTCAAAATATTAGAAAAAAGGGAGTCATTTTGTAACAGAAAATAACAAAAGAAGCTCAACATTTGTAACAGCGAGGATGTTGGTAACCAAAATTGGAATTGATCCACACTTTCTATATAAGAATAGACAAAGAGTAAAACGCATGAGTTTTGATGAGTCACAATATGATGGTTTCTACTGATGACTGATGAGCAATGTCATTAATGAGTCACAAGAAGATGGTTTCTACTTCAACCTGAGAGTGATTTCGAGCAATGTGTTTCAGTCTTTGATGAGTCACAAGATGATGGTTTCTACTTCAACCTGAGAGTGATTTTTAGCATACCGTTTCAGCCTTTCATAGTATTCTAGCACAATTAAAATGGCGCTTTGAAAAACTAAAATTTCATTTGACTTTGAAATTCTCAGGATAGATTTTTTGTCGTGTGTTTCTGTAGATCAACTTTAAAAAGTGCAATGAATCTAGCAAAAATGAACCCCAAAAATGTGCATGAAAATGAATTAATTTCAGAAAAATAAAGTTTCAAATTTCAAGCTAAATTTTTAACGGATAATCTAAAGTGCCAATCCACTTGATCTTTTACAGCTTATTCATAAATACTAGCAGTCAGCAACCCGTAATACGGGTTATTAGTAATTAAATAATTGCTTACAGTTAACAACAAAAAAGACTATGTTATCATCAGTTAAGTTCTTTTTAAAATCTGTTACAACACAGCAGGTACCATAAAAAGAAAGTCAAGTAAAGCCTTCCAATGCCTAAAAAAAGGAACGAAAAATAATTACAATTTTTAATTACAAAGTATTATTTGCATTTTATTGTTGGTAGAATGAAGATATAAAGACTTAAAAAAATTGCTGTAATAGCCCAGTTCTATCAACACAAAACACATTAACAATAGCGCATAGCATAAGATATTTGTAAGCACACATTACTGTCTCTCCAAAATGATTAAAAAAGAAAAGATTATATAAAGGCTAGACAACTTAACGTAGTAAATAACGTAATAACGTATAACACCACAAATTAAGATATTTTATCAACTAAAATGCTTGAGCTAAAAAGATTTTATTGATTACAAAATTGAATAATTTTATCATAAAATACCAAGCAGCTCATACAATTTTTTATATACATGGTCATTATCAATTGTGGCATTAATAAAACTTATATAATTACTTTTTTTTAACTAAAAAGTAATTATATAAGTTTTATTGATGCTCCATGTACTAATTCTCTTTTAACTCTTATCTAAGAGTAAACAAAATTATTTTTACCTTTATTATGTAAAGTTCCAGCTTCTCTTTAACTGTCAACTAATGATTAATAGAGTAAATTTCATATCATTAAATTTACAAAATTAAAACCATGTTTCAACAGTAAGCAAACTAATCAAGTGATAACGAAGGCAACTAAAAAAAAAAGAACATAATTACGTTTGAATTTATAAAAAAATTTAAAATCATTTAAATTTAAAACTATTTGATTTAAATTGTTTTAAAGTGTTTATAATAAAATCTAATAAACACACATTAACACGGCTTGACACTGAATTCTGGCAAGTAAGTTTTCTGCTCGCCGAGCAGCATTTCTTATATTTCAACAACTTTTTTTTTTAATTTTATTTTAGGTGCTCCAAGAAGTCCTCAAGGTCTTATCACAGAGCACCGTGGATAAGCATTTAATAGGAAGTTCACGCCTTCTTATTGATGTAAATAAATTTTTATTTTTCGATAAAAGTTGTCTATCAAAAATAAAAATTTATTTACATCAATAAATTGTAATTTAAAAATTGCCTAAAAACTTTTATTATTAACCCTTCTAATAGTAATAAAAAAAATAACAACAAAGTTATCTGAAGTTACTAAAAATCACTTCATCTATTTTTTTTGTTTAGGTTAATTGTCCAACTAAAAGTATATAACTATAATACTGAGATAATGTAACATGATTTCTAATCAATGTAGCATGTTCAGGGTTGTGAACCAATTTGATTGTAGCACGTTCAGGGTTGTGAACCAATTGATTATGCCAACCAGCATCACCCCTTAGAAAAAATAGAGAACAAACCATAGGCTCTAATTTGGCAGACATACTTGATATATTTTAGGAGGATGACCTCTTGGGAAAATAACAACTTCACTGGAAGTAGGTGGAGCTTATCTTCACCAAAAAATACAACTTCATTATGTGAAGGGAGATTATAGTGACGTCTATTGTGCCCTTTTTTCTCCCTATTTCAGTTCAAAGTATTTGATGCTTGCCGAGCAGGATATCTAGCATTTGGTTGATTATTAATTTCATCCCGCCTCAGCCTATTTCTTGCATTTCTGTGACGACTATTTTCAACCTGCCTAATCACACTGTCCTCATTTTGATTCAAATTATTCGCGGCTTGCCATGCAACATATCTAGCATTTTGTTGATTATTAATTTCATCTCGCCTCAGCCTATTTCTTGCATTTCTGGGACGACTATTTTCAACTTGCTTATTAACATTTCCATCATTTTCTAAACTAATAGCCACTTCTAGCCTTATATCATCCATTTAAACTTCACTTTTAATTGATAGTAGTAACAAAAAATCTGGAAAGAATCTTGAAGATTGTGATTTTTTTTTTTTTACTTCTCTAAATTGCACACACACAAAGAATAATTTTTAAAACATTACAAAGAAAATTTTCATTTAAAATAAACCAAATTATACAACAATGTTGTGAGTTTTTTATAAAAACATTTTTATAAATATATCCGTTAAAAGATGTTTAAACAAAAAATAAACTTATAAATATAATGTAAATAAAAAAATTAACCAATAGTAATAAAAAAATAATAATAATAATAAAAATTTTAATGATTATGGGTTTTGTTAATACAAAAAAAAGACAAAAAATAAAAAGTAAAGTATTTGTAAACCCCTTATAGTAAACTTTAATATTATTTCTATAAAAAAATTGTATAAAAAACATGCAAATAATTTAACCTTCACAAACAATGACTGTTCAAAAGTTGTAGTTTAATTCATTTTTCTAAATTCTAAAGAAAAGAAAAAAATTTAACAGCATCACTGAAATGCCAATAATATAATAAGCAACATGACAAAGTTTATCAAAGATTAATTATCTGTTTTTTTTATTACTTAATCTTTTTTCCAATATTTTATATTATTTATTACACATTAAAATCAGAAGATTAACTTTATTAAAGCTTTACATAAGTTAAAGGCTAAATAAACACTAAATTATTAAATTCAAAACAATCAAAAGAAATAAAATCTGCTGGAAATCAACAAATTAGTTTAAAATTATAACTTAAAAATATTACAAATTTAAATGTGATTTTTGTTATAGTTAATAAATTGCTGCAGTACATTTTTTCAAAACTGATTAACTGATATGGTATATATTCGAAGCAATATAATAGCCATGTAATATTGTGAATCAAAAATTAAAGTAATAATAACTATAAATAATAATCTAAACAAATACTAAAAAAATAAAAACAAACATAATTTAGAATAAATATATTTTTTTTAATGAAAATAAAAACCAAGGAAAAAACAGCAACAAAAAAATTGTTAATATCTTCACTGATTGAAGATATTAAAAATTTTTTTGTTGCTATTTTTTACTTGGTGCCTCCCAGCACCCCTGTATAGATGAGCCCTCCATTTGAAAGAGGGCTTATCCATACCATCATTACTGCAACATTTGTTAAAGGACCTGTCAGAAAGTGGTCCTGGGTGCTGGGAGCAATATAGTCTGTAGCTGCTCCAATTTAGATCTAAAGAAAAAATAATAATATAATAAAAAAATAGATATTTGCATTAAAAATAATAAAATAAAAACTCATAATATAGAAAAATTAAAAAAAAACGTAGTAAAACCCTTTTAAGCAAACTTCAATATTATTTATTTGAAAAAAATATTAGTAAAAATTTTTTAAAAATTCACAAAACTTAACAATATTTTGTTCTTCTATACCACATAAATACATCATTTGATAAATAAAAAATGTAACAAATAAGTAAATAAAAAAAAAATACATACAAAAAAAAGAAATCATTGTACCTGATAAAGCTGATGTGATTTACCAGAGTAGTAGTAGTAGGCTTTTAGTGAATCTAAATATTAAATTTAGTGAATGGTTAAATGCAGTGAGGTCTAATAATGAAATTAACTATGTATCATTTTTAACAGTAGACAACAACTTGAAGGTAAACCAAATGTATATCAACTCAAAAGATTACAAAAAAACAACATCACAACAACAATAGCATTCACCATAAGTTCATATAATATGCATATAACATAACTTAAGAAATATAACATTCATATATAACAGAACATCAGTAACAACATTATGCAAAATGTTATTAAAATACATTATGTATTTTCAGATTAATTATTAAAAAAGGCTTGAAAACACCTAGACCTAAAGCAGTAACAGTTTGACACGAAACACTGCTTTGTAACCCTTTGCATCAAGTAACTTGGCTGGCAAGGTTGACAAATCTCGCTTTACACGTTTACCAATTCACAGCACTTTGAAAACATGGAAATAACATAATATAAACCAACTATAAACACAATATATATATATATATATATATATATATATATATATATATATATATATATATATATATATATCTATCTATCTATATATATATATATACATATATATATATATATATATATATATATATATATATATATATATATATATATATATATATATATATATATATATATATATATATATTTACATAGATACATATTTAAATATATTTAAACACATTTATAAAATTATATAACTAATATTACCACATACACAAACAATAAAAAAATATGTTACATTATTATAAAAACACATTGATAAAAAAGCTATAAAGCACATTTTACAATATACAGATAATTATCATAAAAACAATGCAAAAAATAAATATATAACTTGAATTGTGCAAACAAAAATTTTAAAAATGGTTTGAGAAAGTTTTAAAAGATTCAAAGTAAACAAAATATTTATACACAAACAATACTCATTACCTTTTTTCATAAGAACTGTAATTCTCATAATAAAAATTTAATCTTTACATACAATAACATGTCAGTGTTAGCACGAAATTTTAATTTATTTTTCTAAATTTTCTAAAAAAGAGCAAAAACAGTTAATAGCATCACAGAAATTTCACGGTAGTAATAAACAACTTTATTGAAATAGCATTAGTATAACTTTTTTGTTGCATAAAAAATAAATAGACCTCATCCATACCTCTATCTTCCTTCTAAAAAATAGAAGATATGCTCAATAAAAACAAAACTGCTAGAAAAAAATAAAGACAAAAGAAAATCTAAAACAAACAAAATGTAAATGATTTACAAAAATAAAAGGAGTGATCCTTTCTACTTAATTTCTAATAAAAATGTTATATATAAATTGCTAAACTAATTTCTACACTTACTTCAATTATAATATGATCTTAACGATGATTATTTATCTTAATATGATTCTTTAAGTAAACAAAATCAAACGCAGTTTCAAATTTTATATATATATATATATATATATATATATATATATATATATATATATATATATATATATATATATATATATATATATATATATATATATATATATATATATATATATATATATATATATATATATATATATATATATATATATATATATATATATATATATATATATATATATATATATATATATATATATGATAGAAACCTCTACAATTTCATCTGTTCAACAACTGAATTATGATTTATCACAACTCTGGAAAATTTTCTTTTAATTTAAGTCTAAATAAATAAACAAATTATAAATAGAAATGGTAGGAAATGCTTACTGCTAGTATTTTTAGCATCTAAATAACTAAACAAAATAAACATAAATAAAAATGTAAGCAAATGTTTGCTGCAAATAAACAAACTACAATATCATAAAATAAAATAAACAAACATACAATATTTATGAACAAAACTCATTTAGTTAGTTACATTAAATAAAATATTTATTGAAAAGCCATAAAAGTTTGCGTGAAACCAAAGTCAATAAATAAAACAAATAGTAAATAAAAATAACAAAATCGTTAGGGCATCAACACACAACAAATTTGATACAAACGTTTAAAAAATAAATACAGCCTAATATTAAGCTCCTTATTAAATATAAAAACTTGCCTCGTGTAATTTCAAGTTTCAAAACTGTTTGTATTAGAGTATTTTACAGAATACAGAACCGTTACTAATATCGAACAATAGTAACTAACGGCATTGAACATTGAACATTGACTTCTAGCAATTATATTGAAGATTCTTTGAAAGCTGTTTACCCAAACATTGAAATCTGTCTGAGGATTTTCTTGACACTACCAGTGACAATTGCATATTTTGACAGAAGTTTTAATAAGTCGAAGATAATAAAAACTAAGGTTTTCAATGAGCCAAGACAAATTATCAAATTTGTCAATAATCTACACTGACAAACTCAATTAATTATGATGATGTTATAAATGATTTTGCATCACTAAAGGTCAGAAGATTAAACTTAAAATGACATTTGAAAAACATTGAAACATCTGTTTTATAAAAATGAAAATTAGTTTGACTTTTTTTTTTTGTGGGAGGGGGGGGCGCCAAATTTTAGTCTCGCACTAGGCGTTGTTTTGCATTGTATAGCTATATATATCTTGGGGCCCCGTAGTTTTGGGGGGCCCCGGGATATAGCCTACAATATTGTTATATATTCATATTTACATCTTTAAACGCGATTTTTTTTAATGAAAAAATTTGCATTTGCTAGCATTTTTGTTCCGCTCACTGGAAGCTAGCAATCACAGTTGCTAGCAACAATTCTGCCATTATCGGCTGGCTAAAGTATTTTAAAAATCATTTTGGAAATTCAGACAAGTCAAAGAAAACTAATTATCTCAACTTTTTCCGCATTTTTGATACATTTATCATTGGAGATTTTACTCATAATCTTCGCGCATTATTGAGAACGATGCACTATATATATATATATATATATATATATATATATATATATATATATATATATATATATTATATATATATATATATATATATATATATATATATATATATATACATATATATATATATATATATATATATATATATATATATATATATATATATATATATATATATATATATATATATATATATATATATATATATATATATATATATATATATATATATATATATATATATATATATATATATATATATATATATATATATATATATATATATATATATATATATATATGAATCATAATAATATTACACCATTTTTAATACTTATTGATTTTAACGTTATGCCAAAGTTAAGGCAGCTTATAGCTAACATAACTTTTCTTGCTCAAATTAAGCTGAGCAATTTATTAAAAAGTTTGGTGGATTCAGTTTGGTTTCAAAAAACTTGATGCATTCGGACAAAAAGTTTTAGACCATTTCAGCTTGTTGAATTTACGTAAGTTTTATTAAATGCGCTCCCTAGTTTATATAATATATCATTGCCCTTTAAAGTTTTTTTTGTCCCTTATTCTAGCGGCACACCTAATTTTCTACTTGAACGATCAAAACTGTTAAACACGTTTCTGCGTTTTCAGATATTTTTTTGATGACGATGGAATACGGCCTGCGCTCTTGTTATGACCATGATGTCATCAATTAAATCCATCTGACCATCAATTAAAAAAAAAACACCAAATAATTTCCCTGCATAACAAATTGCGCTCGCGCGGAGCACGCATTTCATCTCCTACATAGAATGTTTTATCATTTTACTCCTTTACAAACAACGAAGATGATTTTTGTAATATTGTTATCAGTTTATTTTGTGGAATTGTCAGTTTCTCTTAATCCAGAAAGTTCCATAACATGCAAAAATAACGACAAATTTTCAACTCTATCTGGTGATTTACATTGCACTTTATCCTGTGAGTGTCCGTCTGATGAACTAAAAGAAGTCGGTAACGTCTACGTTGGGTGTGAGAAATGTTGTTGTACTAATATAAATTATAAGCATATTGAAAAAGCTCTTCAAGAGACCACTAAAAGTAAATTAGTGTTTATTATGCTTGATTGTTATGTGTACGCACACACACAAACACACACACACACACACATACACACTATCTAACTTGAGTAGAAACTGGCAGTAGAAGCTCAAGTTAGATTATTGTTTTTTGATCATATATATATATATATATATATATATATATATATATATATATATATATATATATATATATATATATATATATATATATATATATATATATATATATATATATATATATATATATATATATATATATATATATATATAATATATATACATATATATACATATATATACATATATATATATATATATATATATATATATATATATATATATATATATATATATGATGAAAATGTATATATATTATGAGTTCAAGCCTTCCCAGGAAAGGCGTGCGGTTTTTTATCATGTATCACCAAGCGTGAGTATTTTATTTTAGACAACTTGGTCACCGCTGTTTGCAAGTTTTTTTATATGCGTTACTGACAAAAGTTTTAAAAACAAAATAACAAAATATGAATTTAAAATAAACCTGAATAGAAAATGATAATAACAATAATTTAAATAATTTTTTTCTTCATAGTGGTTATTATTTTCGGCAACAAAATTCGCTAAGTTAAAGCAAAAAGAAAAAAAGTTTTAAACATTAAAAAGAATGATTTTCTATATTTTGTTTTTTTTTTTTAACGGGGAAAGTGAAAACATAAATTGTCATCTGTTTGTAAATATGCTTGTATAATTTTAATGTAACAAGTATCAAGGAGTGAATCAAGCTATCACAATTTGCAAACCCTGGAAAAATATCTGATCTTCAAAATTTTAGTTTATGCAAAACTGTGTACTTTATTTTCAAGAGCAAATTATTAAAATTTTGTTTTGGAATTACTAATTAGTATAATTAGTAATTCCAAACAATAGTTTGGAATTACTAATTATACTAATACTAAATACTAAAGTAGAAAAGCATCTAGAAAAAATAAAGCAAATATTCAAATATTAAAAGCTTGAGGAATTTTTTACAAATCACTTAAACAACTTTATAAAAACGCACTTAATAAAAAGTAATTTCTTTACAACTTGACCACGGCTTTTCTGATGTTTTAACAATTTGAATGCAATAAAAAAAGTGTCACGTTATAAATATCTTTTAACCGTTGGCTTTAAATAAAACCATATAATTAATTATAGTTATTGTTTACATAAACAATTGTGTAAATTAATAAAAAACATTATAAATAAGTTTTTTTTATGTAGGCATTTATTTTTTATGATAAATTTAAATGTTTGAAACTATTTTCTTATGTCTTCCTAAAATATTTTTAAACTATTATTTTTAGAAAGAATTTTTTTAAGTTACTTTAATTTGTGAATAATTTCAAAAGCTTTTGTGACGACTAACTTTTACACATTTTATGTGAATTACACAAGAGTATAAAATAACTTTATTTACTAATATAAGCATGTATTTTTTTGATTTAATGAAAAAGTTTTAAAGCATTTTGTAATACTCATACGAATAATCTTTATGATTAAATTTATGATTTTTTAAAATGTTTTAGATAAACATTTTATTTTTTTTAAAAATTTTTTTTTTTTTTTTTTTTTTTTTTTTTTCAATTTCGTTAAAAATGAATGAGAAATCTTTTATAATAATTTTTAAATTCGTTACGCGAAGCGCTTATTAATAAAGTTGTAATGCTCAAATTAAAATTAAATTAAAAAGCTTGTTTATTTTATTTTATTAAGTGGCAGGCGCATTTTATTTATTTATTTTTTTCTATTTTTATGAATAAAAAAGTTCAAAACCTTTTTTTTTAATTAGACTCACTAATTAGAGCATGAAATTAGTAAAAATTACTATTTTAAAAAGCCTTTCGTTATTTTTTTAACAAAAAGGTAACAAAAGGTTTCGCTTCGAGTTTAAGTTTTTATTTTCATTTTAGTGCTTATATAATTACTTTTTCGTTATGATTTTGTTTTTCGTTTCTTTTTTCGTTAGGAATATTTTTTTCATTATTATTATTTTTTTTTTCTTTAGTTTTTTTATTTTATTTTATTTCTAGTTGAAGTTTAGCTTAGCGTTTCTAAATTCAGAACATTTCTGAAATTTTTAACTTATCAAAACATATAAACATTGTTTATAAAACAACCGTGGTCAAGTTGTCAAAAAATAAAATCATTTGCATGGTCAGCAATAGCGCTCGATCGCACACCATTCCTGTCCAAGCCTATATATAATATATATATATATATATATATATATATATATATATATATATATATATATATATATATATATATATATATATATATATATATAAAAATTAAAATTTGAGGTTTTTTTTTTTAACAATTTCTTACTTTTTTTTTTTTAACGTTTTTACAGCAAATATTGTTTTTTTCCCGAAAAAAAAAACTGATTTTCCGCTAAAGTTTGCCGAAACAAAGGGGGTACTGCCATCCAAATTTTTTTTCTAGAATAGGCCCTGATATATATGTTTTATGTTATGTATTGTAGACTTATATTATTTATTATGTTATGTATAGTAATATTAATTGCAAAATTTCACTGCTATAAAACTCTTTTTGGTTTAGTTAGGGTAAGGACAGTTGTTCAGTTTGGTTTGTCCTCAACAATTTTAAATTATTTTAATATTAGGACATTTTTTCAAGATATTAAAAAAAATGTGCCAATATATGAACAATTTATTTTTATTGTACTAAAAATTTCTTCTACATTAGTTATTACTCTTTTCTTTTATTATTATTTAAAGGTATATGGATACCTTTAACTTTAAGATATAGGGGGAGGGGGCTGGCACAGAAGAAAGAAAAATTATCTGTTACTTGCACTTTTTGATTGAGGACAAATTGTTAAATTTTTCATTATGCACACACACTTTACAGACTCCGTTAAATTAATACAAAGGCACATTTTAGTTTAATAACAGTCTTTATTCTTTACTAATGGCTATGTGTTTTTCTATATAAAATAAGACAAATTATATAAAAACCTAGCATATTTCTATTCTCTCCAAATTGTTTAAAGTTCAAATATGGATTGTATTTTGAAGGAAAAGAGTTACATTAAAAACTTTTAAATCCTGGGACTTTGCGGATGCTTTTCGAATTGAACTATCACAGAAAAAGAGAAGACTAATGTTATTAAACTCATATGTAATTTGTGTGAACTTCATCAAAATAAAATTTTATCCAAAACCATTGGTGCCGTAAGGGCAGCTGCTGTAAGGCAGGTTTTTAAATGGCACAAGTCATGTTAAAATATTTTAACATGTTAGTATATTTTATTTCAGTTGGTATATAACTAAAAATTAATATTGTTCAATAAATAAATTTTTTCTTAACAAAGTTTACCTCATATTCTCCTTTTTTTTATTTTATTACTTTATATGTGTAATTATACATAGAATGAAAGTACTTTCGAGTTTGTTTATAAGTTAGGGAACTTAATTTTAAATGAACAAGTTTTAACGAATGTTTATTATAAACAAATATTTTTACTAAATTATATTGAACTAAAATTAATATTAGAATAACAATTAAAAGCATTTCAAACTTTTCATAATATATTTACATTTATAATGTTTATACATTGTTTTCTATATTTGAGTTAATTGTTAAATTGAACTAGTTTGCGGTTAGTTATTTATTGCGGTAGTTAAAACACTTAACATTTATATTTAAAAAAGAGATAATTTTATGGCGTCAAATATCGCGTCTAGCTAATGCATTAAAAATTTTCTATTTAAAACAAGGCCTGTATATGTATGTATGTATGTATTTATGTGTGTATATGTATATATGTATATATGTATGTATATATATGTATATATGTATGTATATATGTGTATATATATGTGTGTGTGTGTATATATATTATATATATATATATATATATATATATATATATATATATATATATATATATATATATTCATATATGTATAAATATATATTTATTTATGTATATATATACATATATATATATATATATATATATATATATATATGTATGTATGTATAGACGTATATATATAGTTTAAATACATCAATATGAATACATAGTTGTAGATATAATTATTATAAATAAAGTAGTTAAAGTTTAAATAGTTATATTTTCATCATTTACCATTTAATTTAGATCTTACCTATGCACTACTTAGATATGGAAACCTGACAGAATATTATAAAAATCTAAAGAAAAAATCTGAAGAAACAGTTAACCAATTAGGTTTGTAATTTTATACTTACATGTTTAGAAATAAATTTTTCAAATACTAGCTTGATAAATACTCAATAAAAATATATTGTGCTATGGACGTATTTGTAGCTATGCTGCTGCTTTTCGCTTCTCTTATTTAGCATGGTCATTATCAGAACCGTCCCAAAGAGGTCTCACATTTAGGGGGTGTGGGGGAGTGTTGTATGTATTTTTTGCCAACTAGTGACCACAAAAAAAAAAAAAAAAAAAAAAGGGTCCTTGATATTTAATATTTGCCGACTATTACTTCAAAGCTTGCCTACTGAAATGCTAAATGTGCAAACTCAAATGAATATATAACAGCTTTGGGGGTGGGATATGAGAACCCCTACACCTCCCATTCAGTACAGCCCTTGTCAGCCCTGGTCGTAACAACCACTAACAGAAATGAAAATTAAAATTTTTATTTATTAATACCTATTCATAAATCTGTTTTCTGGAATGAACTAATTTCAATTAGTCTATTCCAGATAACAATTATTCCACTTAGTCATTTCCAGAAAGAACTTTTGTTTTTGTTTGATTGGTTTTTAACAACAACCACGCTGAATAAAAGAAGCCAAAATACAAAACTTACAATAAAATTGCAAAATTAAGAGCCATTTCCAAAGCAAGAACAATAAACCAGACAGTCTTTTAAAAAATACTATTAAATAACTGATGTAAATAACATCAAGATTATTTATTAATTGTTCTCTGGAATAGACTATGACCATATAAATTTTCAAAAATAAAAAGTAAAAAAAAAAAATTAACAAAAGTGCAAATCACAACATTTGATCAAACAGATTCCAATCACATATTTAAAATCAGGCCTGTAGCAAGCTTTTTGTTTTTGTTTGAGAATTTAACTTTATGTACATGGAGCAAACTCCGAACATTTATATATTCATTTTTATGTCAAGCTTTTCAAAAGTATTGCGATAATCAGAGTCTGTTAACAGTAAACCCCTAAATTGTTAACTTCCCTTTTATGCCATCAGTGTGTGAGCAATAACAAGGTTGCCACTCAACCTGGAATACCTGGAAATAGCATAAATCTCAGGGAAAACCTGGAAAACTCAGGGTTTTTTTTTAAATTTTCGTAAAGTTCAGGGAAAACTCAGGGAAAATAATTTTTTTTTTTTTTGAAATTTTGTTCAATAATTTTTTTTTTCAAAAATGTTTTGCTCATATAATAAGTTTGCAAGATGTGGGTGTTTTTGTAGAAGTTTTAGTTTGTTTTTAATTAAGGAAAATAATAATCTTGTGAATGAACAAGAAAGAATATAGAAAAGTCAGGGAACTTAAAGAGTTCAACTCAGGGAAAAATGTTTTTTACTCAGGGAAACCTCAGGAGAAAACTTTAAAAATTGTAATGGCAATAATAAGTTTATAACATTTATATATAGATTTTTTTTATCATTTTAAACTAAATTTAAGTTCATTAACAAGTCTCTAACGTCATACAATTATCTCTTAGTGTTCAAAAACTATGACCATATAAATTTTGAGCAACCTCCTAATTATTTAGCGGATTTAAAATACTGTCTTTAATTAAGTTCGTCTGACAATCAAATTCTATTTCTCTTTCAAAATTTCGGAGCAAAAGTTAATTTAACTTTTTTTTCGTGATTAAGTAATCAAATAACGCAGACTTAAAATTTGTCAAAGAATAACAATGAAAATTATGCTTTTATGTGACTTAAATCTACAAAATTATTTGTATTTTTTAGCAATATTATAATAATGTTCTAATTATTCTTATTTTTATTACTATTCATTTGATAATTATCAAATTAATTTTTTTTTCAAATTTAATTTTGTTGTTGATTATTGTTTTTTTTTTTTATAACATAGAGACATTCTTTAATACAGTGGGTGATTTTTTAATTTTTATGATTTATAATTTTTCTAAATTTGCTATTACAAATTATTACTTTTACAATATTTCTTCTGTTTTAGTATTTTATTTTAGAAAAAGAGAAATCTTTTTCTAAAATAGCATACTAAAACAGAAATTTTTTTGCATAAATACCAGAAATTTTGAACAATTTTATATTTTTAACAATATAAAATGGAGTACGTTTACTGTAAATATTCGTTATGTATTAAGTTTTTATTTTTATAAATTTTATAAATTTAATTTTTTTATCATAAACTTTTTTTGGGGATTTTGTAAAAAGTTATACAATTAACATGATTTGGTGATTGTGGCAAAAAAAAAGTAATACGACATCTTGAAAGAAATTTATACGATTATGTCATATACCAGAACTGTTATGAATTAAACATGCATGCAATAAATTATCAAGTCTGCAGATTGCGGGTAACATTATACAGACTCCGAGAACCAAAAAAAAATGGAGACGGCGAGCTTCGACTAAAACGTGAATTTTAAATTTAATGGTGTGCATTCATTATATAGTTTTGATGAAAAAAATCAAGCCCTAATGTTTTTTTTAAACACTTTCTTTAATATGAACACAACTTGTCTTGGCAGTTAGGGATCTCTTTAAGCAATTTAAAAATGCAATAACTTTTTATTCAGCAAAGATATAAGCATGGTATAAACTGAATTATATCTTTTAAATATTTAAAAAATATTTTACAAAAGGGTTTTTTAAAGTAATGAGTAACAAATAAAATACAGCATTTTGGAATAAAAGTTTTTAAAGTGGATGAAAACATTTTTGTTTCAAAAAAGTTTTCATACACTTTACAAAAATTAAATAAAATTGTTATGCAAACTCAATTTGTTAGCGTTTTAATAACTTATGTTTCCACAAGGAGCTTTTATTGCCTCATGCAGTCTGTTTGTAATAATGCAAACTAATTTTTTTGTAATTTCTGGAGTGATTGAGCCCTAGTCTTCCATAATGACTAATTGTAGTTGTTGTCAGCCTAATTCTTATACTTAATTCATTCCACAGATGTTTGATAGAATTCAAATCTGGAGATTGTGGTGGTGTATGAAGTTGCTTAGCTGTTTTAAATATAAGCCATTCCTTGACACATTAAGCTGTTTATTTTGGATTTTTATCTGCTGAAAAATAAATAACCTAGTAAGTCCCAATTTGTAGGCACTTTCTTCCAGATTATTTTTCAGAATGTTTAAATACACATTTTGATCCATCAATGAAATCATCATTTCCATCAATGAAAAACAAGTTTCTCACCTGAAGCGCTTATACATCCTCCACCATACTTCACCGTGGGACATAAGTTTTGTTTTTTAAATGCTTTATTGGGTTTTCTCCAAATTTTAACTCTTCCATCTGATGAAAAACATTAAATTTTGACTCATCACTGAAAAGGGCCGATTCCCAAAATGTCTGTGGCTTATCAATATAAAGTTTTGCTAAGTGTAGTCGTTTGGTCTTTGTTAACTTTGCTGATTCAATGGTACTCTACCACTTTTCTTAAGGTCATTCACACACAGAATCCACTTTTAAATTGTAATCGTTTTGCAGCGTTCCAGCGAGTTTTGGAGCACTTATTTTAGGATTCTGTATGACTGTTCTCAAATAAGCTCGTCAATGTATTACTTGAGTTTTATTTGGGCGTCCTGCACGTGGCTTATCAGGAGTTTTTTTGGTGGTTTGGTATTTCTAGATAATGGAGTGCCTAGTTGTATGTGATTTCTTTACTATTTCTACTATATTTCGCTGTGGTTTTTCCTCCCATAGTCTAACAATAAGCAATCTAATTCCCTCTGCAGCTCTCATTTTAAATAATTAATCTTACAAAAATAAAAAATTCATATAAAGAAAAAATAATATAAAAACCTAATAATTTTTATTTTAAAAATAATACTTTAATACTGATTTAATAACAAAGGTGGATGAAAATTTTTTTGGCGCAAAAACAGGCATTGTTTATTTTTAAATGCTGTATTTAATATTCTATTTGTTATTTTGTAAAATCTTTTTTTTGCAATACTTCTTGAATAGTTAACTAATAAAAGTTTGTTGAAATTATGCTTATATCTATGCTGAATAAAAAGTTATCGCATCTGAGTAAAATGAATAAAATGTTTTGCTAAAAATTCATAAGAAAAAATCATTTATCATTTTGAAAAATCAGCGTACCTATATTACAAAAAAAGAAGTTTAAACTTTATTTATTCACAATATTGTTTACCTTGCTTCAATATGATTTGAACACCCAAATAAATAAATATTTAAGATGTCTTTTAAAGAGGTGCCAAAATTATCACCCTGCCAAAAATACCCTTGAGAGTATTTAAAATGCCTCATAGTATCTTTGCTTTTCATTATGTCATTGTGACGTAAAAAATTTCATTTTTTATGTTTCATTATTAATTTTTTAATCTTTTAGTAGTGTAAAACAGTCTTGAAAAAAAGTTGTCTAAAAGTACTGTTTAAAGATGTTTTTAGGCAAGCGTTCTGTTTTGTCAAACGTTCGTTTGCATCCCTAATATACATATAAACAAATATTGTACATGTATAATAAGTGTACATATAAAAGAAAAAAGTTTATATTTTTCAAATAATACCACTTACCACTGTTATGCACAATTTAATTGTTTATGAGAAGGTAATCTTGAGTAACATTTATGAAGAACTAATAATATTATGACATCTACTTACGTAGTTATTAAGTTTTAATATTTATAGAACTGTGAACAAGAAATGACTTTTCCAATAATTATAACTTTTTTTAATTAAAATTCCAGTTTGTCAATTGTAAAGGTAGAAACTATTGTGTAACTTTTGGAAATATACCTGAAAAATTAATATGTAAGTAGCTGTAACACCATAGGGCATTTAAATTGGCTCTTTACTCACAGAGAAATCTTTTTCTAATATAACATACTAAAACAGGGTAGTTTTAAATAATTTTATTTTTTAAACATAAAAATAATGGTTTTATAAAAAATATTATTCATGAAAAAATAAATTAAACAAAATACATGATTTAGTTTTTAATTAATTTAAATAGAAGTGGTGTTGCGTGGTATTATACTGCAATGTAAAAAGGTTTGACATTTTGAATATGCAACAATTTTTTTTTTATCAACAACCCGATTACAATTAATTAATCAACAGCCTCTTTAACTAATAATATTATTGTATAGTTATGTACAAATGAGGTTTTCTGAAAACCTTTAATATAATTATGAAAACACAATAATTTTGGTTGACATAATTACTAACAGCTATTTAAATATCATGTATAAAATAAACTATTACAAAACAATTCAGACATACTATAACAATGGTATTGAACCAGGGTACATTAAATCTAGCAAACTTAGCACAACTTATATATTCAAAAGTGCATCTGTTTTAGTATATTTTTGATAGTGTCATAATATTTTTATAATATTTAAAATTTAAATATTTTTAAATTAAATTATCTTTAATATTATGCTAAATTGTGGTATAAACAAAAACATACTTAAGTGCCAAACTTAAGTATTTTATTGTTTATCACAATAGAATGTTTAGAAAAGTTTACACCCTCGCCAAATGTGGCGGGGGTGTAAACTTTACAAAATCATAACTTTTGAATACTAAAAAACTAGTGTAATTTTCAAAACCTGTCAACTTAAATTTAGTGAAGGAAAATAAATAAATAATAAAAATTACTAATTTGTTGCCCTCACATTTAGAGTAGGGATTGTAAATGTTTTAGGTATTTTTATATCCAGGCCCCAATCAACACAACTTTTATTACTTAATCTACTTACAAATTGTTTCTACGCTTCAGCTCAGGTTATCTGTATATTACTCAAAGTATTTTTGGTCAGTAGACATACATGGCTTACGAGCTCATTTTCTTTTTCTCTGAAACAATAATTTTTCTTAAAAAAATAATAATAATTCTTTGAATATATCTTAGGGCCCCTAAACCTTGCAGCTCTAGGTTCAATTGCTTGTGGGATCATAAGTTAAGCTTATACTGGCCTTGTTGTAGTTAGGCCGCTGATACTACATGCAGATAAAGATATTTACGTAAAAAGTTCTCTTTTTTTTCATGCTCATAAAATACCCCATATAAAAGTATTGTAGTTGTTTAAACCAAAACTTTTAAGGTCAAAGGATATTCTTAAGCAGGTGGACTTTGTATAAAAGTGGCAAAAAAAATTTGCGAAAATAAAGGGTCCTCTTAAAAAGTATGGTGCTCCTTAATCTTCAGGGCATGGTGTTATAATCCCCATAATTTGGACAGGTTTAAACTTTCTCTCCTTAGTTTTTAAATAATATATACATTTATGCAAAAAACTTTTATAAAAGAACTAACAATTATGCCATTAATTTTCCTTTCAAACAAACTACCTTTTTTTAGTCTCCCATAGGTATATGCGCCTTCTGCTAATTGCCTTGTTTCAGCTTTGTCTAAATTCCAGACCTTTCAAATGGTTGGTCAGAGAGTGAATATCTCAGAGACGGTTTGATCCAGAGAATGGTTTTTATAGCTAAAATTATCATGGACCAGAACTAGAAAGGGTTTTAATCATGGGCAAAAACCCATTATTGATATTTTAAAACTTTACAGGGAAGAAATACCTAAAACCACACAAATCAAATGTTGTGGCAAACTAAATGTTAGTGACTTAAAGTTTTACTTTTTTGCATTACTTTTGTACAAAATCCTGGCAAAGTTATTGTAGAATATAAGTAAATTTATTTACTTTATATAAATTACTTTTAATTTACTTAACAAATTTAAATTTTATTTTACGTAATTTATTTTTAATAAAGATTTATTACTTTTAAAATAAAAAAATTCCTACTTGAAAAATATTTTATTTTTAAATTTAATTTACATTTGGTAGCATATTACTTTTATGTAATTTACTTTCATATGCAAGTTTTTTATTATTATTATTATTATTATTATTATTTTTTAATTATCTACTTTTATAGGTAACAGGGTGTTTACCAAGAATAAATTTGATACAGCGTTTTAACGAAATCTGGAATTTGTCGAAGTATTTCTCAATCACCCCCTCCTCCCCTGAGATTAAAATATGTTCTGGGAAAGCATGGGGTCCTTTTTTGGTGTTCTTTTTTTTTTTTTTTTACTCTACTTTAGCGCTGCATACATTGATTGATCATTGCCAAAAATAAAATAAAATACCATCTGTATCATTAAAGATGAATATGAAATCAACACAAAATTAGCTGTTGTTTCACAACACGGCAAACTAAGATCTGATTTCCGAACATATATTAGGAATAATATTTTTTTAAATTATAAACTAATCAGTGTATATTAATTATTATTGAGTGTAATTAATTAGATTTAGTTTTAATCTTTATATATTGTCGCCGCTTTTATTTCATGAGTAATATTTTGAATATATATTTCTTTTTCAATATAATATAGTAAAATAGCGATCTCTAATGAGCCAATGATCTTCTACTTCTAATTGTTATTTAAATTCTGCTCGATGTACCTTACGAACAAAACTTTATATCATCATGTAATAAACTGTGTCATCAAAAGAAATTTTATGAAAATAGATAAGGTTTTAAAAATAGTAAACACGAGCTCATAAATTTCATATTTTACATTTATTGGGAGTTCAATTTTATAATTAATAATTTATTTTGTACATAAATCACATAGCAAAATAAAGTTATAATCACAAAGTCTCAGCAAGTACAACAATAAATGTTGTTTAATTATAGAGTAATATTATTAGCAAGCGATTGCACGCGTGGCATCCAAGAATACAACAAAAAAGTAAAAAACTTTAGTAAATTCAGTTGATATAAAATACCAAGCAAAAAAAGAAAAACAATAACTAAAAGACTTTCTGTAATACCCGTAATTGATCAAAAGGTATGACATAACCTTCTCGATGTTTTTGTTGATGAAATACATCTACTACTTAAAGTTGAGTTTATGGTAAGACTTAATAAGTTATTCAACTTTTTAGCCAAAAAGGGGGAAACTTTTAAAGAAATAGAATTTACGGGTGTTAAACCAAACAAGTTTGTTATTATTTTGGATCTTTTACCTTAGTGCTTTATTTCTTGCTAACTTTTTTATATAATATTTGCTGTTGTTGAAATGAATTGCAAAAAACTATTTTCAAACTTTATTGCAAGTTGCCACAAAAATCCCAAAAATCATTCCAAAAATCCAAATTCTTATGTTTTTTTCCAAGAAACCAATTTTCGCAGTTATGCAATACCAGTAATGAGATTTGATTTACGTTATTTTTCTATTAGTTTTGAATAATAATTAATTTTAAATTATTTTTAGAATTATTATTAAACTTTAATTTATAATCTTTTTTTTGAGAATGGGATTTTTTCATCTTTAAATTGGGAATTTTAATTTTATGAGCATTTGGGAAAACCACGTTTGACGGGGCGCCGCAGGTCTAGTTTACACCCTAGTAAATGTTTGACAGTTTGAGGAGCTTTTATATTATGTAATGTAATTTTCAAAAGTAATTAACTTTTTAATGTAAAAGTAAAAAGCTTTTTTATGTGACTTTCTTTTACATGTAAAAGTAAATTACTTTTTGATGTTATCTTCTTTTAAAAGTACATAACTTACTTTTGAAAGTAAAAAACTTACATTATAAAGAAAAAGTTGTTTCAAAAAATTTACTTATACGGAAATGTAAATTTAGATCAAACATTTAAAACTACTTATGTAAATTACTTTTTGATAAAAATTAACTTACTTGTGTAAGTAAAAATAAGTAAGTAAAGGAGCCATCTCTATGTGACCCAAAATGAGTTTTGGTTTATCATAATAGAGGTGATAGCTCGTTTGAGGATTGACCATAATTAGAGAAACATCATAAAAAAGCAAGGCTAAAGCCTGATGATGATGAAGATATTGATAATAGTAATTATGATGATGATGATGATGATGATGATGATGATGATGATGATGATGATGATGATGATGATGATGATGATGATGATGATGATGATGATGATGATGATGATGATGATGATGATGATGATGATGATGATGATGATGATGATGATGATGGCAACAACAATGATGATAATTATGATCATCATGTTGATAATAATGTTTAATAATGCATATATATATATATATACAAAATATTTTAAATAATTTTGAATTAAAAAAAAGGGGTACTACCACCCAAATTATTTTCCTAGAAAGCCTCTGACATGTCAGGAAAACTGTGCTTTTCACTACATCAGTCAATTTAACTTCAGTATTGCTACTTAATATTGTATACAAATTGTTTAACTTTTTTTTTTAGAAAAAAAAACATCTGCTCTCATTGCGGCTATTTGTGTAGAATCTATTGTTTTGTTTGTAATTATTGGAACCTACATATTTTTTATTTTATTCAAAAAATGGTTTATTACACACAAACAGTTTATTAGTCGATGTAAGTGAAATATTATTTTATATTTTCATACGATACTTGTTCTACAATGCAAATTGCCTTTTTATTTGAACCTTGATTCTTCATATGTATAAAATATATATATATATATATATATATATATATATATATATATATATATATATATATATATATATATATATATATATATATATATATATATATATATATATATATAATGAGTATTATTATGTATATAGTAAGT
Organism: Hydra vulgaris; assembly: GCF_022113875.1. NCBI lineage: Eukaryota > Metazoa > Cnidaria > Hydrozoa > Anthoathecata > Hydridae > Hydra > Hydra vulgaris. The sequence continues at coordinate 6,645,120 of NC_061160.1, read as the reverse complement.
ATTGCAATTAACAAAGTTTCATTTTAATCATATAATTTTTTAAAAATTACACTTTTATCATTGTTCTCTTTAATATATAGAGAATACATCTCTCTTCTCTCCATATATGCATGCATATGCAGGCTTATTTAAGAAGCTTTACGCTGGTAAAAAAATGGCGATTTTTATCTAGGCGTTAAACCATTGGCATTATGCCAAGACTTTTGTCGATTGGAATATTTAAATAGTGTTTTGAAATAGTTTAAAATTACAACTTAACGTTTACTTTTTTCTAACTTAAGTTTATTAAGAATGGAAAGTAGTAAAAAAATTTATTTAACTATCTATTTTTTTTTATATTAAAAAAAAACAGATAGTTAAATAAATGAAGTAGTAATTGTTGTAAAAAATATTTTTACAGAAAAAATGAAGTAGTAATTGTTGTAAAAAATATTTTTACAATTTATTAATAAATTTATTATTTCTAAAATTGTGAAATAATTTTTTTTTTAATATAACAAAAAACAGATAGTTAAATAAATTTTTTTACTACTTTCCATTCTTAATAAATATAAGTTAGAAAAAACTAAACGTTAAGTTGTAATTTTATAAAGTGCAGAGTGATATGATGTTGTGTTTGTTTTTTTTTCTTCCGTTTAAAAAGATAATTGCCTAAGTTAATATTACAGCAAAATATATGAAGAGTATTCAATATTGTATTAGGAAACACTGTAAATTTCTTTAAATCAAATATTAGAATTAAATGTTTAAAATTTATTTTACACTTGTTGGAACTGGAACGAGCTTTTCAAGAAATATACATTGAGTAAAAAAAAAAGCTACCGGTTGTGTAGAAATATATCAAAGCTGAAAATAATCTCATTATGAAACATTTTATTTATTAAAAGTTAAAGTTAAAAATAAGTATGTATAACCATATCATCAATTTGCTAATTTATTAGTCCATGATTAGATAAGCTGGATAGCCTTAATTATATTGTATTGTTGGCAAACTAAAGGGTGCACAATCAGGCAAGGCAGGGGGGGTTAGCTGGTCTTTATATTGACCTAACTTTGTTTCAAATTGTTGTAGCACAACAGTTTTTAAACCTCTGTAGATACTGAAAAAACTAAAAAGGTCTCATACATAACTTATTTTCACAAAAAAACTGGACAACTGACCTTTGTTTTCTGAGGTACAGATATGTAATTTTGAATTTTGCAAAAATATAAAAAATTAATTTAAACTAATTTACAAAGCACATAACATATTATGTGTTATTTGCTTTGAACTTTGCTCATCTTGCTTACATTTATTATGAATGTCATTTTACCATTTTGAATAAATTTGATATAACTGAATTAAAATATCAAATAAGTGTTTTTTTAAGTGTATTGATCAGATTCAGCATCTTTGAGAGCGCAAGAAATCATTAGGCACATATAAGATTTCTAAAGAGACTAGATTTGCACAACCCTCTTTGTATATATATATATATATGTGCATGTATGTATGCATATTATATTTCAATGTATAAATAAATATAAAATGTATACATTATATCCTAGAGCTCAGCTAACCACACTTACTAATACTATAATTTATGCTTAGGCTGAGTCGGGGACATATACTATGGGTAGCTCTCTATTTCTACTTTAAAAATGTGTTCAGTTATAAACTATAAAATTGTTTTTAAATAATCATAGTAAACAATGCATTATATGCTAGCCCTGGTAAGACCCTAAAGGCAGCTAAACTCTGTTTAACTGCCTTTAGGGTCTTACTACCAGGTATTTCCACTTTGAAAATATGTTTAGTTTTAAACTATAAAAATATTTGCAAATAACAGCTATCAATAAAAGTTTTTTCTACCATAGTTTTATAGTTTTCATACCATAGTTATTGAATCTGGAAATCTAGTAATAAAACTCAGTGTGAAATAGATTTTTGAACATTCAATAATTGATATAGTAATTAGTAATTTCAAAGTGTTTGAAAATTTTCTAGTTTTCAAAATTGTATAAGAATGTTCAATTATAATCTAAATGACTCAAGATCATATGATTATCATAGTACTTAGTAATATAATAGATTCTGAAAGTTGAAGTTCAGAATTATCTTGAAACACACTCAAATTGTGAATGGATAGCTCCAAAGGGTATATATAGGCATAACATGTGATAGGGTGTAGCTTGTGATAGGCCACGTGTGAATTTATATTTAAATAAATTTAACTATATCTAGCATAATAAACTATAATCTTTATCAATGACTTCAATTTTCGTTGTTATAGATTTTCGTCGTTCAAATGTTACTACAGATAGTGAAGGTCGTAGAGAGTCAAAATGGATCACTGTGGAAAATGTAACATTTCTTAAAAACGAAACAAATGTTTGATCTATCTATATATATATATATATATATATTTATTTATTATATGTTTAAACGAAGCTGTGTCGCCTCACATTAAGTTAAAAAATATATTAAAAATTTGTTCGTTTTATATGGATTAAAATTTAAATTATTTATCACATTATTTATTTGTTTTTTTATTTTGTTTTTTTATGTATTTCTGTTTTTATAAATATAATATATACATATGTGTGTATATATATATATATAAATGTGCATATATCTGTTAATGTATGTATATATATACATATAGATTTTTAATAGGGTATGACGGTTTTTTTTTATAATTTTGTTTTTGACACTTGTCATATTTTGGTTAAACAAGTTTGGACTGTTATCCGGCATAAAATAAAACAATTGTAAGCTTTTAGTTTGAATAGCTTAGTGCTAAAAGTACTTAAGTCAAATAATAAATTTTTTGAGAAAATCTCCTTTGATAAGAAGTATAAGACTTTGAAATAAGGTTTAAATGGCTGATCAAAGTAGATTTTCTCAAAACATTTATCTTGTGACTTAAGTACTATTAGCACTAAGCTCTTCATTTACGCCTGATATGAAACTAATTGAAACAAAACTACGAAAATATTAAAAACAAAAAAATGTACTTATACTCTATTGAGAATCAAAATATAAAATTGATATATATATATATATATATATATATATATATATATATATATATATATATATATATATATATATATATATATATATATATATATATATATATATATATATATGTATCGATTTTGTATGATTATTTTCAACAGGGTATGAAAATATTTTTATATGAAAAAATAAAAAACACCTTTATACCCTATTGAAAACCAAGTTTAACAAGAAACTTTATAATGGAGTTTTCTTTTTAAAATTCATATAAAAATTTTTTTAATTAGTTCAATAAATCAATATAAAAATTTTCACACTCTTAACGGTATTCTTGTAGATTTTTCGACGAGTTGTATTTTATTTTTATCGTTAAATTTTATATCGGATTTTTTAACTCGCTTTTGTAAATTATTTTTAAATTAAAATATTAGAAATTTATATTACCTGTTGTGATGTTTAATAATGTTAGGTGGTAGTAGTGCTTCCAATACCGGTAGTACTCCTTCCCAACCGATGTCGCAAGACTTGCCCATTAAAAATATGTCCGATGAAAAAAATAAACCGATGTCGCAAGACTACCCATTAAAAAGTATTAAATATATATGTAGAGGGCTTATGATATAGCAGGTGCTATCGCCCTCTTTACGTGAAACACTAAAGTAAATGAAATACTTAATGCAGTAACAGAGAAAGTGACGAGGAAATACTGATGACACAAACAAAGCCAATAATGATGAAGACTTTTCCGGCGGGTTTCAAGTTGTAATGAGTGAAGAGAATGACTCTATTAAACTGACTGATGATCTGCAGCCGTTAATCAAAAAGGTGCGCACCGTTGTGAAATTTTTATTTTTCCGTTCTCCGACAAAAAATGATCAAAATTCAAAAACGCACGTTAGAAAAATTTGATAAAGATATTCCACTAATACTTGGATCCAAAACTAGCTGGATTAGCTTGCACACAGTACTCGAACGTTTTGTATAATTGAAAAAATGCATTCACGAGTCACTTTTTGCCCTTGAGTCCAAAGTTGAGGTAACTAATAATTATTTCGATGCAATATTAGCTGTTAACTTATGTCTTGCGCCAGTAAAACTGGCTGTGGAAACATTGTGCCAAAATCATGCAATTCTGTTGTGTGCCGATACAACATTTTCATGATAGATAACCTTGGAGAAACCGATTTAGCTGTAAAGTTATGTTGGTGCAACAATTCAATGAGCAACGTACTCTTTTTCCAGCATACAACATTTTTTGCACAAGGGACATCAACGTTACAAGAATTTGGATCTAGCTCTATCTTTTGAGCACCATAGCAAATTAGCCATTGTAAATACCATTACTCGACTGAAAGATCGGCTCAATCAGAAAGGGTATAGTCCTCTCCCTTTCACCAGCGTTTTTTCCGATAGTGATTCTGTGGACAACGCTGTAAACTTGTCATTGAAAAAAAAGCTTGACTTTGCAATTTTGAAAAATAAGAAATGTAACAACAAGGGAAAATTGAATGTTTCGAATAATTCATCAAAAATTATATGTATTGAAATAGAAATTTTTGAAGAAGGAGGAAATCGTTGAATATATTTGCAAAATTCCTACCATTACTTGAAAACTGTGACGCCAACAAAATTAGAGTATCTTTTGAAGATGATGTTCTGAACGCCCTATGTTTTTTACGGGCTCATTTTACTAAGCAGAAAAAAGCGTAAAATGAAAAAGTCAGTAGTTTTGATATAAAACAAATAAGCTGATTGAATCAATAAAATTTTTACTATTAACTTGAGATTTTAATTAGATTATGATGAATTTAAAAATAAAGTTTAATACCGGTATTATACCGGTATTACCGGTATTGTAATTATTTAGTACCGATATACCGGTATTGAAAAATGGTATCGGTATTGGAAGAACTAGGTGGTAGACCATAATTAATTCAAACCTCTCAAAAATTACATTTTAGATATTATTTACATCTAAATTGATTTAAATTTACTCTTTAATGACTATTAAAAAAAAAAAAGTTGAAAAATTTTTTGGTTATAGAAATTCGGTCCTAGAAACCCTAAAATATCATAATTTTGTTGCGGTGATTATCTCTAAAACTATTGAAGCAGTTAACTTGAAATTTTCTAAACTTCTATTGCAATAAAGATCCTGTACTAAAATCAAAAAAATATACTAAACAGATTTTTTTTTTAAGAAAAACACTTGAAGATCAAAAAATAAGGTGTTTTTGACCATATTTGGACTTAAAAAGCTTTATATCGGATTATTGCATTGTCATAAAAGTGGTAGAGGACAAAAAACAAAGAAACAAATCCAAAAATATTCATGGAAATCGATTAAGAAAATCTTGAGATATTCACCGCAAAGTCGTGAATTTTAGAAAACTGAGAAAAACCCATTTAAACAAAAGAAGCATAAAATTCAAAAATTGCTGCTAGTTTTTTTATAGTTTTAGTAGAATAAAACCTCTGAATGAAATTAGGAGACTGTAATAAATCATATTGTTTTGAGTATCATAAAAAGTTATAATTTAAAAGTAACATTGTGGAAAATTTTTGATAGCAAACAATGGCAGCTATTATTTCATCTCATATGTCAGTGTTCATAAATATGTAGCAGTCATTTGTAACATTGAACTGATTGTGATTAGCAGAACTATTATTGTTATTTACAATAGCATTATTTAAAATTTTTAAAGATTATTTACTGCTATAACCGGGTTAAATTAATTAAGATAATTTATTGCTGGAACTGGATTAGTTAAAAAGTTAAAAATGGAGTTTCCTTTACTACAATCAAATTTAATCAAAAATAAATGTATAGTGATGCAGAAAACAGCAACCATAGTTGGAAATTTCAATAAAACCCATGTAGCCAAATGCACTAAAAGTATTAATCAATTAACAAAAAGTAAATTTAGAGTTGCAAACGCTACATCTGGTATTATATATTAAAAATAAATATTATAGTTATGATATAATTTCCTTTTCAGTTGTAAAGCGAAGAAAAAATCAAAGTGATGCTCTGGAAAAATAAAAATATTTACTTATACTGCTTTATTAAAAAATGATTTGTAATGGTGTTTTTATTTCATAAAACTAACTTAAAATTTGTAATTTACGATAGCTATATTTCTTAAAAAAATTGAAAAATGATTTTTTTGATTTTTTATAGTTGTCTACCACCTACTTATACCTACCACCTACTTATAATATGCCGGATGCTTTCTTAAGTCGTAGGTTGCTACTTTATCTCATTGATATATATTATTCGTCATTATTTTTTATGAAATAAAGTTCTTAATAAAACATTGTTTATTAATTATTTTTAAATTTATGATCTTAAACATTCCTTTGCCTAAAATAGGAATAAGTTTTTATCATTTTTAATTAAGTTTCCATTTACTTCCAAATTTTTCAAATGTAAAAAGTTTTGTGGTCAATTTGATATCAAAACTGAATTTTTTTAAGTAGTAAAATACTTCCCAAAAGTGGAAAAGTTTTACGAAGTTTGTAAGAAGTTTTTCAAAAAGAAAAAATATAGAATCTTATTGGACTTTTTTACTAGGACTTAACAAAACTTTAAAAAAAACAAGTTGTTTACTGTACATATGTAACTAGAATCAAAAAATAGCAGCTAAAATAATTTTGTGTCTCTACTCTAAACTATTTATTATTATATTTCTATATATTATTAAACTTCTACTAAATTAGAAATTAAACAAAAAATGTTATTTCACATAAATCACACAAAAAATATCCTAAAACTATTTAGCATCATTTTTGATGGACTGACTTATTAGCAAAATGCCAACGTATAGCAATATGCCTATGCGTCAGCAGCCTTTCTACCTTTAAGTTCCTTTTTACTCACTGCTAAAACTGCATTTCATCCCATTTTAGATGATTGATCTTTCTTATATTATTTTTTACTTTTTTTGTTTACATTAAACACTGTTAATAATCGAAGTTAAGTTACCAAAAATAAATTTTTTGAATTTATTATCAAAACTGCTTTTCTAAATAAGAAAAATAATATTTTAGATTAAAAATAAAATCATCAAATTGTAAACACCATTACAAAATGTTAGTAACATACTCAATTATATAAATAACTTATTGTCCCCCACAAAGTTCATTTTATTGATATTATTACTATTCAAAAAGCTCAATTCCAAATACTTTTTTTACATTTTTTCATCACAACTACCGGTTATTACCGGTAATTAGCGGGCATCATCTTTTTTATGATGATATATACTCATTTATACACATATACATTTGGGCTTTGGTCTTGCAAGATTTATTTGCAAAGAAATTTGAATAAAGCAAATATTTATTTTCGCGCAGTTGTTTTTTGCTTCCATGTTTTTAATGAACTGAACAAAATTTCTATAGCTCTCCAAATCATCCCAGCATCCAGAATATCCCTTAATCGATTGATTAATATCTTCCTCAGAAACATTAACAATGTCGAAATAGATTCCGTTTTCTGAACCAACAAGGTTAGGAAGTGTCAGATAACTGCCCAAAATGAGAACTTTTGTTTGCAAGCCGCCTCTGAATATCATTGGCTTAACATTAATGAGCAAATTTTTTATCATTTTTACCTTTGTGATTTTAGGCAAATTTTTGACTGCTAATTTAAAAACAAATACTTTTCATCTAAATGCAATGTGATGTTTTAAGCTTTTTATCAGAGAATTTCTAAGATCTTTACACCTCCTAAAGCAAAAAGATTTTTCCAGCTCACAAGACACTTTTAACGCTAGCATGTGTTGACATGACAGAGGGTGCTACTTTAGTTTTTTAGGAACCATGGAAGTTGCATAAAAGAAACTGGCCCTGTTAACCTTTTCCAACTTGTCCGCTGTTAATATCTTGTGTGTAATTTCGGTAATCTGAGTTGTTGAAATGTTTGTTGCATCAACCGTGAATCTTGTTTTATGCATTGCACCAACTTGAGATATTGATCTCTAGCAACGGTTTCATTATGAAGTGCAGAAGTCAAGTAGATTACTGCTTCTTTGGTATTTATATAAAAATTAAACTAGAAGCTTTTAAAAGAGAAGAACCAAAAGTGCTCCAATCAAAAAGAGAAGAACCAAAAGTGCTCCAATCAAAAAGAGATCTATCAAACCAATTTAACTAAATAAAGATCTCTGGCTAATCAAGAAATAATAATCAATAAAGATCTCTGTGCAGACCTTTCTACGTTTAATGTAAAGTGATTTTTGTAAACCCTTTTATATCTCCACACAAAACTGTTAAGAAATGTGAAATGTGGACTTCATATATATATATATATATATATGTATATATATATATATATATATATATATATATATATATATATATATATATATATATATATATATATATATATATATATATATATATATATATATATTATTTTAAAACATCAAAGATACGATTTCTCTCAACACTTATAATTTTTTTATTATTATAGAAATTTTCGCTGGATTTTAGATACCAGCTTCTTCAGCTTGTTAAATGTTACAGTAATTAGTAAACCGTTATAATTTAAATTAAAACGTTGCTATTGACGTCAGCGGTTGAATGGCTTCTTTTTCGCTGAAATTTAAAAAATGGCGTCCAAAACTTAGTTTTTACGTATTGACCCTCATCGAGATTAATCCCGCCATTTTTTGCAGAACACATGTTTTTTTGTATTTCTAGGGCTTCCTTAACTTTTCTTTCAAATTAATTATTTTTTACTTTCAATGTTTTTGTTTGTTCCCAAATAATTTCTTTTTTGCAAAATGTTTTATGCAGAGCTAATGCAGATTGATGCTGCTTATTTTCATCAATGCTTTTTTGGTGTTGATGCTTTCTTGTGTTTACTTTCATTTTTGTTTCGCCTACATACACTTTTGAACAGTTGCATTTGATTATATATGTTCCTGGTTGACTGTTATTAGCTAATTTTGATTTATTTTGTGATGTTAACAGGGATCTTAAGTTTGGGTTTGATTTGAATACCGCTCTGTAACCAGCTTTTCGGAATATTTTCCTAAGTTTTGGCGAGAGACCGGGTACCCATGGTAAGGAAACTACAGGATAATTATTTATTTCAGATGGAATTGTAATTTTATTTTGTCTTTTGTGTTGAAACTGATGCGCAATATTCATCATTTGAGTTTTATCGTAACCATTTTCAATAAACATGCCAATCAGAAAATTTATTTCATTTTGCAAGTAAGACTTACTACAGATTGAGTAAGCTCGGTGGAGAAATCCTTTAAAAATAGAGTTCAAGATATTTGGATCATGATTTGAGTGTGGCTTAATTTGAATGTTAGTGATAGCATCTTTCCGATATACTCCGTATTCATACTTTCCTGTTTTTTTATTCATAGTTTGTATATCCAGATGATTTAGTGTTCCTAACTTGTTTTCAACTTCAATTGTATACTGGATGGAAGGATGTTGTTGATTTAAAATGTATTGGAAATGTTTTGCTTGGTTGAGATCTGGAAACCTTGCGTGACTATCATCGACATATCTTCAAGCAAATGCTTCTTTTTCCGGGGTATCTTTGGCTATTATCAATTATTAGTGCTTGAATTCCATGGGACAGCTTGAGGATACGGATGAACTTTGTTGTGACGTAACATGGGAATCAATAGAGATGTGTTGCTTTGATAAAGTTATGACTTTGTTGTTACAAGATGTTTCTGGAAAATTAGAAAGAGTTGATTACATTCTCATTTTATGACTAACATTATGAGATGAGAAACTCGGTTGTGTTTCAATATTAGTATTATTAACAGTTGTAGTTACTCGCACCAGCTCAACATTGCCCTTATCACCCAACAGAGCTTTTGCTAGCGGTTGACTAATTAGTGAAAATGATTCACATTGATCAACGCTGTTATAAGATTTTATATGGCTATTTGATTAAGCAGTTTTTGGTCAAACTGTCACATAAGATGATAAATAATCTTCATCCGTAAAAATAGTTTTATCAAAAGGCCAAATACCAGTGCATATAAATCCAGATTTTATATTTGTAGGAGTAGCAGCTCTATCCAAAACCTGGAAACAACTTTGTGAGATATTATAAATGCTAACAGTTTGACCAGGGTGTGATAACATTCATGAATCCAGACCACTTTTGTAAAAATGCTTAAACGGCCTAAATACAGTTTTGTCTAATGGTTGAAGTTTATTTGATGTATGTGGTGGAAGCGTATGGATGACAATTCCATTTTCTTTGCTGTAATTCAGTCCGTCTAACAGATAAATGGGACTCGTGGTTGTCCATGATCAGTAAAACCTTGTTTTGCGCAGAACAACGGACATTCTGAGAAAAATATTCTAACATCTTCAAAAAATTCTTACTTATCATCCAGCCAGATGGGTTAACCAAACCAAGCCTTGTAGAGTCTGGAATACCTTGCATCATATTCATCAACTTTAAAAAACTTGAACAACCAGTCCTAACTAAAATAAATTTTAATAGCTGCAGAAGCTGCGGAATCAAATTTTACAAGAGCAAGTGGTACACTTCGTTTAATATATCCAGTATGAAGTGATATATAAGATAACTTGAAAACATTTTCTAAATCTGACTGAAGTAATTGGTCTTTATCATATACATTACAAATTAATTTCCATTATATTTCACCAGCATGTACATTAATAACACCAAGAAACTAATCAAAATGAAAAGCAAGGAATATAAAACATTTAGAATTTAGTAAATTGTTTTGTATGTTTATAATAAGGGCAATCATGAAGGTCTACTGATTACCTTACATCTGGACTGATGTATATTTAAGAATTAGGGAATATTGTAAAAGATTTTATGAAAGTTTTGGCCGCAAACTGGTTTTTTTCGTTTTATTTTATTGGGTTCAGTTATCAAATTGTTTGACAAACTCTTTCCCTCTACCTAATTTCTTATGTGGGCTGGAAAATTTACATACACATTCCAATACACATTTTTTTTTTTTTTTTTTTTTTGCAATACACAACCAATTATTTGAAACCATGGAGGCAATAAAACATAAGATAATTTAGAGAACAATGAAACATGCATTATTTCATCAACTAAAATTGTTTCTGTATTTTTTAAAATACCAAAGTGTTAATTAATATCTAACTTAAATAAAATATCTATTTGTCATTATATATTTTGAGCTGATACCCTTCAAGGTTAAAATTATTTAAATCATTTTAACAGTGAATTTCATCTTGTTCTTTGAATATACTGGATTCATCCGAATTATTTTTTATGGATGACGGACGGTGGTTATCTTTTGATGTAGTTGTATTTACCGATATATTCTTTCAGTTAAGCAATAAATAATTGGAACGAGATTTAAGTCCCAAACTAATGTTACTCTTTTACCAATTTTAAAATGTTTTATTTTTTAATGTTTTGCACAAATAGCTGAATTTTTATTGGGGGTTTCAATTGATAAGTTAACATAACTTTCGATTGATAAGTTAACATCACTTTCGATTGATAAGTTAACATAACTTTCGATTGACAAGTTAACATAACTTTCGATTGATAAGTTAACATAACTTTCGATTGCTAAGTTAACATAACTTTCGATTATTAAGTACTACCCACTGTTTAAATGAGTAAGCATTATTTTTTTGAAATTCAATAATTAGATGCTTTTCAGGATTAAAATCAAGCTGATTTTCTCTACTTTTATGCCCAGTTTTAGAATAAACTACAGCATATGTATTAACCATATTATGAATATTTAAATAAACAATTTTATAGGACGTTTAAGAAAGTCCGAAAGTTACCCTTCTAATTTTTTTGCTCCGAAAAGCAAGACATCCAGCCGTGTAAATATAGTAGGCCATATGCACTGTAACCCCAATTTTATCCAGATTGTAAATTTGGGATAGTGTGATATTGTAACGTGTAATAAGATCATAAAGTTTATTTTAAAAATCTGCACTGTTACTCTAATGACCAGTTTCATTCGAACGAGACTCGTAGCTTCAGGTGTTTGTATTGATAGGCTAAGATGACCTTTCATCAATGACGTGAACTAATCAGGTCCTGCAGACTTAAATTCCTTCTATTTTTGTGGATTCTTTATACAATTTCTCTCCGCATATTCAAAGGCTAATGTAGCTTTTGGTGTTGGACCGTCTTGTAGCTTTTGGTGTTAGACCATGGAACATCGCTGAGCATTTAACTATATATTCAGCTAGCGAACACAGCGATTTTTTTTTGATTAATTTTCTTTCATTTAGGGATCGTCCATAATGTACGTAGGCTCGGAGGGGAAGAGGGGGTCAGCAAATGGCGTGTATGAGATAGGAGGGCAGTGGGTCAATTATAAAAAGAAAGGATACACTAAATTTTAAAAATATCATAAAATGTTAGGTAAATAGGTTAAAAGCGTAGGTACTTTTAGGGAGGTAGAGGGTACTCAAAAAAGCGTATTACAAAATGCGGGGGTGGGGGGTGGGGTGGGGGGTGGACGAAAAAAAAAGCGTACATATTTTATGGACGACCCCTTATTATGATTTAGGATACGGATGTAACGAAAACAGTTTATTTTATTTTTACGCGCCAAGTAACTTAATTTTCACCGAATAAGCTATTGAAAAATTCATAATTGATTCTGAACTATCTTTTTACTGATTAAATAACTTACTATTAAATTCGTGGAAAGACTCCATCCACGATGCATCTTATGATCTAAAAATTCACACATAGGATCATAATGTGTATATCTAAAGTTTACAACACATACCTTCTGATGACTGATGTCGTAAATATATACGTATTTTATAAAAAAACAGTGATTTTTATGTCTATTTTGTTTAAAACTACTATTCAACTGTAATTTAAACATATAGTTGTAAACTGGAATTTGAGATCCAATTAAAATTTATCTTTAAAAGTAATTTGATAGTTAGGGAAATCGTCATTTAGTCTATCCAGCTGATTATTACTAGTTTTAGTACTAGTTTTTTAAATAAACTGAATTTTAATATCAACATAGCTTTTAAAGAGCAAATTTTATATATATAAAAAAAAGATATATATTTAAACTTAAAAATACATAATATACAAAAATACATAAATATATATCTATAGTCCTAATTTAATGATAAAGATGGTAATTTTTTGCAACTTTTCATAAAATTTAAAAAATTGTTTTAGACCAAATTTCGTATTTTTTAAAATAAAGCTATGGGAATTTTTAAGTAAAAAAAAATCGCTGTGGAAGCTTTTATTAACGGAGAAAAAACACGACTTTTCTTGAAATTAGTTGTTACATCAACAGTTATTAAATCAATATTCTGATGTTTAGTGTTTTTGATATGGTTGAAGAGTCTTGATTTGCTAACACCGTGTTTAGCAGCACTCTTTCTGATGCTCAAATTATTTTTGTTGGACATCTTTTACGGCTTCCCTTAACTTTTGAGGTGAGAATGCACGCTTGATTTTTTTCTTATAGTTTCTGGTCATCTTTTGTTTAGTTGTAATAAAAATAACAATAAAACTTAAAACTTGTTAAAAGTGTTTTTTGTTTACTTTAGTAACTCTTTAGTTTAGCGCTAAGAGTTTTATATGCATTCACTCGAGAATTCCTTTGTGCGGAATTATTCTACAAGGAAATTACGGTGTTGCAATCGTTAATTATTGCACAAATAGAAATTTACAAAACTTATAACTGTCCATAGGGAATTGTTATTTTTATTTTATTAAAGCTTCAGAGAAGAACTTAAACAAAATGTCCGAAATGTCCGAAGTCTTCTCATAAGGGGTATATTGAAAAAATCAAGGGAATTGTTGCAACATCATATATAGATTACAAATAATTACATTCCCAACGTCCATAGGTAACCGTTTGTTCTAAAAAAAATTGCACCAACTCTGGCAGAGTTCATAGCTAGGATCTAAGTAATTCCCTTAGAGAAATTTTACATCAAGGAACTAAAAAATCGTTTTTTCACTTTAAAATCTTTTTTTTTAGCGGGAAACTGTCACCTAACTATTTTAAAGCTTTTTTTTTTTTTTTTCAAGTTGATTAAGGTGCCCCAAGAAGTCTTTACGGTCTTATCACAGAGCTCCACGGAAGAGCATTTAATGGGAAGTTCACGCCTCCTTCCTAACCGATGTCGCAAAACTTGCCCAGAGGTAGGGTTTGAACCTGGGATCTTACGTTTCTGAGGCAAGTGCGCTACCACTGCGCCACGGCTGCTTAAGCTAAGAGCGTATGTCTACCAACATTGATAACATTGTCCATTACATTAACCAGGGCCGATGACACGGGTTTTGAAATGGGGGGGAGGGGACACAATCATCAATTTGTGAAAAAAGTCTCTATATTAATATTTTTCTAAAAATAAACATAGGTCTGAAAATCAACAGAAAGTACTCTAATTTGATGTTGAAGTTTAAAAAATTACACTAAAAAACGCAAATATTCGCCATTTTTTAAATACGTTTTACATTCGTTAAGAAAATCTTTTAAATTACGCGACGCGGTTTTTATTGTCATCAAAGGTAATTCATAATTGAATTAAATGTTTTCACGAATGTATTTTATATAACTTTAATTTTTTTTTTTTAATAAATTAAAATATTGCTTTTTAAATGTACATAAATCGACTGAAAAATAGGGATTGGCGCAATTAAATGTACACTTATCGACTGAAAAATAGGGATTGGGCAGTTGAATGTACATACATCGACTGACAAATAGGGTTTTCCACAACTAAATGCACATACATCGACTGACAAATAGAGATTAGCGCGATTAAATGTACATGATTTGGGACAGAGTTAGGGTTTGGGCAAGGGATAAATTAGAAAATGATCCACTTATCATTTTTTAACAGTTACAATAAATTGTTGATAGAAACCAGGCTTTTAAAAATCTTCGGCGCTATCATATCATAATATAATTATTTCAAGTAATCAAGCATAAGTATTAATCATATTTGACTGAGTTCTTTAGTAATATTTGCACAACATGTAGCAGGTATTTTAAGTAAATATATAAAACTTTTAAACTTCCCATTAGTATCGGCCTGTTGGTCTAGTGGTATGATTCTCGCTTAGGGTGCGAGAGGTCCCGGGTTCAACTCCCGGACAGGCCCGAGCTATTACTTTTATTCGATCAACTACAAAAATATATATTTAAAATTTTACTCATAATATTGTTTTAACTTTCGTTAATACTTGCTCATTATAACGTTAACAACAAATAGTTTTTATTCGATTAAATACTAAAAAATTGTTTGCGAGTACTTTCATACTTTATTTATTAACAATTTTTATTTACATCATTTATTTTTACTTTACATATATTAATTTTGCATATATTTATTTTACATATGTTTTAACAATTTTATTTACATCATTTATTTTTTTATTTACATTTTTCATTTTTAATTACAACAAAAGTTTATCGGTATCAGCAGTACGCGTACTACAATCGTTATACCGCTCACCTGCTGCTTTTGTATCATACCTTGGACAGGGCAGGCGCGAGTAGGTGTCACGTGGGGGGGTGGGGGGGTGGGGGGGTGCCATTACAACTTTTGCCGACAAAAAAAAAAAAAAAAAAACAACCCACACCCCCCTATCGCGCCGGCCTTGACCTTGGATATAAATCAAATCATTTCCATTTGTCTTAAGGCGTGCGACAATGGTCTATTTAATCGTTTCATTTATACAACATCTATATTTTTATTTATACAATATCTACACTAAAATTATATTAAGTCAAATTGTTTCAGATTGCAAAGTTAGAACAACAGAAAATGGATTACACACAAGCATTATTAGGCCACAAAAATTAGTAAATAAAGTTCAAGTTCAATCAAGAAACTTTTAATCAAACTAAACACTGAAAAAACCGAATTTATTATCTCAGGTAAAAGTACAATTACAAAAAACACAGTACAAATTTATTTATTTACACTTTTGCCTTTTTTTATATAACTTATATAAAAAAAAAATTACATGACCGGTGTAGCAGCCTCAAGGTACTCCCCGTAAAATAAGTACTCCCAGAGTAATTATTTCCTAGTAAATAAGTACTCCCCCCAGTACTTTTAGACTAGTAAATAAATACTCCCTTAAAACGACGATCGATTTCACATTTTGTAATTTTGTTTATGGTTAATTGGATATTTTGTACTACCACAAATAGTACACCTAATAGTATTTGAAATATAGATACTAACTTGTAGTGAATCAAATTTCGGGCAACATTATTTTATAGTATTTTTTATTCATCAAACATATCTCTTATAACAAATAGCTTATCTCTTATAACAACATAAATATTCGATACTTTTTTTAAAATTAAAATGGCACGACATATTGATTTTATAACAATAGAAAACTATGTAAAGGAAAAAATTAACCCTCAAGAAATTCATGATGACAAAGGGAAAAAATCTAACCTTCAAAGGAACTGGAAAAAGACAAAGGGAATAAATCTAACCTTCGAAAAGCTTGCAAATATTTTAGCATTGTATGAGGCCAATTAAATGTAACGCAGTGAAAAGTTATTCATTGTTTGTAAAGATCAACAACAAAAGATAAAATCTGACACTCATTCTGGTCTTAGTGAAGATGCAAAACTAAAAGCAATGGCCTCACATCGTAGAAGAGATACAATATATTAAAAACTTTCTAATAGGTTCTATTAGCATAATATTAAATTTGATGTTGCAGAATCCCAGCGGGCATTTTGACATTCTAAGGACGTCCGTAAGTCGTCTTAAGTCTCGTCCGTAAGACATTCTTAGTTAGTCTCAAATGAAAGGCCTGAGGACGTCTATTCCAGACGTCCTAAAAATGTCTTTTTAAGACGCCCTAGAGACGTTTTTTGCAGACGTTCTAGAGACATCTCTGGCTGGTCTACTATGAAAGACTTTTTTTTTTTATTTTTTTTTTTTATTTTTTTTTTTTATTTTTTTTTTTTAACATCTTCACTTCCAACAAGGCTGCAAGCAACCACTATAAGAGTTGGAAGTTACTGGAAGAGAAAAGACTAAATCTGTAGAGCAAGATAACGATTGACTGATGACTTAAAAGATTGCAAATTATATGAATCAGGAAAGCAAGATGAAGGAAGCGAATTCCAAAGAACTGATGTTCGAGGAAAAAAACTAGAAGAATAAGAGTTTTTGAAGCACTTAGGAACAGTCACAGAAAAAGGATGAGACTTAATTGAATGGCGAGTAACACGAGAATGAATTTTAGTAGATGGCGCAAGGGACGCTAGCTCTTTAGAGCAGTGCCCATTATAGTATTTGTAGAAAAGAGAAAGAGAAGCAACATTACGACGATGTGACAAAGGTTGGAGATTCGCTGCCAGAGCAGGTCCAACTATGTTTACAATTCGTTTTTGCACCTTGTCTAAAAGAGAAAGAGCATCATTAGAAGATCCGCCCCAGATGTGGCAACAGTATTCCATACAGGGACGGATTTGAGATTTATAGAGATAGAGAATAGAATCTGGTGTAAGAAAGTGTCGAGCTCGATAAAGAGATGCAACCTTAGCAGATGCTAATTTTGTAATGGATTTGATATACGGTTTAAAAGAAAGATCAGAAGTAAGAGTTAATCCTAGAAGATGAATGGTAGATGACTCATCTAGTACATTACCATTCATAAATATAGGAAGATCTAAATAATTACGATAACGATTGGCCGAATAAAATTGAGTTTTATCTGAATTAAAGTTCACCAGCCACTGTGAGCCCCATGCTGTAGCAGAAGTGAGATCCTTTTCAAGCTCAGATACCCCCTCCAAGCAATCAGAGAGTGTAGGCTTCTTATCATGACAAGAGTAAATGGTAGTGTCGTCAGCGAATAATGCCACCTTAGATGTAAGAATATCTGGAAGATCGTTAATGTAAATTAAAAAGAGTATAGGGCCAAGGACTGAACCTTGAGGAACCCCTGAAGTTACAGGATGTGAAGAAGAGTGTTGTCCATCGAGGACAACTTTTATACTACGATTGGAAAGAAAGGACTCAATAATCTTAAAGACGTTACCAGCTACACCATAAGAAGAAAGCTTATGGAGAAGACCAGCATGCCAAACTTTATCAAAAGCTTTAGAAATGTCAAGTGCGATAGCCTTAACCTCTCCACCTCTATCTAATGCACGGTAAAACCTATCGGTTATTACTGTTAGCACATCAGCTGTAGAACGAGAAGACCGAAATCCATATTGATGATCAGAAAGTAAGTTATTTGATTCAAGATGAGAGATTAAGTGTTTGTTGATTAAAGATTCAAAAACCTTGCTTATGACAGGAAGAAGACTAATGGGACGGTAGTTAGATGAATCAGATCGCTCTCCGGAATTTTTGAAAATAGGGATAACAGATGCTGCTTTCCAGCATGATGGAAAACAAGACTCTGATAAGCACTTGTTAAATAGTTTAGAAAGTATGGATGAAAGCTCCGGAGAACACCTCTGCAAGACTACAACAGGAATGTTGTCAGGACCACAAGCTGTTGAAGAGTCTAAGCAGGAAATTACTTTAGATACAGAAGCTGAAGTGATGCGAATGTCAAGCAAGGGATCAACCTGTTTGACGGCTATGTCAGGTAAAACGCAACTAGTGGAATCAAGAGATGATATTGATGAAAAGTTCTTAGCAAACAATTCAGCTTTGTCTTTAGGTGAGGTGACAAAGTCTGAACCATACAAGAGAGAAGGAATAACAGATTTGCCCTTATTATTGATACTGTTAAAGATTCTCCAGAAGTCTCGAGAGCCTAATTTTTGTGATGAGATACGAGATTTAATGACCTGGGAATAGCGAGCTTTGGCGTCAGACAAAACCTTTTTACAATGGTTTCTGGCGATAGTGAACAGATGTCTGTTTTCTGGAGAATTGTTTTGCTGATAGATATGGAAGTAACGGTTTCGATTAGAAATTGCTGCAGCGCAATGTGAGGAAAACCAAGGAGAAGAGTGAGGCTTGACCTGGAATCGTCGAGAGGGAATAAAAGATTCCATGCCAGCCTGAATCCACGAAGTTATGTAAGAAGCACATTTGTCAGCAGGAAGACGAAAGATTTCTACCCAAGGGCCATCACGAAGAAAATCACGGAAAGAGTCCCAGTCAGCTTTAAGGTAGTTGTATGTGGTACGATGATAGGGGGATTCTGATGAAGTAGAAGAATTTGATAATAGTTTTAGAGAGATCAAACCGTGATCAGAAGTACCTAAGGGTGAATGTGGAGAAATTGAGCACTGACTAGGATCCAAAACAAGACATAAGTCGAGTAGAGAAGGTAAATGATTAGGGTTGTCTGGAAAACGAGTTGGAAAGTTGACTATTTGAGTTAGAGATTGAGAAAGGCAAAAGTTGAGGGCCTTAACGCCAGCAGAGTCACTGACACTAGAGCCAAGCCAATCGGTGTGATGGGCATTAAAGTCACCAACAACGACGATATTGGCCGATGGATAAAGAGAGAGGGCTTGGTCAATTTGAACAGAAATAACATCAAGAATAGTGCAATCTTGGGATGAAGGGGAGCGATATAGAACAAAGAGAAAGGCGATAGAGTGAAGTTGTGCTAAACGAAAGCACATAAATGAATAGTCTGTAGATTCAAACCTAGTTTCACGACAAATGGGTGAGTTCTTACGAATGTAGATGCCCAGGCCAAGCATGTGATTATTGGAGCCTTTACGAATTAAAGGAAGATAACCATCAACACTAAGATCACAAGATGGGACAGCCGAACTCAAATTAGTCTCACAAAGAGCAAGTAGGTCTGGTGAACTTTGCAAGAGATAAGACTCAACAGAAGAAAAGTTACTTCGAAGACCACGAATATTAGTAAATGATAGGTTTAGAGAACTTGGTGATGACGATGGTTTTTTGTGTTTTTTAGTTTTAGGTACTTTAGTCATTTTAAATTTATAAAGAACTTGACTCAAGTATAGATAGTACTCAGTACACTATTTAACAACTAAGCAATAGCCTCATTACTATTAATAAACCCTAAGCCGTAACAAAGGGCTCCAAATGTGGCCTCTGCAATGCACACCAAAAGTACAAACAGGGACACCATCCATGCGCAACATGGCACTGTTAGTACTCTGATATTTTTCGGCTGTTGATGGAATCAGCCTCTCTGAGGCTGATTCCATCTTAAGGACTTACTGATTCCACTTAAGGACGTCTTTTCTAGACGTCCTAGAGACGTTTGAATTTTACCAAGACATTCTTTTAAAAGTTATATAAAAATGCAATGATTTACAACACACACCTTAGATTTGCCTTAATCTAGGCAAGAGAAGTTATAAAAAGAAATCAATGTAAATAAAGTGTAATTTGATATATTTAAAACAAATTAATAACTTTACAAAAAATAAGAATAATTTTTCAAACAAAGTTACATTATCCAAATTAAAAACTAATAGGTACTGTAGAATATAATCGATAGTGCATTATAAATAGAAGAAAATTGCTTATAAAAATGGAAAAAAAATAAATAAATACAACAGTTAATTAAGCCATCATTGATCGAAAACCATATTAGTAAATGTTCTCTTTATTCGGTCAGAAGAATGCCTACTTACTCTCCCAATAAGTTGGATGGCATTCATTTTGGTTAAGTTTTTATTTGACTTAAAAGCAGCTTCTAAAAAAAACAACAAAAACATGTTTCAATAAGATCATAAAATAAAATATACATGTCATGTATTCATACACTCGAATAAATGTCATGTTCCATAGCAAAAGAAATTAAATTTTTTTTTTTTTTTTTAATTAAAACATCATTTTTAGTTTTTAATTAATAAAACACATTAATAAGCTAATAAGAATACCAGTGACAAGGTTACATAGAATTGTCAACTCTTTAAAATTTTTTTTCTTCTTTAGACAATTCATGCTGTATTCTGACAAAATAGTGTCTGTTGGCAGTCTACATATATAAAAAAGAAGATAAATGCTGTACTGTCAATCATAAATGTTAAAATTCAAACTTTTGCTAATTACTTACAAGAGCAAAATATTTTTAATTGTATCAGCTAGATTTTTACCGCCAATTAATGATAACTGTTTCGCCTAAAAAAAAACAATGTATAAGAAACATTGAAAATGTTAATGACAATTTAAAATAAATATTGTGATAATATATAACATATAAACTATAAAGATGAAACTCATGTATACAAAAGTATATATGTATATATATATATATATATATATATATATATATATATATATATATATATATATATATATATATATATATATATGTATATATATATATATATATATATAATATATATATATATATATATATATATGTATGTATGTATGTATATATATATATATATATATATATATATATATATATATATATATATATATATATATATATATATATATATATATATGTGTATATATATATATATATATGTGTGTGTGTATATATATATATATATATATTTTGTTAGATCGACTTAAAGTGGCCTTTTCATTGGTAAAAACTTAACTTAAAGTGGACTTTTACTTAAAGTGGACTTTTTTGAGTCCACTTTACGTTTTTGATTAGTTTTTAGACTAAGTTATAGCTGTTGAAAAGTTAATAGCAAGTTTTTCTAATCGGACTATTGCTTCTATAAAGGTTTGCGGATAGGAAGTTTTGTTTTAAAAGCATAATTTTGAGTTTAAGTGTTTGTTATTTTGACCATGTATATTTCGTCACTGTACAAAAAAACACTTAAAGTGGATCTACATTTTGAGACTAGGTTTTGTGTATAAATCTTTACAATATTTAATCGTGTTTTTTAGTTCTATAAGGCATCATACACCTTATACTAACCAAACTTAAATGAAATGTTAAATCTTTCTTTCTACAGATATAACATAAAAAATGCAATTAATGAGGTCGCTAACGCATAGATTTTGTTCAAAAAAAATAAAAATTATTATAAGTTAAATTAAAAGAATTT
Source organism: Hydra vulgaris (assembly GCF_022113875.1). NCBI lineage: Eukaryota > Metazoa > Cnidaria > Hydrozoa > Anthoathecata > Hydridae > Hydra > Hydra vulgaris. The sequence goes on along the minus strand of NC_061160.1, from coordinate 6,623,148 downwards.
ATTAACCAAGGTAAAGTTAAATTTGTTCATCTGTAAGAAAGCAATAAAATAATTTGTAAAACTAAATTTAAAGCAACCCTTACACATTATTTTTACACTTAATTTAAAGTCCATTTAAAGCAAACTTTTCAACATGTTTTGTATAAATCCATTTAAAGCGAAATTTCAAACATATTTTAAATAAATCCACTTTAAGCGAAGTTTCAAATGTTTTAAATAAGCTCACTTTAATTTGTTTCAAACAAATTAAGTAAGTCCATTCCAAGCGAGGTTTTAAGCGTTTCAATGTAAATAAATCCAGTTTTAAATGTTTTTAATAAGCTCAATTTAAGCAACATTTTAAACAGTTTAAGTAAGTCCATTTTAAGTGACGTTTTAAACGTAAATAAGTCCACTTTAAACGGACTTTTAAACGTTTCAAAATAACACTTTAAACAAAGTTTAAGCATGTTTCAGAAAGCCGATTAAGTAAAAGCGTTGAAAATAAATTATATTTATCAACATAACCAAAAAAATATATGCTAATAATCTTTATTTATCATATAACTAATGCTACAAGAACAATCTATATATGATTTTCAATTCTATTTTTATAACTTAATTACTACGGTTTTAAATATTTGAGTTCAAACTTAAAAAAAACGGGCGGTGTACAGGTATTGTTGACGTCGAAAAACGCTTTAATTTTGTTTAAATTTTAAAAAATTTCACTCCAGACTCCTTAAAATCCTATGTCTTTTTTTTTTAATGAAAATAGCGTAAGTAAAATAAATCATGGTATTGCACCGTAATAGTAATAATAATAATAGCAAAAATAATAGCAATAATAATATATTATACTAATGTAAGATAAAATAATAATAATAATACAAATTATAGTAATAAAAAAGTATGCTTACAATATTTGCAATGAAAAAAACAATAATAATAATAACTAATATTATAATGGTAGTTATCACCATAAATGTTTTTTTTTTAATTTTTTTTTCCTTAGATTTAGGTTTAAAAAAGTATTTTACCAATAAAAAAAAATAATTAAAAAAAATTAGCGAAACTTGAAGATATTAACGATATATAACAGGTTTGTATATACGTGATCGTATGGATTTCGATTTAAATGACAGCCCATACGTTAATATATAGCAAATTTTGAATGCCACAAAGCGTTTTTGCAAACTTAAAAATGATGCCAATGCAGTTTTTTTTCTCATTCATTTCAAATTTTGCACGTAATTCGATTTTTTAAAAGTATAAACGTCGTTTTGTCAGGTACTGGGATTGGCATGAAATAAAATCATGAAATATAACAATAAGTAAAAATGCTTATCTTAGTTATACAATATTTCACCAATAAAATATTGCTTTAAATTAAAGCGAAACACATGCTCTACAAACAGGAGTGCTTTTAAATTATTACGAGAGAGGGGTTATTTTTCAAAAGTTACAAAATGTCTAATAAAAATGTCTTCAAAAATCCAGTTCTACAAACAAGGTTTGTAGAACTGGATTTTTGGGTTTGTAGAACTGGATTTTTTCAGCTGGGTATATTCTTATAATTAATGTTTATGAGTTAAATTTGATTTTCCTTGTGTGTATGTGGAGAAACATTCATCCCCAAACCGTTAAAAACTGTAATTAAAAATTTATGAAAACTCAAAGTTAAAAAGAAAAAAATAATAGTTTTGGATAAAATAAAAAAGCACTTATAGGTAAATAAAATTAGCTGATTTCAATCGCACACACGTTCGAATAGGATCGCAGAATCCTCTCTGCTTACTTTACAATTTTGAATAAAAATTTTACTTTTTTTAAACGAAAACTAAACGAAAGGTAAACAACGTTCGAACTCACTGTTCACGTTAATTAATTGAAAAATTTATTTGGCGCGGATTTTCTTATTGAATTTAAAATAAGGTTTTAGAAACATCAGTATTTTCAGATTTTGAATTATTTTCGAAATTTAACTTTTTGTTAATAAATACATAATTTAATTAAATAAATAATATAATTTAAACAAGCAAACAAAAATTTAAATTTTTGTTTCCTTATTTAAATTTTTTAAATAATTTAGTTAAGATTTCTCAACATCTATAACAGAGCGCATATTTTCTGCAGGTGGAAATATACTGTCCTACCAGCTGAGAACATGCCTTGCTCTTTTCTTATAATTTTGCTATTAAACATAATGTTTTATTATCAGAATAATCTAATAATTTCTTCTCTTACCAACTAGCCCCGGGAGGACCGGGGCTAGTTGGCCGCATGGGTAAGAGCCTTTTATCATAAAGCGAAAAAATTACACAGAACTTTCCTAATTGACCATTTTATCATTCACTGTAGTATTGTCAGGATTCGTGCACGCGCATGGGAGATGTTAAGATTTTGTGTTTCTCGGACAAAAACGTAACTTATCGAACATCGGTTCCTTTTTACTTTACAAAAAAAAATAATCAGTCAAATGAAAAAAATATATTGTAAAAGTTCTAGTCACAATTGGTTTACTAGTTAATATTAAAAAACTTTTTAATAATTTTGCACTTAATAGTACATTAATAATCATTTTTATAGTTTGCGCCAACTTACCCAGTGGTGGTACCCAGTTGGCGCAATTTTTTCTTTTTTTTTTGAGGGCTTGGTAAGGCCTTAAGAATTTTTTTTTTTTGTAAATGAATGCAAATTTTATAAGTTAACCAAATTCTTACTCTTTGAGACTACACTTTAATATTTTCAAAAAAATGTGCCGCAAAGGCTACAGAGCTCATAGAGTAAAAACCAAGCCAAGTAAGAAAACTAAAAATAATTTATTTAAATGGAGAAAAGTAAGAAAACTAAAAATAATTTCTTTAAATAAACTGAGAAAGTAAGAAAACTAAAAATCATTTATTTAAATAAACATTTTTTTTAATGCAGTAGAGTAACAGAGAGTTTTCTGTTTTTGACAACTTTTGAAAATTTAGAAATTTTAAAAACTTGGAAAAATCTTTAATACTTTTTTTATCCTTTTATTTTCTAAACTGAGAACAAATTTATTGCTCAATAGTGTAAATGAAAATAATCTAAATATTCTTATTTTATGAATGAAATAACACTGCGTTGCAAAGTTGTTTAGTAAGTTTTAATAAAAATGTTAATGCATTGTTTTAATAGGTATTTATTTTTAAAATATTGTTTACTACCTTTTTTTAAATTTTATTTTTGTAACTACAACAAAAATTTTATTTGTCAGTTTTATATCTCATAGATAGAAATAATATTAGTTAACCATTTTATGAATAACATTGCATAAGTTTATAACAGTATTAAAAAACTTTATACCTTTTTGAGATCTATTTTAAAACAAAAGCATATTATTAGTGACATGATCTAATGATATAGTTTTTTAAATATTTATATGTACAAGTTTATCATAAGTTATATTGACAGTAAATTTAAGTCGTACTGTCGGGACCAGCTAAAGTATGAGTAGTAAAAAAGCCGACTGATTATAATTTTTATTATTTTTCATTGTTAAACGGAATCATTCTCGCATAGTAGCGTTGATTACAAAGAACCAAATATAAAGTGTATTTGCAGTAGTAATAAGTTTTACGAACTTCGGGTTTACTCATTAGTTTGCGTAATTTGAATGTGACCTCGAGTGTAAATATAATTGTTTTTTAAAACGAAACTTGATATATTTAGAGTAAATAACCAGGTTTTTTTTTTAAAAGCAATTTAGCGCTAGAGATTGTACAAGATTTTATTCCAACATTTTAATATTGACCCGGTGCTGGGTACCCGGAATCGGGAACTCAGCATCTGCAAACTGGTTCCGGTACATCTTTATTTTGCACTGTTTTCTTTTGTATCTGCTTCATAGACATAATGATTTTTCTTGAAACAAACAAAAAAATTCTCTTAGATGATTAATAAGTTCTTATATATAAGAAATTTATTGAATCATTTAATAATCTTTTTGGTGAGTTTAAGATTTCCGCAAATGTTTTTGTAAAAAAAAAAAATATATTTATACTTATACTAATTGAATATGAGATGTTTTGAATAAGATAAAGTATTTTAATTAACACTTTACATAGAAAAGAAGTAGTAATTCACAAATAAAACGCTATAATCTAAACTAGATAAAGGAAACAAATTAGTAAAATTTATATTGCATAATAAAAGTAAAGTTCTAGAAATATTATTTAATGACACTCGAATATCAGATTAATAAAGTATATTAAATATGGACAAAATAATTAAGGTGCCATCCATAAAAGACGTCATCCAAATAGGAGGGGGGGGGGCGAAGAGGTCGAGTTAAAAAGGACAAATAAGGACAAGGGGAGGGGGGAGGTTGTCAGAAAAGGACGTCACTTTATAGATTTTTTATTTTAGTTTAATTAACATGGAAAGCTACGTAAACATGTGTTTTTAAGAAGATAATGTATGAGAATATTTTTAATTTTATTTTTCAAAGGTGTAGCAGCAGATTCAAACATCATTGCGAGATGAGATAAAATTTTTTGGAGTTAAAAATAGGGTAGGGGTTCAGGATTTTATGACGTCCTTTTCAAGGGGAGTATAGGGAAAAAGGACAACCGGTGACAAAGGGGGGGATGGGGTCAAAAATTGGCTAAAAAAATGGTGACGTCCTTTATAGATGGCCCCTAATACATATCTATTTGCATATTTAAATTATTACACAAATAAAAAAATTTATAACAGCTGTTTTGTGAATCTGATAATATTGATACGCTAATTTAATAATATTAATAGTCGAATTACGTTATTTTCTAGGCTTTTCTATTTTAAAGTAGTTTCTAGGCTTTTCTATACGCGGGGTTTTTTTTAATTTTATTTACTAACAACCCGTATTACGTGTTGCTTACTGCTAGTGTTAAAAAAGACTATAAAAAGTTGTTTTAAAAAATATGAATTTTACCAGAATTAAACCAGAGTCATAACATGAAATAAATAACAAAAGGTATAGAAGTTTGTTAATCAAAATAAAACGCAAAACGTCTCCTTTTTTTAGATAGCTCTGCATTTAAATGGTTCTCAAAAAATAAAAAATAATAATGTTGCGTCATGGTTTTAAAAGTCAGAGATAACATAATACTTCATACTTATCTTAGAAGTTAACTTTGCTTTTTAGGTTCTATGTAATGTTTCTATATAAAAATTTTACTAAAATCCATTTGTTTTAAAAATTATTTAAAACTTTATTCTTTGAGTATTTTAGGTCTGCTTTTTATAACTTGACTGTTACCGTATTCAATACTTATATTTATTCAATATTATTCTATACTCATATATATTTTTTAAAAAACTTTATCACTTATCCCATTAGATTTTAAAATCCCTTTTACAAAAAATAACAAATGTAGGAAGCCAAAATATAAAAATAAATCAATAAAAGTTAAAAGAAAAAGTAATTAAAAATTAAATCGAAATTTACTATTAAAAAAGTTTCTGTGATGGCTTTTTTCTCCATTTACAAGTTTATTTTATAAAAAATTAAATAAAATTTTTTACAAAACATCCAAAGATTTATAGGGTGAGTGAGGCATCGTGAAACATGAGGCACCATGATGCAATGTAATTGTAAAGCCATCTAAAGAGTGGTGACAACCACTTTCGTATGGTACAACAGTTACTACTGGGGCTATGTTTGACTAAAAAATTGTATTATTTGATATCATTAAGCCTGCAATGGATAGAACTTGGTTTTTATGATTTAATGGCAATGTAATTTATTACTTTTTAAAGTTGCTAATTTTTAATACATGTTATTCAATGCGTCAATCGGCACGTAACTTCATATGATAAACTATAATCCAAAGGATCTAACTTCATTTAATAAAACTAATAAAAAAATAAGTTGAAGCGATTGTTTTGTATAAGTAAGTATGGGGTAACCTAATATAGCATTAGGAGGGGCCTTTAAACTGTAGAACAGTACTCTGTTGTGTCATAGACATTTCAAAAAATTATTTATTCTAAAATTTACAGTCAATGTTTAAGAAGCTTATTTAAATATAACACTTAGAGATAAAATTATGATACATATTATATGATATGCCTCAATAAAAAATAGCTTAGTCATAAGCTATTTTTTATTGAGGCATAAGAATGACATTTATAACAATATATTTAGGCATAAGAATGACATTTAAAACAATATATTATCTGGAATTCTAAAATGTGGTTTGAACCATCGGATGCATTATTTGGGTTTTAATTAATAACTTGTTTTTCTTTCAAGTAAAAATTTGTGTTTTCTTTGAGTTTTATACTTTTTATTTACTTTTTAAATGATGCTTATAAATGATGCTTACTCATAAAACCTATGTTTTGCCTTTATTCAAAAAGTAATTAAAGCTACTGCAATTTTAGGACTCTAAACTGGGTAAGTCAATAAAAATACTGGGTAATTTGAGCATCCTTATTTTACACAAAAATAGTACGTTTAAACATAGTCAAAACTAAATGTTTCTATGCATTTTTTTCAAACACAAGCGCTACGAATTTCTGGCTAACATATTTTGCTTTATGAAAAATGAAATTTTTATTTAATTTTTATTAAATTTTAGCACAGAAGTTTTTCGCCATGGATTTATAAAGCGTGATAATAATAAAATATTTTAACAAAGAAAAAATTAAATAGCGTTTTCATTAGATGATAGCCGCTAATTATACTAATTTCTGTTATCATCACAGAAATTCGTTTCAAAAAAGAAAAAGTAATTTTAACTTCACTGCTTACATCTTTTGCAATGCAGTGTTTACAAATATATCGAGTTTATAGTAAGTTATTAAATTATTATTTACCAACTCTTTTCCCCAAAAGGGTGACAAATTCTTGTTAACAGTTCTTGTTAACAGTTAACTAGTATTTGTAATATCTTACAAATATTATTATTTATCAAATTACAAATATTATTAATTATATTATTAATTATCATTAATAAGAACTTGCAAGATAATAAAACAGAAGTCAAGTTCTTGTTAACAGTTAACTAGTATTTGTAAGATAAAGAATATATTAAACAAACTGATTTTTCAATTGAAAAGAGCTTTTTGGAGAAAACATTAACTGTTTGGTTTTTTTTTTAGTTTTCTCCGGTTTTAAACAACGCAAGCCAGAACATTTTTGACCAAATTTGAATACCTGACAGGCTTTTCGTCAATGGAAACATAAATTTTTTTAAATAACTGCAATTTCAAGTAACTTGCGGATGTTTGGGTGCGTATGTAAAAAACTCTAACTACAGGGAATATAAATCGCTTCAAATACGCTTTCAGTCAAAGGAATTTTTTAACCTTCGGATCGTCCATAAATTACGTAACGCGAAATTTAACTAACAAACAAAAGAAAAAGTGTTAAAGGTTTTCCCGTCTTTAATTAAACCATGTATAAACAACCCTTCAAGTCCAGCGATAGCCGCCGCTCAAAAGAGCAAAATATTCTCCTACTTATATTTTTATAATATGCATTGCGTAAGTTATGGACGATCCCTTTATTTAAAGAAAACAATTCTGAAAAAACGAGAATAATCTTTCCTTACCATAAAAACATAATCTTAGTTTTTAACAAAAAAATAAAATTATAGAAAAGCTTGTTGCAAAATTATAGTAAAGTTGGATGCAGTTGTGGAAAATCATAAATAGTTAAATAAAGGAAGGTTTAATTTTTTTTTTTTTTTAATTTACACCTACCTTCATTTGAGAAAAGTGAGATTCCTTCTCAGTAGGCACGAGACGTAAAAAGAAAACATTTAAACGTCTTTTGGATGTTTTGGACGTCTTTTAGACGTTTAAAAACGTCATTTTTAGGTCCTGTGCCCACTGAGTTGAGAGTATTTAATCATTAAAAAATTTTACTAAGAAGGCATAAACTAAGATTTAGATTAAAGGGTTTAAAGCTAAACTTAGACAGTTATTACTAAAAAAATAATTTACCTCAAAACTATTTCTAAAAATACAAAATATCCTTATGATTAATCTATCAGTTAAATTAAAAAGTATATTATTTTTAGAAACGCTTAAGTTGAATGCTTTTTTTACTTTTCAATTTTATTTATGTTTTTGTTGTTTAATATGTGTTGTTGTTCTATTTATTTTTTGATTCTTAGACTTTGGTTTTGTAAACTGTAGTTTAATATCCAAAAAATAATAATAATAATAAAAAATAAAATAATTATTAATAATAATAATAATAATAATAAATAAATTGATGATTTTTCAAAAAATAATAAATTTTTTTAAAAGAATATGTTCAAGTGAATAGCGCTTCTTGTTATTTTTTAATAATATGATTTCTTTATTACTTTACCAACTGTTTCAATGGCATTTCTTCTAGTACTTGATAGTTTATTTATTTTAAATATAACACATAAAATACAGCTAAGAAGTAATTTTTACTAATAAGTACGAAATTTTTTTACTAATAAGTACGAAATTTTTTTACTAATAAGTAACTAAATTTTTACTAATAAGTACTATTTTATGTGTTATATTTTAAATAACTTTACCAATTTTACGTTTGTTTATTTTATATTGTAAACGGAAGTGCCTATTTTTATTTTTAAATGAAACTTTATATTTACGGAATTTATCAAGGGGCTTGGCGATAAGACATATTATTCTTCTTCTCTCCCCTGCTACATATATATCTTGTTATTTACATACAGTTTGTATATATTAACACTGCAAAAATAAAAAAAGATAATATGAAAGTAGCTTTATGATAAAGTCAGTGGCTCTGCAATAAGTTATAAAACAAGATAAAGCAAAAAAAAAGACAATACAAAAGTAGTGGCTTTAACCCCCTACCTTTATATTGTCTAGTTTTATATAATAAAATTTATCCATAAATCATTATCTACTTATTTTATATTAGAAATTTAACGTAATCAAGTCTTAGCGATATATATAGAAGACAGCAAATATGTTTTAGAAACCAACGAAGCGTTTTTTGCAATCTAAAAATTGATGCTACTGCAGCGTCTTTTTGAAGATTTTGTTAAAAATATGTTAATGTTGTTGTCTGAAATATAGCATTTAAAAATTAAATAATAAACTTAAAAAATTAAAGTTAAATACTATGATTGTGCAATATCTAAAAATGTTTTTTTCTTGACTATCCATATAGTCCAAAATAAAATAAATACAAATAAGCAATATTAGTATTAAATGAAAGAATTAAAATTAAAAGAAGTAATTAATTTAAAAAATTACACCAGGATTTATCAGATATAACTTCCAGACATGGAGCAAACTCCAAACATTAGTATGTTTCTACTTATGTCAAATAATGGGGCTGTGCATAAAATCCCTCCCATACCCCCACCCACCCCCACCCCCAAACGTGTGGGACAACAAGTTGGTATAAATTTTTTTTTACTAATCTCAGTTAGACTTATATTCATTCATAGTATTATCTCTCAGCGATTTAAAAATATGACCGTATAAAACTTGTAACTTTATATGGTCATAATTTTCGAACGTTGAGAGATACTATCAAACTTGATATCATAAAAACTAATATCATATAAAAGGGGAGGTCGTCCAAAAATTGACAGAGTTTGACAAAGGGGGGAGGGGTAGGAAGTCAAAAATTAGGAAAAAATTACTGACATCATTTATGGACAGCCCCTAAGAATAAACACACTAATGTTTGTTCTTAAATACAGCAAGTGTGATTGACGCACTGAAACATCTGTTTGCAAAAATAAATTATTTTTTTATAGTTCTTTTTGAACTTCAAAAGAAGTTCAAAAAAACTATAAAAATGTTTCAGTGCGTTTATTCTTTTAACTAAAATAGGTTTAAAAATAAATGTAAAAAAATACCTTCAATTTGAAGGTATTTTTTTACATTTATTTTTAAACCAATTTAAGTTATAAGAATAAACTACTTCTACCGGTAATTCATTTCAGGAAATAATTTTGTAATTCTGGAGATAAATTTGTAATTCAGGTTATAATTTTGTCGAGAAGCACTATAAGTAAATTCAGCTCGGTATCTAAAGTTGTGTCCACGTGTCTAAATTTGAATTTTTTTTTTTTTGTATATTTATTTGTTCTAATAAATCGTATTCATGTAAAGTTAGATTTACACTATCTTTTTTATTAATGATTTTACAAATTTTTATAAAGTTACGCTAAGTTAAAAATTTTGTTAAATATTTTTTTCATATGACTTTGACTAAACATCTATTTATTTGCATAACTAAAGGTACGCTTTATCATACCAAGTGCTCGATTCGCCTTAAACCCAGAGCTAATTGCGACCTAAGATTGGCCGAAAAACAAATATCTTTTTTTTTTCATATATAGACTTTTTGAAAGTTATTAAATTGTCAATATTCATATTAGGTATGAAGTATTAGTGCTTCGGATTGTTTTTCTCAATATGCAGAGCATGACACTTTTTACAGTTACTCATGGTAAGTAGTTTTTTGAGCATTCAAATTCCTTGAAAAAGTCACCTTATAGAGCTGGTAAAGAGTTGTTGCTCAGAAATTCAGATGTGTTAGCTGTTCTTTATAATAAGTTTTATAGAATAATAATGTTCAACTTTCAGGATACAAAAGTTAACAGAAATCAAATTTAAGTAATATCTTACTTAAATGTGATTTCTGTTAACTTTTGTATCCTTCTGTAATAATTTGAAAAGGTTGGACTAAATTTCAATTTTAACAAAAATTTTAAATCTTTATCTTTATTTAAAAGTATTATTATAAGAAAAGAATAAAAAATTATGTATCAACTTAAAATATGTTTTTTTTGGTACATATTTATAAATCACAGCAAATCATTTTATAATTAATTTATACAATTTAATTAAAATGAAGGTCATTTTTATTAAAAGAAAGGAAATAAAATCACAAATTGAGACATTTAAAAGGATAAAAATGTTATTGGGCGGCATCAAAACTCATATCGAATTTAACTAAGAAGACTTGAATTTCAGCCAATTTTTTTTGAATGTAATTTTTATTAGTTTCTGTATGTGTCAGCCCTATTTACAGAAACATACAGAAACTAATAAAAATTACATTCAAAAAAATTATTTCTCTATCTAAAAAGTAGTTTTTTCTCAACATTTTTATGGGAAGAAATGTACTTTTTTAATATATTTTCCTTTTTACTCTAAAAGCCTCATTAATATTATAATAATTGATATAAAATAACTGGAAGTTTACAGCCATGGTTTGAGAAATAAATTAAATAAAAAAAAGATCCGTCAAAATAAAAATATTTTTGCAAATTTTTTTTTTTCAAAAATGTTTTTGCAAAAAAAAATTTTGCAAAAATGTTTTTATTTTGCAAATTATATGCATGATCAAAACATTTTTATATGCAATATTCGCAAATTTGGAACTGTTGATCACTCGTGATTATTTTCGGAAAAAAATTAGAGTATATGTATAAGACAATTAATTTGATATTTTTAGTAAAAATTGTTATTTTATTTATTGTAAGATATTAAAAATGCATCAATTTATTAAATGTTGTAGCTAATTTGTATAATAAAACAACATTTTCTATCATAAAATATATATGCAAAAAAAAACTGCATAAGCATCATTTTTAAAATTGCAAAAAACACATCAACGGTTTTTAAAGTTTGCTATAAATATATTTATGGTAAATAAATTTATTTAAACTCTTTTGTCTGTAAAAATAAAGTTTAAGTATATTTTTTTATTTTATTTTTACAGACAATATAGACAAAGTGTTTAAATATTGGAGTTTAAATTTTTAACTCTAATATTTAAACTCTTTGTTAAAATTTTTTAAATATTTCACTAAAATTATTTTTTTAATTGTTTTCGTATTTTTTTTTAAGTAGTCAATTCTCAGTCTAAAAATTCTCTGTATCACACATAAGTTAGCAGGGTCTGACTCGCTCTAAGGGGCCGGGGGAGGGGGAAAGATAAATAGGGCCCTAATACGTTGCAAAAAACAGTAAAACGCAAGGGCCCCGGTGCGAAAATATCACCCAAAACCAGAAGAAGAAATGCCACCTCGCCAGTCAGACCCTTTTAGTGTTAGTACAACATTAGTAACAGTGTTAGTAACTGATTAATCAAAAATCTTAAATACCAATTTTTTTTGAAGTTTTTAAAAGTACCCAACGTATGTTATATTATTAAAATGCGACAAAAAATCAATTTAGTTGGATATTATAGGAAGAAAAAAAAAAGAAAAATTTTTGTTTTGTATATTTATACTATTTATACTATTTTGCATCTTTACACTATAATGTGCAACGCAAAAAATTTAAAATTTTTTTTATTATAAAATTTTTTATTTTAAAATTATTTAAGCTTGATTTTACGAAGTCATTGCATAACAAAACAAACCCATAATAAAAACTCAAAATGCAATAATAGAAAAAAAAACGTAAACTTGTAAATAATGTTTACAGAAATACCAACATCTTAAAAAATATACACTTTGAAGCAGTACAATACAGAGGCGATTCTAGGAATAAAAAATGGAAAGCGGAGGAGGGGGGGAGGCAATACTTACAAAGTACTGACTGACTCCATTAAAAAAATGTCCTCAAAACTAAAATTTATCAAACTGAATGCTGTCAAATATCCGACTAGCCGACTAAATTCGTAAAAAACTGACTTTAACTTAAAAATCACCGTCATTTTCATTCTCTCATATTGAGCATTTTATTTATACAATATTTGTTAAAATGTGTAGTTATTATTTGAATAATCTTTTTATTAGATACTGTCTTTATTTAGATATAGATTTAAAATAACGTATCATACATAAAATATGCTGAAGCTTAAGTATATTTGTAAACCTCCTGAAAAATTATAGTAGGATTCCCCAGATTTGTCCTTCTTTTTTTTTTATTAAATGATATGTCCGCGGAAATTTCTTCAATTAGCCACAAATATCCGGGGTTTTACTTGAAACTTAACCAAAAAGTTTTTCGCTAATATAAAGCATGTGTTTTCACTAAAATCACATGCTTTATTGCACTATTATGCATTGATTGCACTAAAAACTTTTCAGTGCAATCAAAGTTCCTTTTTGAACCAGGGTATTTAAACCTGTTAATAGAGAAAGAAATTAATCGTTAATTAAGTTTGTGAGTTCGAATGATATAGCTTTAAAGCATTTTAGCGCATTAAATGCATTAGTGTGTTTTCTTTTAATTTTCATTGAAAACTTTTCAATACTGTGTAAATTTGGATTAAATAAATACGGAGCTTTTTAGACGTTTTTGAATTATTTATTTTAGCAGCATATTTCTTTGATATGAAATAAGGTCGGAATATTACAATTTGAACAATTACAATAATGTACAAATTGAATTACTAATGCCAAACAGAAAAACACAGTTTTCATCAAAGTTACAAGAGAAACATCCATCCTTCAAAAAAGGAGAAAATGAATATGAGACGGAGTGTTTTACTTGTGACACATTTGTTTATGTTGCAATCAAAGGTAGTTATGATCTTGCTGATGGTATAGATATAAAAAATGCATCAGAGGGCAAAAGTCATTTAGCAAAATGACTGACTTTTTTTGTACACCAAACTCTAAATCAGAGGATCAAGTTACACCTGCAGAAGCCGCTATTGCATTTTACACATTAAAGCATCATTATAGTTACATATTAAATAATTGTACCTCATCTTTAGTTGAAATAATATTTTCAGATTCTGAAATAGCCAAAAAGTATTCATGTGCTTACAAAAAACAAAAATTGAAGCGATTGTTGATCATGTACTTGCTTCAAATGCTGTCTCATCTGTTTTAAAAGATATAGAAGAACAAAAAAAACTGTCTATTAGAGTAGCTACTAATAGCAGTAGTCGTGGAGCCATTAAACTGTTTTCTATTTTATTCAATCCCAGCCGGCAAATAACGTTGAAATAACGTTGAAATATCGTTGAAACCTAACGTTGAATTAACGTTGGTTTAACGTTTAGAATGAAAGTTTTTTTCAACGTTGATTTATCAACGTTAAATCAACGTTAGGTTCAAACGTTATATCAACGTTGATTCGACGCGAAAAAACGTTACAATAACGTTGAATTTACGTTGATTTAACGTTTAGAATGAAAGTTTTTTTCAACGTTGATTTATCAACGTTAAATCAACGTTAGATTCAAACGTTATATCAACGTTAATTCGACGCGAAAAAACGTTACAACAACGTTGAATTTACGTTGATACAACGTTTAAAATGATAGTTTTTTTAACGTTGATTTATCAACGTTAAACGACTGTAAAACACTTTTTCACCATCAAAACGTGCTATGTATGTCAAAATGTATATATGTATGTAAACGTGCTATGTGCGTCAAAATATGATCACCATCAAAACGTACTATGCATGTACATTAGTGTTGCTGTACATTATCAAGGTATATTATGGATATTAAATCTATTCATAGTCTATACTTAGACTATTTAGAACTTTTTCAGTTTAGTTCAGTTAAAATAGCTAGGTATGATTAAAGAAAGAGATAAAACTTGTTTTATTCAAAAATACATATTCAAATATTACATATATTTACATGTAATTGAATAAAATCTACACAAATTTCTTCTCTTTTCCACCACCTTTTTGAAATAAAGCGTAATTTAGAAAGTCAAACAATGTTCCATTAACCGAGGGTTCTTTTGGTCCATTGAGTACAATATAAGGAGCTGTAAATAAAAAAATATATTAAAAAAAAAACAAAAAGGAAAGATTTAAAAAATAAATAATCAATGGAAAAGTGTTACAACTTATGAAGGTATATCTTTTTCAACGCCATATAGATTAGTGTTCTTAAAACATATTTTTCCACCTTTGCCCTTCATATCCATGGAGGCCATATAACTTTTCGAAAATACTCTGAGTTTTTAAAAAATAATATAACTGTTAGTTGGTTATTAATAACTTTTTCAAATATTTAATTTAAATAAAACAACCTTTTTAATATATTAAAAATAAATTAATAATCAAAATATAAAACATTTCTAGCATTGAAAAATAATTTTCGGAGTGGCCACATAAAATTTTTATAAGAAATTTTATGTGGCCATTTATTAATGGTTTAACGTCCATGTTTATACACTTATGGGGCTTGGACAGGGATCAAATAATGTCATTTGCTATGTTAAATACCATGCATTTTCTAAAGCAATTTTTTACAATTCCATGCACTTTAAGGCGTTAACCAGTTTTGCAGACCGAGAATGGGTATTTTGAACATTATACATCCATCAAAAATTAAAAAAGGAAGAATTAATGAGGAGCTTTGATCAAATTTTTGCCTCTTTAGAGGATAATAGAGGATTTTAGAAGTGGTTTTGAAAAAAGAGGACTTTAGAGGATTTTAGAGGAGCTGCAGACACCCTGATTATAAATGAGGTAACTCCACCAATTAACTGTAATTGATTTATCTGTAAAAAAAACATGAAGTAAATCTAATATTATGCTTGTAAAGATATATTATATTGTGGAGAACCATCCAAACCACACAAGTGGAAAATTTGCATCCAAGTTTCCACTTGTGTGCAAATCTTGCATCCACTTGTCAACATTCTCATTATAACATTTTTCTTTTGTAGTTGTGAATTTAAAATTTTCACAATACTGTTTGCTTTCATTTAGAATTGAAATAGTTATACAAATAGTTATATATTTTGTATCAACAAAATAACTCTTCTTACCACATTATTTAAAAAATAATAATTGTAATATGTAATACCTGAAGAGAATTTAGTTTTTATTTGTATAAACTTAAGCCAATTCTTCTCTGCATTTTAGTGCAGTCAATGCTTTGGTACCTGGAAGCCGACAAACAGTTTTATCACTAATCCAATCTGATGGAATTACTTCTTCTTGTAAATCTTCATTCCAAACAGTTCCTTTCCGCATATTTGATTTTGAAAAAATTACATGAACTAATATAAAATGAAGAAACCATAATATAAGTGTACTAACAGGCCTAATTAAACTAGCTAAATTTGAACATTTTATAACTATGATACTTGCTAAACAATAATATTAGTAGACATTATAAGCAAAGATAAGATTTTCTTTATTTTATAAATTTATTATATTTTAAACTCATTTTTATTAATTTATTTATTACTCTATTATTTAGCAGAGTTCTGAATATATTATGTTCAAATAACTTAAGGCTCAATAACAAAGACAAATAATGAAAGAATACTAGGTTGCTAAAACATAAACATCTACATAAGATAATTATGGAATATTGAAAAAAAATAGAAATACAAAAAAACAAAAATACTCATTATTAATATAAAATATAATAGTATAATATAAGGTATATTATAATATATGAAACAATAATATCTACTTTTAATTAAAATATAAAAACAACAAAAATTAAAAAAGAAAATATTTTGATAAATAATAAATTATCATTCAAACAATTTTCAAGACCAAAAAATAACTTGTAACTTATTTTTTTACTTATCTTCATCTAATAAACATTACTTATTTTTTACTCATCTTCATTTAATAAACATTAATATTAATACCAATTTTAAACATTATTAGAATTTTTTTTTTATCAAAAAATAAAAATATTACATCAGTTACTTTTTGGGCTTTTCTTATTTTACTTAAAACATCAACTCAATTCTAGGCTTTTTTCATTATTGAGTTTTAATTTGTAATGTTGAATTAACACTGAAAAAAAAAATATTAGCAGACAAAAAGAAAATATTTCTTTATTGAAATATATGTAAATATTTCAATAAAGAAATTTTAGATCGATTTTTATAAATATAAATTTATATCAATCAATCTAAACTTTTTTCTTTTTCGCCACCTTTTCGAAATGAAGAGCATTTTTAGAAGTTAGACAAAATGCCATCAATTAAAGTTTCAGTCGCTCCATCGTATTCAATAGAAGAAGCTGTTAATAAAAAAGAATTAGAAAAAAAAAAAAAAAAAAAAAAACACAAGGAGAAATTTTTGAATATATAAAAAATGAGAATAAAAAAGTTTTACATATCCTATAAAGGTATACCTTTCACTACACCGTATAAATTAGTGCTCTTAAAGCATATTTCCACCTTTCCCCTTTATATTCATGGAGGTCACAAAATTGTTGGAAAATATTCTAAATTTTAATAGATAAGAGAACTGATATTAATTGTGCGAAAACTAATATTAATTTTTTTTTTTAATTTAAATTGAACTCATTATCAAACAATTTTTTTGCTAAATAATTTAATCCTTAAAATTCCTGAATAATTAAAAATTATTTTGATTACTTCAGCATTTTAAAGATATTCCATCAATTGCAATTGATTCACCTAAAAAAAAACAACAAGTAAAGCTAATATTATTGTTTGAAATTTTAATTATCTTTATACAAATACTCATCGTATTTTTAAAGTGACTAATAAAAATGGATTTAATTAAAATCACTTCATCTGTATTAAAAAATTAATATTAAAGCCTTAATCATACATTATACAAGAGTATTTTGTAATACAATCTAAATAAATGTTGCAATATGTAATTTTTTTATCCAAAATTTAGCTTCTGTAAGCTTTAGAAATTTTTTAAAGAAATTATTGATGAATTTGGATCTACGTGTACTAATGTTTTTATATTGTTGTAATGTTTGTATTCATTCCCTGTTAGTTTCTGTAAGTCAAAATTTTAAGGTGTTTCCATAATAAATTCTGTTATACCTGAAATTTAGTGTTAGTCTGAATAATTTAATTTCTAAAATCTGTTTTGCATTGCCTGTCTTATAACATCTTTACTTGGAACAAAAACCATGTGGTTTAAAAGTGAGCTAGAAGCTTTCAACAATGAAGAAAATATTGCATTCACTAATCCTAAAAATATATCAAACCTGTCAGCAAAATCAGCTGTCAATAATCCAAGTATAAGCATCATTAAAAATTCTTCTTTGCTGCATTACATTTATTTTGGTCCAAGTAGTTAAAGACTTTTTTAAATTTCAAAAAACAGAGGTAAATGTTTTTTTTAATATCACTTTATCTCTTTTGATTAATGGTGATACTGCACTAACTGATGAAACACATTGACAGATGTAAGGCCAGTAAAAGTCGCAAGATCTATTATTTTTAAAATAAATGTTTGTATACAAGTAAATTGCAATAACACGATTTGTTTGGATTATGTTTATATACAAGTTTGTCTGTTTTCATAGTAATAACTGATGTGGTTGAAGTTAATTTTTCAAATAAATCTTTATTTTTTTATTTCGTGCTGAAGTTCTTTTTTAAAGTTATCAATTTCCTTTTTTAATTCTTGATGCTCTATTAAAAAACAACGCTTAGCATTAAATTCAACATAATTTAATGGATCATTTTTTGAAAAAGTTGTATTATATTTACATTTAATAATATCAGTCTTTGAGCATTGTAGCCCAAGTTAAACGAAAAATATCGCTTTTTAAACAATAATGTTCTTTCAGGAAAATCGTCTGAACATGTTTTCGATCTCTTGAAAATTCTATATGATATAAGTTCAGTATTTACTTTTTTTTTCCATTATAAATCTCTATAACTTTAATCGTTGAAATAATGTTTACGATTTTACTTCCATTTCTGCGCGCGCATAAATTTTATATCGTATTTTTTGTCAACAATGATTGAAATAATGACGTTAAAATAACGTTAAATAATCAACGTTTAAACTGTAACGTTGATTTAACGTTGAAATAACGTTAAATAATCAACGTTTAAACGGTAACGTTGATTCAACGTTGTGACATAGTTGAACAACGTTGAATCAACGCTTCAACCGAATTTCAACGTTGAAACAACGTAATAATGCCGGCTGGGATACTTCAACTCGAAAAAGGGCGGTCTACAGTCTAAACTTTTAATCAAAAAGACTGCAAGACTGATCGAAGTCGAAGTTTTTTTTAACTGGCAATATTTACAATTCAAACTTTAGAGGTGTTTAAAAAAGGTGGTAATAATGTGTTTTTCCATTTAAAAAATGATATACCATATCTTGTTGGTATCAGGGCCGACAACACCGGGGCCTTGATACCAGCAGGTATTAGGGACCCTGGTGTTGTCGGCCCTTTTTTTTTCAGAAAATTCTAGATATGAGGCGCATAATGAGATAAGGTACCAAGTCTATATTTCTAGATTCAGAGATATAAGCGTTATTAAATCGGATTCAGAGATAGCGTTATTTATCAAAATAAGACATAAAAATTAACTTAATATTTTCAAGGTTTTATTTTAATATATAACGCTTATATTTCCGAATCCGAATTAATAACGCTTATATCTCTGAGTTTTTTTGTTTTTGTTGTTGTTGTTTCATATATTTACAATAAAGACATATCACATTTATAAAAATTGGCCGAAGCAAGAAGAAGACATTAACTGTCTTATCACCGAGCCCTTTTTACATAATGTCCGTGTTTATATATATAACTAATAACGTAAAAAAGTAAATAACTTTTGTCAAATATTAAAATGATTTTTATATTGGTAAAAGAATAAAGAAAGTTTTGTATACTAATACAAATATACTTGATGAATTTATTTGTAGAACACTTAAGTTTGCTTAAACAATAAAATTTAAACAAATAATAATAAAGTAGAAGTCTTGTCATCAAGCCCCTATAGTAAGCGTAAAGTACTTTTAACAAATTTCTCATTATATAAATTTACAAATACTCGTTATATAAAAACAAGTTAACCCATTATTACAACAAAAATATGATGCATTTAACAATTTAATAAATTTAGTGCTAATAAAAGCGTTTATTCTATTTTAAAATTACCTTTTAAAAAAAATATTGAAAGTCTATTGTATTGAAATATACTAAAAGTATGATTCTTTTAGAACCTGTTTTAAATTTTTCTAGAGAGTAGTATTTTTTATCGGAGTTTTTCATAAGGTCCTCGATATTGAATTCGATAAAAACTTAATTTTAAATTAATTCTCGGAACAATAAAGATATTCTCTGAAAACTTTGTTGGGTACTTATGAATCTAGAAATATAGACTTGGTACCATATCTCATATACCTGAAGAAATAACTCTAAATTAAACATAATTATACCCAAGGCTGTTTCAAAAGTTTCAAATGGTTATGAAAAAAAAAACATGTAATTATTTATTAATTGACAAAAGCATAAAATCAAATAAATGCGAAAAAGGGTCTGTATACGATAATTTTTGTTTCTTCGGTATGTAATCAGTAAAAATATATTATTTATTTATTATTATTTATTTTGCCGTTGATAAATATTACAAAAAAGAAATTAAAATAAAAGAAAATCCTGGCCGGAGCAAGAAGAAGACAGGTTGTCTTATCACCGAGCCCCGTCACACAAACATTTACATGCACAATAAATGATAAAAGACATAAAGACAGTATAAATATAAAACAAAAACAAATCAAAAACTTCAGCAATAAAATAATTTGTTACTAACAATCTTCCAGCAGAATAATTTCGAAAATAAAAAAGTAAAAACGACAGAGAAAGAGGCTCAAGCTTAGCAGATAGTCCAGGTCCATTTTATTACGAAACTAAAACTGCTATCCAATCATCCGAATATAATGAGTTTTTGTTTAAAAAATAATTATAAGCTGAAACTTTCATGTTGTTAAGTAAAAAATTTTATGTTTTAGGTTCATTTTTATATGGATTAAGTCGTAGTTTCAAGAACAATAAAAAAGAGCCCTGGAACTGTAAAAAATCTAAAAACTAGTTACTAACTATGTGTTTAATCTTTTAAATACATAAAACAGTTTTCAATCATTTTGCTGCATTATTGGTCTAGTTTATAATTTTGGTGTTTTAAGAAAGTGACATAAGCTAGTAATTATGTAAAATTAACAACTGCTAGGACTTTTTGGTGTCATTATGAACCAAATAAAAAAGCAATAATTCCACTAAACTCAAGTTATTAAATGTAGATAAATTAGACATATTGTAAAAGTAGGCAAATTATTGTTTGCAAAATTGAAATTATGCCATTTTTAACTGCATGCACCATGCCATTTACAACTGCATTCAAAATACTAGGATCAGCTAATTTTAAAATTTCTTTATTATATATGAGTGAATATCAATATAGGGGAAAGGCGCCTATGATGGCATAGCGCCTATGATGTCATACCGGTCATATTTCTATAAATAATGGTTAGGGCAAAAAAGTGATTAGACCATCATGTCTATACTGACTTTACATTATTTTTAGTAAAATACATCCCTTATGCACAAATATTGCTTTTATAATCAACAAAAATTGATTTTGGGATGTCCTATTGTATTTTTAATCCCTTTAAATATTTAAGATTGTGATTTTATTATTAACTGTGCAGAAATGAAATTTTCATGCATTTTATTTTTTAAGTTTTGTGCGTTCAGTGAAATAATTTTTTTAATTTTATCTTTTTAACTAGGCAGGCATATCTTGTCTAAGTGAAAATGGTGACTTTTTCCTTTGATGGCATACTGACAAGTTAGGTATGTTGCAATATTGACGAGTTGAGAAAACCATTTTTTTTCATAAAAATAACTTATTTTAACTGCTAAAAACATATCATTTTTATTGGTGTTTCGGTAAATAGTAATAGTTAATTTCAAAGAATTGAGAACTTATCGTGACACTGTTGGTTTGTTTTGTTCTATATAGGGGTTTCATCATTATTTTTTTTATATAATCTTCGATTCTTTACTTCTTCGCGGTAAATTTTTTTACTTCAACTCATTTGAATACCAAACAGACTTATCGCTAAATTTTTGAATTTTATTAAATAATGATTTCATGAAAAAAAGATTTTACAATTTACTGTCATAAATGTTTTTTTTTTTAAATATATATATAAGAAATCAAGCAAATGGGCAAGTTAAAGAAAGTTTCTTATTTTTGAGTTTTATTTTCCCAATATAGTTTTAAAATTTTTTTAAGTTTTTAATTATCATAAGCGAAAAAAGGTTATAAACATAAAAAAATTTATTTGCAAGCGAACGAAACTCGTTTGATACGAAGGTTGCGTAAGTTGAGCATGTTTTCAGTGTAATGTATTTTGCTCTCAAAAGATTACAAAAAGATATATATATTTTTAAGAATAATGATAATTTAATCTTTCTTCTTAAAGAATATCAATGAATTGATGGAAAATAGTAAATCTTTATACCAAAAATTGCGTTATTTTCAAAACACCTAATGATTTCATCTTAAGGAACTAGTTCCCTAAGATGAGCTTTTTTTAATGGAACTCATAAAAATTCAAAATAACAAAAAATAATCACAAAAAAAAAATTAAATAAAATTGTATCTTTAATGACTATACTTAAGTAAAAAATAGTTATCTCAACCATAAAAAAAAAAAACAATGATAAATCTTTCTTTTCTAACGATACTATTTTTTTGAAAAAACTTTCGCTCTTGAAATACCAAAATAAGCTCCGCGGAGAATAATTTTAAAAAAACGCGCTTTTCTTAATAAAAAGCTGCATCTCATCTAGAGCGTCTAAAAACGTATCATCTTAAGCAACTTCACCATGTACTATCATAATTCAAATAGAATGACAACAGCTTATGTATTATCTCATATAACCCATGGAATTAACAGATGAGCATAAAATATTGAGGATGTATTAATTTTTTGATAATCTTGTTTCGTTTGGACGTAATTACAAAATATTGAATAATAAAAAATTGTAAAGGGGATGGTAAATTTTTTTAACAGTAAAACAATCAAAAAATAATAACTATAAAACCAAGAAGTTAAAATAAAATACACCGTCGAGCTTGTATGAATATGCTTAACCAAAAAAGTTCGCGAAAAAATCATTAGCCTACCCGTAAATGAGGTTATACCATCTTAGGAACCTGATCATCTTACGCAACCTTCCCCTACAAATTAATACTCATTTAAAGTTTGTTCTCTAATGTAGATAGTGTTTTCAACTTTGTGTTACGTTGATAGACCTTCCTACCTTTTTTTTTTAAACCGTGAGGTTCGTTAAATAAACTTGTAAATCTCGTTAAATTTAAAACTTTTTTTAAAAAGTATTTTTTTTAAAACAAGAAAAATTAAAATGGTATGATAAGTTGTATATGATAAATAAATAACCCATTTTTATTCATTATGTTTAGAATCGCAAATTAATATTGCTTTTTTTTGAAGTTTGTTTCAGTTAATCAGAACAAATCAGTTGTTCAGTTAGTTTCGTTCTTTTTTTACAATGCTAAACAACCTTTCCAATTCAGCATTACTGTGAGAAATATTATTCCTAAAGTATCTGAAAAGGTCTTAGATGATATTGGAGGTCAACCTTTGTTTCACTACAGAATCGACATTTTATAGTACAATTTTTCTTAAATTATTATTCCAAATACTTTCAACTAATAACGTTTCAACTTGCTCAATGCAAGTAGGGCATAGAACAAACAAACTCGTTAAAAAAAAAAAAAGCCGACAATTTAAAACAAATCCGATTGGTTGTTAGTGGGAAACCGAATAAATTTTTATTTATTGGTATTTAATTTATGCAAAAAAAGAACTCGAGTTGAAAGTAATTTATTTATCAAGTCAACAGCCTCTGTTTTTTAATTGTTAACGTAATAATTTATTATTTCAAGATGGCCTAATAAGTCCCGAGTATTTCAAAAAATGATACTAAATATCGAAAACGGTTTTTTAAATGGGGCTAAAAGTTATGACTATTTATGCAAAAACAACTTTGGTAGAAAAATTAACACTACCATAGGTTATCTAAATCTAACGTGACATTATTGTTAAACATACTCATTTAGGTGTGGTATTAAAAATAGTAACTTCATTTTTCATAAAAAAAATGGTTTTTATGGATAATTTTTTAGCTCAACCTTCAGTATTTTAATAAAGCTATTTGTATTCCTTTTTTGTGAAAACCGTTTTGGCTTTAAAAAGACCCGACGTACAGAACTAAAAACATTCATGTAAATATATTGTCTACCTTATATTGTTTAAACGTTTATACAAACTGCAGCTGGCAAGCCTCTTGTGATTCTTTTGATGTTAAGATGAAGCTCTTTAGCTACAACTTGACATCGAAATTTTATTATCTCGACATGCACAAATATTAGTATAATCAGGAATGCAAAATCCTAAAAAAACTCCGGCTTAGTATCTCTATTTTTTCCTGGTCTCTGGTGTCCAAAAGCTCTAAACATGTTGGTTTATGATCTGCTAAATAAAAATTTAATGACCTAAAAGATTTTGTTTTTAAACCTTCAGTTCTGGAGTCTCAGAATATTCAAAAAGAGATTGTTCCTCTAAACTAAAAGTCTTAACTTTTTTACAAATAGTATTCCATAAACGTTTTTATATGATTAGAGCTCCTGGATACCAAAAACTAGGAAGAAGTAATCGATTCAATTTGTCAATTAATCAAATTAAACTAGTCAATTAAATTTTTTTTTTTATCTTAATTTTTGTTTTGCATTGTTTTTTTTATTTGTTTATTTTTAGGAGGAGGAAAGGGAGGGGAAAGGAATTATCGAATGTTGATGTAATATTACAGGGGAATCACTGAAAGTTTTACAAGTTGTTGACAAGGGGGTGGGGAAGGTAAAAATTGCCACAAATTTGTGGACGTAATTAATGGACAGCCCCAAGGTACTTTATGTTAAAAGTTGCATCTTTTCTAAATAAAACTACGCTTTACAATTTGTTATAGTCGCATTACATTTACCAGAAATAAATAGTGGTTAAAATAATCTTTCTACAAATACCAAATATGTCATACTTTTTGATCAAAAAACTTACATATATTGTAATTGAATAAATATATATATTTTTGTTCGGAAAAACGTGTATCAAGCCTTAGTTGCATTGAGTGTTACCAAAATTAGCTGAATTAGCCCTTATTATTTAATTAAATTATTTAATAAAAACCGTTATAATTGTTAATCAATAAAAACTTAATCGAAAATCTTATCTTACTTTGGCCCCTTTAAAAGGATTATCATAAAATCATTGCCCTATCCAGGTAATTTGAGTACCATGTTAAGCTAAATATGCTGTTATGTTTTTGCTTTGTCGCCATTTTTTAAAAAATCAGATTTGATTTATAATATAAACAAACCCATGTTAAAAGCTCTTTGTTGGTGCACGTTTTATAATCTTGTGCATTCAATTTTTATTAGCTCTTGTTGTAACGACAACCTATTTCGAAATTTATATTGTTTTGAGCGAATGTAATTCTTAAAATTTACCGTGAGAACTTTGGATTTACCGTGAGACCGTGAGATTTGTTATCAAACAGTGAGTCTTACGGCAAAACCTGGAGAGTTGGAAGGTCTGCATTGATGTGATATGTAAGTGAAAAATTAAAAAATATTTTCCAAAATTTTATTAAAATAAGTTTCATATTGAAAAGGAACTTGGTACTAAAAGTTGACACTAGAGTCAACAAAATTGGATTTGTAGTCAGCAAATGTTAGCTAAGGGGCCATCCATAAAGTACGTACGCAGGCATGGAGGAGGAGGGTTTCCCAAAAGCGTACGAACGCGTACAAGAGTGGGGGGGGGGGAGGTGGTGTTAAAGACAATGAGTACGTACGCGGTTTGATCTCTCTTAAACATGATTTTTTTTTTAAACATTAAGTTTCACGTGTGTAACAAATCAGAATTGTTATTTTTTCTGATTTCAGCCACAATTTTTTTTTTTATATTCTTTAAAAAAAAAATCGAAAAGAAAATTAATTTTGAAAAAAAAAAATATCGCGTACGTACTCGGAGGGGGAGGGGTCTTCGAAAGTGTACAGGTTCGTACAAGGGGGTAGAAGGGGTCCTAATTAAGTGGTTTTACTGCGTTAGTCTGCAAAAATATTTGTTTTTTTCTTATTTGGCAAAAAACAGATACATTGCCCCTCTTTCTAACCCCCTCCCCTCACATCATCAAGATCTTTTCTCGAACGACCCTACGGTACATATATTTTTTTTTTACCAAAACCATCTATTCTTTTTTAATTTCTTTTAAATAACGGAACAGCTTTTAAACAGTGACTAAAACTTCATTTACTTCGTTTGAGAAATACTAAAATTATTAGTATAAATTATACTAATAATTTTAGTACTTCTAATACTATAAATTATATATGTAACAAAAGGGTCGCCTCATTTATTATAAAAATATTTTTATAATAACATGTTACATAGAAAGTTAGGAGTCGAAGCATAAATTTTTATGACCAATCAGTAATGCAGTTTATAATCCTAAACGTTTTAAAAACAACTGAAATAAAAACATTTTAAATACCATCAGAGTTTTGTTTTTCCTTTTATAACAAATCTAAATGGATTTTATTCTCTAAAGTTTAGATATAAAAGATTGTGTTTTATTTATTTTTAAAAGAAAAACAAAACTCTGTTGAAAATAGAACTTTTCATTCGTTTAGATTCTAAACGCATAGAAATTCTATTTTTTTAACTTGAGAAAATTCGATTTACCTTAAAGATAAAAGTGGAAACTTGTATTACGCGTATTACTTACACGTATTTTCAACACGTGTTTTCATGTACACTTATAACAAATATTTTAATCATGTTTTACATAAATCCACTTTTGGAAAAACTTTTCAACAAATTTTAGGTAAACCCTCGTTTAAGTTAACGTTCAAACATGTATTAAATAAATTAAATAAATCCACTTTAAGCTAAATTTTCATCATGTTTTAAAAAAATCTACTGAAGACAAATTTTAAATACATTTTAAATAAAGACCCCTTTAAAACAAATTTTTAAACATGTTTTAAATAAATCCACTTTAAGAGATTTTTTTAATAACATTTAAAATAAATCTGCTTTAAGCGAACTTTTCATACATATTTTAATAAAGACCACTTTGAGCAAAGTTTCAAACATCTCATCAATAAATCCACTTTAAGCTAAATTTTAATCAAATTTTATAGAAATATATCTTAGGAGAATTTTAAAACACATTTTAGATAAATCTTTTTTATAAACATTTTCAAACACCTCTTAAATATATCCACTTTATGCTAAGTTCATACATATTTTTAAAAAATTTACATTGGTTGAGTTTTCAAACATGTTTCTAATAAATCCACTTTGGGTAAAGTTTTAAACATTTTGAAATAAATCCACTTTAAGCGAAGTTTTAAACATCTCTTAAATAAATCCACTTTAAGTTTTATTTTATACATGTTTCAGCAAAATTAAGTTTTGAAAGCGCGTTTTAAATAAACCCATTTAAGACAAAGTTTCGAACGCGTTTTTATTAAATCTATTTTAAACGAATTTTCTATTATGTTATCAATAAATCCTCTTTAGACCATAGTCATTAGTATTCTTTTCACGACTATGATTAGACAAAGTTTACACATGTTTTCATTAAATCTTACTTAAAAAGAATTATCCCACCCAGTCTCTTTATCATACCATATATGCCAATGTTTATTTATCTTAACAATCCCGATACTTATTCATCTTAACAATTTTGATGAAATCTACGTTCGAAAATTAAACTACCTCGATTATTGTATAAAATATTAGGTAAATGTGAAATAGTCCTCTTTAAGTCGATCTAACGTTATTATTTTCGTTAAGTGGATCCTTAACTGATAAAAAAACGCTAAGTGGACTTTTTTTTTTTTTTTTACATTTTTTTGGCATACAATACTCTCGTTCGCTTAAAATCCATTTGAGATTACTTTATAACTTGGTTTTGTTTAATAAAAGCATTTTTAATAAAAAATTTCGAAGAATTTGTAAAATGCCACTTTCAGTAAAGATTTTGACAAAAGGCCACTTAAAGTCGATCTAGCGTTATATATATATATATATATATATATATATATATATATATATATATATATATATATATATATATATATATATATATATATATATATATATATATATATATATATAGTTATAGTGTAGTCGAAAGAGACTTTTATGGTAAAAAAAAAGTCTCTTCCGACTACAACTTTTTTACCTTGCCTCTTAAGCTGCATTTTATTATCGTCGAAATGTCAAAGCAATTAAATTAATGCGGAAGTACATTAAATTTTATTGTTTTTTTTAAAAAAACTGCAATAATAATGACTAGAAAGTTTTTTTAATTAGTGGTGTTTTTGTTTTATTAAAAAACATTTTTAAAACATGCGAAAGTGTTGCTACATCGACTATCTTATAGCCTGCTGCTACAAGGGAGTGTTGCTACATCAACTATCTTACAGCCTGACTCGCAACGGAGTGCTGTTACATTGACTGACAAAAAGCCTGACTCGCAAGAGAGTGCTGGTACATCGACTGAGGGTTTGGTTTGGGCAGGTAGTCTATCATTAAAAAAAAAATTTATGTTAAAAATGTTAAAAAGTTTTTTAACATTTTCTGGTCAGGCTTATTAACACGCTCTTTAAAACAACAATTTATGGAAAAAACTTTGTGACTACCATGCAAGACTATATATAAATATATATATATATATATATATATATATATATATATATATATATATATATATATATATATATATATATATATATATATATATATATATATATATATATATATATATATATATTACAGAGAATGACTCTGACTCCAATTCCAACTCCAAAGCAAAATTTTTGAATATTTCTTTGAATTCTTTAAAACAATATTATGCAATGATTAAAAAAATCTTATTTGCCAAATATATATGAAAAGTTCTTTGAAGGTTAAATAATTTTTACATGCACATGCAATGCAGAGAAGTTTTACTATTAGAGTCAGAGTTGCGATTTTGTTTAGCAACTTTGACTCACTTTCAATGTCGCAACTCCAACTCTATGACTACGCAACCTCAATTGCTCTGTTCTTTAAGAGCATTGCAATTGCAAACATCACTCTGTTTGCAGAATACACTAACATAATTTGTATATATATATATATATATATATATATATATATATATATATATATATATATATATATATATATATATATATATATATATATATTACAGAGAATGACTCTGACTCCAATTCCAACTCCAAAGCAAAATTTTTGAATATTTCTTTGAATTCTTTAAAACAATATTATGCAATGATTAAAAAAATCTTATTTGCCAAATATATATGAAAAGTTCTTTGAAGGTTAAATAATTTTTACATGCACATGCAATGCAGAGAAGTTTTACTATTAGAGTCAGAGTCGCGATTTTGTTTAGCAACTTTGACTCACTTTCAATGTCGCAACTCCAACTCTATGACTACGCAACCTCAATTGCTCTGTTCTTTAAGAGCATTGCAATTGCAAACATCACTCTGTTTGCAGAATACACTAACATAATTTGTATATATATATATATATATATATATATATATATATATATATATATATATATATATATATATATATATATATATATATATATATATATATATAGTATTAGTATTAGTTTATGCTGTGACTGGTATTGATACCAGTAAGTGTGGTTTTAAGCACACTATGACAGCTGAATCCTGTGATGGTTTGACTTCCATCGATCAAGTTTTGCTTTGAATGAATTCGTTGAAGTAGCCCTGACAATATTTTCCGGCAGTGCATTCCAATAATTTGCAGCTCGATTAAGCAAAATATTTTCTCTATACTTATGTACTGAAAATTCTTTAGAATATTTCAGGTTATGGCCACAAGTACAACTTGATTTAAATAAATAAATTTCTTTAAATTCAACTTTATCATAACCTTTGAAAATTCTATATAGTTGTATAATGTCTCCTCGTTGTCTTCTTTTAATAAGTGAGGGTATTTTAAGATAAGCAAGTCGATCTTCATAGCATAATTTACTGATTTGAGGTATTAGTTTAGTGGCACGACGCTGTACTTTTTCTAAAATGATTATATCTTGTTTTTGATAAGGAGCCCATACTGGTATAGCAAACTCAAGTAGCGGTCAAACAAATGAAAGATATAGGGATTTAAGCAGTTAAGCATCAAATCGAACAAAAGATTTTTTTATTATGCCCAACATGCGATTAGCTTTGCTTGCACTCAATAATACTTGATTTTTCCACTTCAACTTATCTGAAAAAATCACTCCTAGGTCCCTTTCTGAATCTGATGTATTGAGTTTACAACCATTTATGCAAATTGGATATCTCTTATTTTTATAGCCATAGTGCATAACTAGACACTTTTCATTATTAAAACTAAGCAGCCAGTCTTGTGTCCATATATATATATATATATATATATATATATATATATATATATATATATATATATATATATATATATATATATATATATATATATATATATATATATATATATATATGGACACAAGACTGGCTGCTTAGTAAACTCAATACATCAGATTCAGAAAGGGACCTAGGAGTGATTTTTTCAGATAACTTGAAGTAGAAAAATCAAGTATTATCGAGTGCAAGCAAAGCTAATTGCATGTTGGGCATAATAAAAAAATCTTTTGTTCGATTTGATGCTTAACTGCTTAAATCCCTATATCTTTCATTTGTTCGGCCGCTACTTGAGTTTGCTATACCAGTATGGGCTCTTTATCAAAAACAAGATATAATCATTTTAGAAAAAGTACAGCGTCGTGCAACTAAACTAATACCTCAAATCAGTAAATTATGCTATGAAGATCGACTTGCTTATCTTAAAATACCCTCACTTATTAAAAGAAGACAACGAGGAGACATTATACAACTATATAGAATTTTCAAAGGTTATGATAAAGTTGAATTTAAAGAAATTTATTTATTTAAATCAAGTTGTACTTGTGGCCATAACCTGAAATATTCTAAAGAATTTTCAGTACATAAGTGTAGAGAAAATATTTTGCTTAATCGAGCTGCAAATTTTTGAAATGCACTGCCAGAAAATATAGTCAGGGCTACTTCAACGAATTCATTCAAAGCAAAACTTGATCGATGGGAGTCAAACCATCACGGAATTCAGCTGTCTTAGTGTGCTTAAAACCACACTCACTGGTATTAATACCAGTCACAGCATAAACTAATACTAATACTAATACTATATATATATATATATATATATATATATATATATATATATATATATATATATATATATATATATATATATATATATATATATATATATATATATATATATATATGTATATATATATATATATATATATATATATATATATATATATATATATATATATATATATATATATATATATATATATATATATATATATATATATATATATATATATATATAACACAGACACACAAAATATCATTACTATTCTATAAAACACAAAGTGAAAAGTCTTGGTGCAATTTTGATGTCTTTTGTTAAAATTTCCTCATTATACTTGTAACTTAGTTACACTTAATAACTAAACTCAATTTTCTTTTATTTAAATATTGTATCGATTATAGTTTATAGATCATAGAGTATAGAATATAGAAAATTAAAAAGTATCTTTAAACGATAAATAACTAAACAAAATTAATAATCTCAAAATATTCAACCAAAACAAATAGACATATTTAATTAACCGAGTTAGCGCATAATATTGTATGCGCCAAGTTGATAATATTAATTTTTTTACTTATTTCTAAGGTAATTAGGACGTCTAATGTAGGTCTTAGCGACGTCAATAGGACGTCTAAATATGGAAGTCCTAATATCGTCTTTATATTAACGTCACAAGGACGTCCTAACAAAGACGTCTTTACCGGACGTCTTTAGGTCGTCCTAATTTGGTCTGAGACGTCGCGACCTAGTTAAGACGTCCGTAAGACGTTTGATTGACGTCTGTGCCCGCTGGGATGTATGTATGTAAAATGTATGCAGTGTCAAAAACATGGTAAAATTAAAAACGTCTCTACAGAACTTCATTCTATACCAGTTAAAAGTAAAGCCATGGAACAAGTTGGTATTGTGTTTTGTAACTTACCAGAAGTTGATGACTTTAACCATTTAGTTGTCTGTATAGACTATTTTACAAAATGGTCAGAAGCAAAGCGTCTTAAAAATAAAACAGATCAATTAATAGCACTCTTCTTATATGAAGTAAGATGTCAACATAGGTGCATTAAAATTCAAATTAGTAATCAAGGAAGAGAGTGAATGAAGTCAGCAAAAATTTGCATACAATGACAGAAACTGAACAAAGGGTAACTTCTGCTTATCATAATCAATCTAATGGTCTGTGTGAACGTCAGAATAGAGCTATAAAAGAAGCATTAATTAAGGTGGTAGTACACCAATAAAAGTGAATTTTTTTTTTTTTTTCTTTTATTATTTAACCAATATAATCATTGCAGATTTCGAATTTTTAGTTGATTTAACTAAATAAAAAAAGCTTCACATGTTAAAACCTGTTTATAATGTATCGGTATAAAATAGTTTTAATTTTCCCCCTAGCAACGCTTTGTTTATTCCGTTGTTATGCGCTTCAGAAACAAGTTAAAACCATAAAAAAGCCATAAAATACTTACCTAGCCAACTATTTTAAATGCAAAGTTGTAGACTGCAACGACTTCTTGTTAATTAGTTCAGCATGATGGCTTTATTGACGTAATTCGCTTCTTGTTTCAAGCTGCATTCAAACTTTATTATTTATGCTGTAGTATATCTTTTA
The DNA here is from genome assembly GCF_022113875.1 of Hydra vulgaris. Classification (NCBI taxonomy): domain Eukaryota; kingdom Metazoa; phylum Cnidaria; class Hydrozoa; order Anthoathecata; family Hydridae; genus Hydra; species Hydra vulgaris. Next base: position 6,590,543 of record NC_061160.1, on the reverse strand, counting down.
TCTTTTTACAATAAAAATAATATGGGGGGATCAAAGAGAAAACAATTATCAAGCAGAATATACAATAATAAAAAAGCAAAATTTCGTGAAAACAGATATACAAAGATTCGAAAGAAACGAAAACTTTATCTTTTGTTGAATCTGCTACGCATTCTGCTTCTTCAAAAAAATTAAATATTGCTGAAAGAGATTTTCAAGATTTTCAAAGTACAGATTTTAACTTTGTTATGAACTTTAGTCTGTTCGAAAACGTTATATCGTTACTTAAATGCCCAAATTTGTGTGAAGATAATGTTTTTTTAATGTTTGATTCGTCAAAAAAGTATGGTTTGAGTATTGGTTTAAAAATATGTTGTAACAGTTGCAATTGGAAAACTGAGTTTTTTTCATCTGTTACATTTTGTAAAAAAATTTTCTTGAACAACAAGAGCCTAGTAATAGCAAATGTAGTGGGCAAAAACCATTTGATATTAACACACGTGTCATTGTGGCTTTTCGTGAAATGGGTAAAGGGTTATCGTCATTAGAAAAATTTTGTGGAATAATGAATATGAAGCCACCTATGAAGAAAAAAAGCTACAATAAAACTTTACATAACTTGTTAGATGTTTATCAAAATTTAGTTGACCAGAACATGAAAAATGCTGCTGATGAATTAATCCCTGCAGGTGAAACATCAAGAGACATTATGTGTAGCTTTGATGGTTCATGGCAAAAGCGTGGTTTTACTTCAAATAATGAAGTTGTTTCTGCAATTTCAGTTGAAAGTGGTAAATGTATTGACTTTCAAATAGAAACAAAAACATGTAAATTATGTTCAATATAGAAGCTAAAAAAATACACACATCCCGTTGAATATGAAAAGTTCCAGTCATCACATTTCCAAAAGTGTAAAATTAGTCATACTGGATCATCATCGGCTATGGAATCAAGTGGTGTTTTAAAACTTTTTCATTGTTCTGAAAAAAACAATTTAAGGTATACCACATATCTTGGTGACGGAAATAGTAGTTCTTATACCAGTGTTGTTGCTGCTAAACCTTATGGACATATTGTAGAAATTAAAAAAGCAGAGTGCATTGGTCATATTCAAAAACGAGTTGGCACGCGTTTAAGAAACTTAAAAAAAAGCAGCAAAGAAATTTTAAGTGATGGTAAAAAACTAGAAGGAGCAGGTCGTTTGACAGAAAATGTTATTAACACATTGCAAAATTACTATGGCAAAGCAATCAGACAAAATATTGGTAGTTTATATGCAATGAAAAAAAGTGTAGCAGCTGTTCTTTTTCACTGTTCTGAAAGTTATGACAATGAAACACGCCATCAATTTTGTTTGCGCACCAAGGATTCTTGGTGCAAATTCCAGGCTGATAAAATAACTGGAAAAAAAACATACAAAGAAAATATTTGTATTCCTGCTGCTGTGAGGGATTTTATAAAACCAATATTTATAGATCTTGGTAGTGATGTTCTTTTAGAAAAGTGTTTGCACGACAAAACACAGAATCCTAATGAGGCGCTGAATCAATTGATTTGGAAGCGATGTCCCAAAGATATTTTTGTAGAAAGAACTGCTTTATGTGTTGTAGTAGCATCAGCTGTCCTATACTTTAGTAATGGACTACAATTTTTAGAGACGTTATTTGATAAGCTTGAAATAACAGTAAGTTGCAATCTACATAACTTTTGTCTTATAAATGACTCTAAGCGCATTTCTAAAACAGAAAAACAATGCACAAGTATAGTGAAATTAAGACGCAAGAAACTAAGAGCTATACAAAAAGGTTTTTGTGATCAAAACAAAACGTTAGAAGGTGCAGTTTATGGAAGTGGGGAGTTTTGAACAGTTTTTTTTTTATTTTGTTTTTAAATTAAGTTTTTCTCAAAATCATGTTTTATACTCTGGCGACGGAGATATTTTTCAAACCGATAACCAATTTGATCTGAAATTTGGCACACTTGTTTGTAACACATGTATTTGCAACCTCTACTAGAATTATGTTTACAGCTAATTGTGTTCTACTTTTGTGAGTGATTTTGTGTTCTCAAATTACACCAAAACTTCCATAATGACTAAAATGCATATATTTTGACTTTTTTTGGTCAAAATCCAAAACTTTTAGTGTATGTTGTTATTGCATAAGTGATGGATCACAAGCCAAAATTTCAGTTCAAATTTATTTACGGTTGCTGAAAAAACCCTGTCGCCAGTTATTCATTTTTAGGCTTTTGTCTGTCAATAATTATGCGCATAATTAATTTTTTTAACTTTTTAAATTTTTACTTATATTTTAATCATATAATATATGTTATGCACTATTAATTATTGAAAAAAAAGTTAAATTGCAAGATTTTTTTTTAATGGTATACTACCACCTTAAAGTTCTTGATAAAACAGCTGCTGAATGGCCGTGTTAGTAAGCACACTTCAACCCAGTATTCAACTTTTTTTTTTTTAATTGTATAACCGAGAACCAATTTTACCTGTAGATATTAAATATGGATTGGTTGATATTAAGAAACATGAAATGGAACCTTTTGATAGAGAAACTTTTGATGCACTTCTTGTCTCATCTGTTACTTTAAAAAAAGAAGTTTACAAAAGTGCATACAAGAATATTCAAACTGCTCAAAATAAACAGCGCAAAGACTATAATAAACGTCATAAAGTACCTTTTTTGATTGTAGTTGGTCAAAAAGTCCTTTTAAAAAACCAGAAAAGAATGGATAGAAAAGGAGGAAAATTTTCATTTAAATAACTTGGTCCATACACAGTTCATTCTATTTCTAAAAATAACCTGTGCTGTTTGGTTAACCAAAGGGGTAAGATTTTAAAGACAAAATACAATGTCACTTTGCTCAAATTTTTTGTTGATTATAATGAAAAGCCATTGCATGATAAAATGTTGAATTCATGTGTTAAAACTGAAGAGTAAATTACTAGTTTATGGTGCATGTTATCTGATGGCGTCGTTAAAATGATATTGACAAATGCAGTACAGACTTGTTACGGAAACATATCATTCATTGAGTTGTACGTGCATCAGATTTAATAAGGTTTTGCAACAGAAAAAGAAGTTTCTTCATTAAACATTAATATCGTATAACAAGAAAATGATTTTTAAAAGATATATATATATATATATATATATATATATATATATATATATATATATATATATATATATATATATATATATATATATATATATATATGTATATATCCCGTAAACGATCCTTACGCATCAGCAATATTTATTCCATGTAATGTTGACTGAAAGGTAAAAGCTAAGACCAAAATAAAATTAAAATGTTATAATTATTTCTTTCTTTTAACTAAAAGATTGCTGGTCCAAACCAAACCCATAAGTGATAAACCTAATCCTAACTTAACCTTAACCCCAACTCAAACCCTTTGATGTGGTTATGCTCTTTCAACCTTTTTATCTGTTTAAAAAAATAAATGTATGTTAAGAAGTTAAAAGTGAAAATATACGTATCATGAAAACAAACTGAAAGCCATAAAACCAACTACAAAAACAAATTATATACCGTAAGATTGGGTGGCTTTGGCCCTCGGGATGACTTTAGCCCAAGCGAAATTTTTGTTTAAAAATGGTTTAAAATTGATACCTCAAGGTATGCCGGTTGATGTATAGTAGCAAATTGTGAGAAATTTATTATTTATTTAGTCTAACTTAGTTTACTTAACTCGAGTCTTTGTGATATTATTGTAAATTGCACTTTAGAAGAAGCACCTAAAATCCGAATTTTTTTAGGTGTGTAAACTTTTACATCTATAGCAGTACCTGTAGAAGGTTTTTTATTGGAATATACACTGAATTAATTTTAAACCATTAGTGTTTGATTCTATCTTGTTTTGAAAGCTTAAAATTTTAGTAATTGAGTTAAAAAAAAATAGGTTGTTTTTGGCTCACTACATAGGGTGACATTGGCCCGGGCTAAAGTCACCCCATGTATTAGAGTAAACCTTTTTTAGTGATCATTTATAGATATTATGTTAGTTACTATGTTGGAATAAAAAATTTTGTAGTAGTAATGCAATAGAAAATCAGTATAACAGTTTGTATTAGTAAATCAGTAAAAAATTATAGTGAAATTTGTCTAGTTCTTAGTTTAAATATGCCATAAAATTACCAGCCAAATCCTTATTCTTTAGATCAGTTAGACAATGCCTTGAAAGATTTAAAGAATGGTTTAATTACTCAAAGACAAGCAGCTTTGAAATACGATATACCATGATCATCATTAAAAAATAAAATAAAACAGACCTATCCTAAAAAGTATGGTGGTCAGCAAATATTTACATCAAAAGAAGAAGACATGTTTAAGGCATATGCAATAAAATCATCTGAGTTTGGTTTTCCTATTGATAAATATGATTTAAGATGCATAGTAAAAAGGTATTTAGAGAAAAAAGGCATCATTATACCTCAGTTCAAAAATAATTTTCCAGGTGATGATTGGATTCGATCTTTTTTAAAAAGAAATCCAGAACTCACAATAAGATTTGCAAGCAACATAAAGGGAAAGAGAGCAGAAATAGGAACGACTGTGATTGATAATTACTTTATAAATCTATCAAATGAAATAAGTAATATATCACCTGATAATATATGAAACTATGATGAAACCAATCTCAGTGATGATCCAGGTAAAAAAAAAATATTAACAAAGCGTGGATGTATGTATCCTGAACGCATCATTAATTACCTCATTCTCTGTAATGTTTTGCGGCAATGCTAATGGTGAATTGTTACCACCTTATGTTGTTTACAAACCTGACTCGTTATGGAATACATGGACGGAACATGGGCGACCAAAAGCACGTTATAACAGATCAAAAAGTGGTTGGTTTGACTCAACTTGTTTTGAGGACTGGTTTTTCTCTTTACTTCGTCCAAGACTTAAGAAGGCTCAAAGAAGAACCCGACGGGCATTTGTTTTTAAAAGTTACGTTCTAAATGTGTTTTAAAGGTCTTTTAAACGTCTTTTAAACATTAATGTTTAAAAGACGTTTAAAAGACATTTAAAATACATTTAGATCGTAACTTTTAAAAACAAATGCCCGTCGGGAAGTGTCAATATAGGTGATAACGTATCTTCACATTTGAGCATTGCAATACTGGATGCATGTCAAAGCAATAAGGATTTGTGGACAAAGCATAGGATTTATGGCATTACTAGCAAACTCTACACATCTTACGCAGCCATTAAATGTTTCCTACTTTAGACCTACGAAGATTAACTGGCGCAAAATATTATGTGAATGGAAGGAGAAAGGAAAAGGAAGGAGAGTTGCTTCTCTTCCTAATAATGAATTTCCTAGACTTTTAGACCGTTTAATTACTAACTTAAATGAACATGGGAATGATAACCTTAGAGCTGGTTTTCGCAAAACTGGAATTTTTCCATTAGACAAGTCTCAAGTGCTTTCACGACTACCATGTTGTAATGTAGGTTTAGGCTCAACTACTGATTTAGTAAGCCAATCATTTTTAGATCATTTATGTAAGCCACTGGATGATCCCTCAGATGGTTCTAAAAAACCAAAGCGACGTAAAGTATGTGTTGTCCCAGGTAAAAGCTTATGTTTAACAGATATATCATCGTGTGTTATAAATGAAAATAATAGATTAAATTTAAAATAATGTAGATACACCTATCAGTATTATAAATACAATTGAGACCAACAACATTGATTTTGCTGGCCCAAGTACAAATACTGGAACTACTGAGACTTCTAGTCTAATTTTTGAAGATGTAAGTTTAGTGGTAGAAAGTCATACAGAATCTTTAGATCATTCAATAATGTTTGAGATAGAGAATCTTCGTTAAAAAAAATGGCTTTTGGTTGGAGAGATAACTTTTGAACCAACTTAGAGTTACTTTTAAACCAACTTAGTATTCAACTTTTTTAAGCATAATATTATGATCGATCGTTTTAAATGCTTTTGACATGCTAATAAAAACCCCAATTGTAAGTTTTGGATTTTTGAAATATTCATTAATACAATGTATTAAGCGAAGAATAACGTATTAATTGAAGAATGTTCGGCCGAGTTTTTTTTTTTTTTAAACCAAACATATTTTAATAAAGAAGTTTATTGGGACTTAGGTATGTGTAAGTTAGGTATGAGTACACTCTGTTAATAACTCTTCTATAAGAAGAATTTATAAGAATAACTTTTTTTTTGTAATAAAATTGACATTAAAAATCTGCTAAAAAGTCATTTTTTTCGTATTTAAAAAAACTGTAAGTACTGATAACTTTCTAAGGTCTTTAATCTAACATTTATACATAAATATCATTAGAATACTCAAAGTGGGTCAAAAAAACATTTTGTAATAAAAATATCTATTTTTGACTATGCTTTTTTATTTAAATTTTAATATATCTATATTAATATAGATATATTAAAATTTAATTTAATAACCTATACCTATGTTATAATATAGATACTATAGATAATATAGATAATATAGATACTAAATTATAATATATGATATAGATAATATAGATAATATAAATTGTTATGTATACCTAATGCATTAAATGTATGGATCCTCTTCTCTCGAGAGAATATCATTTTAAAAGAGATCATGTACATTTTCAAAAGATCATCTGCTGTTTCTGCCTCGAAAGGAACAACAAATGCATTCCAGTTAATAAGAATTTGGTAGGTCTGGTTCAAGTTTTCTGTAAGCCTGATTTTTCACTGAAAGTATTTTCTTACCTTACAGGATAATGCCCAGGTTGTAAGAAAAACTTATATCTCTGTAAGGCTGGTATAACTATTACAGACACAGTTACTCTAAAATGGAAAAATGCTGATTTGTCTAGCTAGCAAACTTCTAGAGATTGCTCGATATCATGCAGTATATGCAGGCGAGGAAGAAATAGATTATTAAACAAAAGGATAAAAAGAGGAACTAGCTCAACACTAAAACTTTGCCTAATATGCTTCTGTGAAATTGCTAAAAGTAAACCTCACAAATATAAACTTTTTAAGGCTAGCGCAAATCTTTCTGAGAGTATTTCTAAAATTTCCAAAAAGGTACAGGAACAGGTAGTTTCTTCCCTTCTTAAAGAAATTTATTCTTATCAAGAGCAAAGTCTAGGAGCTCAAACCATTCTCAGAACAGGTAAAATATTGTTAAATAAAAATAGCTATTATATATATTCCTAAAATAAAAGTATACTTTATGATAAATTAATATTCTCAAAATAAACAGTTGTCTTTTATTAAGCAGGTAAAATTATTCATATTACTCTTGGTACTCCAGAAAATGATTAGAGAAAGATTTCTTACAATGTAGAAGCTTTGGTAAATAACTTAGGGTTTAGTCAGTTTAAGTCTAATGAAATGTTAAAAACTTTGAGGAGAAGTGGTGTAAAGTTTGAGTCAAACATGGAGAAAACTCTGGACGAAAAAAGTAAACTACTTTTGAACTATTATGTTGCTGAATTATTAAAATTTCAAGAAAAGGAAAAAAATAACGACTATGCTCCTGTGAAGAGAGCGTATTGAAAATAATACAACATTTCTGGATTTTGTAATAAAGTATCGAGGGCAGGTTCCACTACACACATTTATAAAGATTGGTATAGATTCAGGTATTTATATTTATATTTTAATAATCAACTTTATAAAAACATACTTTAAAAATATTATTTTTACATATTTATATACAAATATGTATGTGTGTATATATATAGATATATATTTATAGGTGAGGATCATTGAAAGTAATAACAAATCTGTTTGATCCAACCAAAGACAGGGCAAAAGATACCAGCTGCATAGGATAATACTCAGGGGCAAATACGTCACTTGTTTTAGCTTATTGTAAATGAGAATCATTTTAACATGACAAGGATAGTGGAAAAATTGAGGTTGCATGAATGTACGTACTCATTGGCTTCTGAAATGAAGTTAACCAACATATTGCTGGGAATTTCAGCATGTTATTTTTAAATAATTTTAAGATAATAAGACATATGAAGTAAACACAATATTAGGAAAAGGTTTTTTTACCCAACAATATATTTATAAATTGAAATATTATATAAAGTTGTAAGCTCGTAGAGGAAAGTATGCCTGTACACAGTGGCGGACTGGCTGTATATATATTACCGGCCATGAAAATAATTAAAGGGCCCTCCCGGCCATACATATATCGCAAAGACTGTCCGGTCCGCAACTCTCTAAAAATAAGTCTTAAGAGGAGCAATTAAATCACAGATTAATAAAATTATATTGAATTAAAAAAGTAGAAGTGATGTGCAATTTGCACAGTGCAAAGTATAGCAATAACTATTCTTTAAACAGTTTGCTCAATTCAGAGGACGAAAATGCATATCTTTGAATGATCGTATCATACTCAAGGCTATCAAGTAGATTTTTTTCTACAGACATCAACATATACGACTCTAAGTAGTCATTTGACATAGAATTACGCAATCTTGTCTTGATTAACTTTAACTTAGAAAACGATCTTTTACATTCGGCTTGTGTTACAGAAATAGTACATATTATTTTACAAATATAATACAAATTGTCATAGGTTTTGTCGTTGAGTCTATATGCTGTAAGAATTCGTAACACACAAGATGGAAACGATCCGCATGCTCCATTTGTATGCTGATAACAGAGCGGTTCTTCTATGTCATCCTTTTGATATGCATTCTCTCTCAATGTTGTTGTTAAGGGCAAGGACAATTTCAAAATCTCATAGTTAGTGACAAATGATAACCATTCGGCCTTTATTTTATCAACGTCGGCATCTGGTAAAAGTTTGATAATGCTGTGTAAACTGTTTTCAGGAATTCCCGAAATGGCAAGATATAATTGTCATATATAATTGTCGATGTGAAGTGAAACGTGACTCAAGACTTTGAACTACCTGATCCATCACCACATTGTAAGTGTGAATTTTGTAATGTTTCAAAGCTTTAGATTCGTCACGTTCGTCTACTGTAAGTTCATCTAACATCGTTGGCGTCTTCCGCTTCCGTTTAGCTGGTAGTTCTATCTTTACCTCTAATATGGTTTCAGTTCTCTGAATGATGCTTGCATTTGCCATCCGTACAAATTGAAGAGCGTTATTATGAACATCATCAAAAAGTCTTGATTGACTTTTCAATTCAATTAGGTCTTCTCCACCATCTTGAATGCAACCAACACATTTAATCCACGAGTTTGCAGGTATATTGAAAGTGGTCCCACTTTTTCAAAAACTCGCAGGTAGGTAAAAGCAGTCAAAATGGTGTCAAATTTCAGGAATGGCAAGAGCAATGTCTTAGCTTCATGACGTGTCTTTGTATCAAAATTTTCTGATTCGCTTATACATGACAGACATAAAATTAAATTGACAAACACTGTTGAAGATGGCTCAGCAAATGTTCCAAATATCGCTGTTGCAGAATTTGATTTACCCGACCACCTTGTTTCACCAATCAATTTCAATCTTTTCATCTTATCCATTCCAATTTGTGTTTCAACAAGTTTAATCCATGTTGCCATTCGCTTATATGACACTTTTATGAATGTTGAAACATTTTGCAGAAGGGTAAAAAGTGAAACTGCCTGAATGCAGCAACTGGTTGCCTCCTTCACAACTAAGTTGATAACATGAGCATAACACCAAATATGTACATGGTGGTCTGCAGCTTCTGTAATCTTTTGTTGCAGTCCATTGTACTGGCCATGATAACTTGAAGCACCATCAGTGCTGTCCGATAGGCAGTATTTCAAGTTAAAGCCAAACCGCTTTAGCGTCAAATTTAAGAGATCAAACAAGCCTTGGCCAGTACCGTCATTGCTTGGTACAATAGAAAGCAGCCGTTCATGCACAGTAGCATTTAAAACATAGCGAACCACAATGCTGAATTGGTCAATTGCAGATATATCTTGTGTAGAATCAACTTGTACGGAGTACACTTTTGCTTTGGATACTTCCATTGCAGTCTGTTTCTGCATCATATTTTTCATAATATTGAGAAGCTTTGATATAGTAGTCTTACTTAAAAACGTAACCGGAGCACCGCGACCTTTACTGCCGGCTTTACCTTGACGCCTCAGTTTTTCTATTCTTTTGGTTGATTTCTCTTGACACATGGAGAGATGAGAAGCTAAAAGTGGGTCATATTTGGCTAAGAACTGTTCCAAAGCCAAATAATTTCCATAATTTTCTTCATCGTTGTCCAACGAATAAGCACCTTCATTCCTATGACCTCGAAATGGCAATGTTTGCTTACATAAATGTTTAATGATATCAATAACTCGAGAAAGTATTTGTTTCCGTATCAGTACTTCATCATTATATTTCTTTATTGCTGTACTATAAAATCTGTCAAAGTCTTGATTATTCATTATACAAATGTAATCAAGAACATGCCTGCGGTGAGTGCTGCTTGATTCGTGTTCTGCAACCCGTTGGCTAACTCGTCTAAAATCTTTGAAGCCAGACACAAATGATGAAACGATGTTAGACTGTGGTGATTTAAATGCAAAACAAAATGAGCAATATAGAGACTGAGAATTTTGGCTAAATGACAACCAATTTCTCGGTATGCTATTCTTCAAGTCCGTTTGTCTATGGTAGATCTTGTTATCAAACGGCAAATGTTCATGTGGTTGAATCGGATGTTTGCTAAAAAAACATTTTAACTGCAAACGTGGTGGATATTCAAATGCTGATATACTCTGCGAATTCGACTCAATATCTCCACCACCTCGAGCTTGTATTATTGCTGATGTACTCTTCAAATTCGACTCAATATCTCGACTACCTTTTGCTTGTATAACTCCTGATTTACTCTGTAAATTTGACTCAAGATCTCGACTACCTAGTGCTTGTATAATTGCTGATGTACTCTGTGAATTCGACTCAATATCTCCACCACCTCGTGTTGGTATTATTGCTGATGTATTCTGTAAATTTGAATCAAGATCTCGACTACCTAGTGCTTTTATTATTGCAGATGTACTCTGCGAATGTGATTCAATATCTCCACCACCTCGCGCTAGTATTATTGCTGATGTACTCTTCAAATTCGACTCAATATCTCGACTGCCATTTGCTTGTATAATTCCTGATGTACTCTGTAAATTTAACTCAAGATCTTTACCACCTCGTGCTTTAATTATCTCTGATGTAATTTGTACATTCGACTCAATATTGCCTTGACATTGTGGTTGTACTGACAAAAATGATGTGATTAACTTGCACTTTTTTGCCGAAACTTTTATCTCTGTCTGTAGTTTTTCTTTGCGCTTTTGTGCTCCAGATTTTGACATGATGATAGTGACCTGAGTTAAGATTTTAACATTTAAAAAATAAAGCAAAAATAAAGATTGTCTCCTTTTAGAAAAAATGATATTTAGATCTCCCCAAATAAATTTTGTCCGATCAAATTTGTTTGAACGGCAAAAATTGCAAATCAAACATATTAAAACTCAAATAAAGACAGGCCACTAATGACAGATTTTTGGTAAAGAAAGGGGGGCAATGACTCTTTAGTCACGGCACTAATTCCGGTATATTTTAGAATCTTAACTATAGCTATAATTTCCAGATCTGTGAAATTCTTGTATTCTTCTTTTATATTATGACTTTGCTTACTGCTGGAATTATTTAAACTATTGCATTTAAACATTAAAAAATTCATTATAGATGAATTTTCTATTGTATTCCTTGAAGCAAATAGAAGGAAAAGAGTAGCAACTACCAACTTATTCTTTTTTTTAGTACTTTAACTTGATAGGTTAAAAACATTACGATTATTAATGAAAAAAGAACATGTTTTTAAGAAATAATTTGGATTAGACATTTTATAACAGTTCTTACTCTCTTGATCTATAATCATGTTTAAATTAATTAATTTTTAAATTTTGTTTACAATTAATTGTAAAAAATTAATTTTTTAACAATTTGAAGCGACAGAACGAAATCCTAAAGAATTTCAAATATAGACTTAATAAAAATCTAAAATTGTGTTTAAGCAAAAAAGATATATACATATTTTTTTCTTTCAACACAAACAGAAGTAGCTGTATTAAAAAATACCTTTTCATGTATTTTATCTCATCTTAAGTTATACATTGTCAAAGTTTAGGATTTTGCTAAAATTTCCGATTTAAGTTTTACTAATTTGCCCTAATAGGGCAAATTAGTAAAACTTAAATCGGAAACCAGCATTGTTAAACTACGCTGAGGTACTTTAAGCTGACTAACACAAAAAGTGTTATTTATGTGTTACATAAACAGTAATGCTTATAAAAAGTTACAGAAAACTTGATCATCTGGAAATTTATTTAATCCTCTACCTTTCAAATCTTATCATTTCAGCCGATTAGTATGATCAATGATCACCTTTAAATAATTATTTCGAGCGCGGAAGTTAACTAAAAGTTTTAGATTAAAAAAAGATAGTAAATTTTATACAAACTAAAATACCAACCTCAAAAGAAGACTCACATCGCTTCAGTAAACTGGTTGATCAAGTGTGTTTTTATGTTGAACTATTATTTTTTTAATTTTGAAATGAATATTTAATTCATTTTTTAATTAATTCAAGCACCGCAATTGCAATAATAGTTACAAAGTCAATTCCCTTAGGAAAATCATTGATTATATTTGTATCAGAAAATCATTAACAATTGCAAAACCTTAGCAATTCCCTTATGACAATTATATGTAAAACTCTTTCTCGACATTCAATAACGATTGTAAAGTTTTACTATCATTATTGATGGTCAAAGGAGAGTTTTACGTGAAATTAGTTTTACAGTAAAACTATTTCTTTAGAGAATTTCGCACTTAATAGAGTTGAATAGTATACACAAGAAATTAAAAATAGTTTAACTTTATAATTAATTGTAATAATTATATATATATATATATATATATATATATATATATATATATATATATATATATATTAGGGGCCCACCGTTATATATATTTTAAGGGGCCCACCGGCCAAATGGCCGGTGGGCCAGTCCGCCACTGTATATATATATATATATATATATATCCTTCTTATATATAATCTTCTTTTTGAAATAATTAACTTTTTAAGCGAAAAAATAAACTATCGTCTTAATCATAATAAGATAACTTTTAATTTAAAATTTTTGGGATAAAAAGTTAAATATATTCTTAATCTAGGTATTGCAAGGAAAATTTATACGTTTTTCATTTTAACCAGTCATTTTTTTAAATCGAGATAATTTATATAATGTCAGGCTAAAAAGAAGAGATATATTTTATATTTCATTATTAATTATTCGTTTAAATTTAGAGATGTTGTTATAAATAGCATCCCCTAGAGTTCTTAGTCCTTGGCCTTCAGGCCAAGAATTAAGACATTGTCATTAAAACTTTTGGCCTTGGCCTTGAATTTTAGGCCTTGACCTTGATTGTTTTGGCCCTGGCCTTTATAATAAAATACATAAAATTAAAGAATTAAAAGTTCTCAGTCTTTATTTTACGTAATTAATTACGTAACTAATCATTCTTTATTTTTACATAATTACTTTAACGTGAGGCAAAATTTTAAGTCATTGGCCGTAAAAATGTTTGCGTAGGTGTTGGTCTTGAAAGTCTTATTCTTGTCCTTGTCCTTGTAACTTTTGGTCTTGGCCTTGGCCTTGTAACAAGCGGCATTGGTCTTGGCCTTGCTACTTTTGGCCTTATTAACAACTCTGGCATCCCCTAAATTCTACTGTTGGGTGTATATATTCCGGTTCATCATATATAAAGTTTTAATTTTGAATAAAAATTTCAAATTACTTTAATAATAAGAAGCACGATTTTAACATACTTACATTGCTGAAATCAAAAAAAAAATTTTAAAATGCGAGGCAAAGCTATGCCGATTTGTGTTGATCTTTTATATTTTAAAATATAACAAATATTATTATATGTAAAATTAGCAAAATGTTTATAAATTCTTTTTCCTTTTTTTTACGATTGGCTTCACACCTTTCGCCTTAAGGTGATTTCTTAGAAAATGTTCTTTGATAGTGCTTTTAAGCCGGCTACATCCCTTCATATGCCGGAATAATCTATTTAGATTGTTGAACTCGGCGTGCAAACTTTCACCACCTTGTTCACCATAAACTCATATTCCTAATCTCCATTTTTCAATGAACTGAGATGCGTGGCTTTCAAGTAAATGCATTTTTGGTGTTATAGTAGCTTCTGGCCATGTCAATCTATAAAATTCCATCAGGTTTTTGATTGCTAATTCTAAAAAATTGATAAGATAATTCTAATATACAATACATAATGCTGACAAAATAATGTTCAGTAATATCAAAATGTGAAAGCAACTAAACAGTTTTAATAATATAGTTATGCACATAGCTTTCTGCAAGAATAAAATTGCAGTTAGTGATTATTTACCAAGTTCCTGAACATCATAATTTTTAAAAGAATGTAAGCTGTTCATAATGTTATGAAACTTAGAATAATAAGAAAATAACTTTTATAAATTTCTGGCTCACATCAATAGATAATAAGTGAGCATTTATATATATATAACATATTTTTATATATATAATATATATATATATATATATATATATATATATATATATATATATATATATATATATATATATACATATATATATATATATATATATATATATATATATATATATATATATATACATATATATATATACATATATATATATATATATATATATATATATATATATATATATATATATATATATATATATATATATATATATATATATATATATATATATATATATATATATATTTATATACATATAACTCATAACCTACTTTCTGATCATCAATATGGATTTCGATCTTCTTGTTCTACGGCTGATTTGCTATCAGTAATAATCGATAGGTTTTATCGCGTATTAGATAAAGGTGGAGAGGTTAAGGCCATTGCTCTTGACATTTCTAAAACGTTTGATAAAGTTTGGCATGTTGGTCTTCTCCATAAGCTTTTTTCTTACGGTGTATCTGGAAACATCTTTAAGATTATTGAATCCTTCCTTTCCAATCGTAGCATAAAAGTTGTCCTTGATGGACAGCACTCTTCTTCTTATTCTGTAACCTCAGGGGTTCCTCAAGGTTCAATCCATGGCCCTATACTCTTTTTAATTTACATTAACAATCTTCCAGGTATTCTCACATCTAAGGTGGCATTGTTCGCTGATGATACTACCATTTATTCTTGTCACGATAAGAAGCCAACTCCCTCTGATTGCTTGCAGGGGGCATCTGAGCTTGAAAAGGATCTCAATTCTGCTACAGCATGGGGCTCACAGTGGCTGGTGAACTTTAATTCAGATAAAACTCAATTTTTTCGACCAATCGTTATCGCAATAGTTTAGACCTTCCTATATTTATGAACAGTAATGTACTCGATGAGTCTCCTACCCTTCATCTTCTAGGATTAACTCTTACTTCTGATCTTTCTTGGAAACCTTATATCAAATCCGTTGCGAAATTAGCATCTGCTAAAGTTGCTTCTCTTTATCGAGCTTGTCACTTTCTTACTCTGGATTCTATTCTCTATCTCTATAAATCTCAAATCCGGCCTTGTATGGAATACTGTTGCCATATCTGGGGCAGATCTTCTAATGATGCCCTTTCTCTTTTAGACAAGGTGCAAAAACGCATTGTAAACATAGTTGGACCTGCTCTTGCAGCCAACCTTCAACCTCTGTCACATCGTCGTAATGTTGCTTCTTTTTCTCTTTTCTACAAATACTATAATGGGCACTGCTCGACAGAGCTAGCGTCTCTTGTGCTATCTACTAAAATTCATTCTCGTGTTACTCGTCATTCAATTAAGTCTCATCCTTTTTCTGTTACTGTTCCTATGTGCTCCAAAAACTCTTATTCGTCTAGTTTTTTTCCTCGAAAATCAGTTCTTTGGAATTCGCTTCCTTCATCTTGCTTTCCTGATTCATATAATTTGCAATCTTTTAAGTCATCTGTCAATCGTTATCTTGCTCTACAATCTTTATCTTTTCTCTTCCAGTAACTTCCAACACTAATTAGTGGTTGCTTGCAGCCTTGTTGGAAGCGAAGATAATTAAAAAAAAAAAATATATATATATATATATATATATATATATATATATATATATATATAAAAATATATATAGATATCATATATCTATATATTATATATCATTTATCATATATATATCATTTATCATATATATATATATATATATAAATATATATATATATATATATATATATATATATATATATATATATATATATATATATATATATATATATATATACCACTTACTTAACCAACTATAACTATAAACCACTTACTTTTAGCATTTTGTGAACATGGTTTCCAACAAAACATTTTTTATGGTATGCTTGCCTTTCAACTTTATTTGCTTTCAATACTTCATTGAGTTTTTGAATGCATTTTCCTGAAACTTTAGTTCATTACTTTCACGTAAATTTAGTAGTTCTTTTGACTGAAAAGTGTTAATTATGTCAAAAAAATTCTATTAACTGAACATTTTTCATATTTTGTAAATATATTTTATTAGATAAAAAAAAATTTATTTTTAACTTGACTTAAAAAAAAGAGGTATAAACAAATTTTATTTATTAACAAATTTAATAATTACTTATTATTTTTTGCTTAATATTACCTTGTCATTTTTTCTCAATTCATAGTAAAGTATTCTTGGCTTATAAATTTTCAAAATATCTTCAGCTCTTTCAGGTTCACGCAATAATTTTATCCCAACTGTATCTTGTAGAAGAGCAATTTTTTCTAGGCAATCTGCAATAATGCTATTTTAATAATATAATTTTATTTCTTAATGCAAGTTCTCCAGCAAGTTTTATATCAACTAAATGACACTCATCTTCTAACATAACAAAAAATTTCAAATAGTTACAGAGTGATATATGTAATGCAGGCACAGCAATCTGTACAAATAAATAAAACAACTGTGATAATTTTATTGATATAGCAGCATTAATAAAATAAACCAGAACTAATTTACTTGATCCAAAGGAATGTTAAACAATGGTTGATCAATAACATTATTGAAATGCTTTGCACTCTTTAAAATTCCTCCAGAATTCTGGAAAGATTCAAAGTTAATACTTAAAGAATTAAATGTTCTATGTGAAACAAAATGTATTTGACTTGTTGGAATTTTTTTCATCTCTTCCTTAGTTATATCACAAAAGAGACAGCAATGCCGACCTGTAAAAAAAGTAAGCAGTACAAAATTTTATTTTTAAATAAGCAGTACAAAAAATTAGTTTTTTGTACTGCTTATTCTAAAAAAACCTCTTTAAATGTGAAAATAGATTCTTTAAGTCCTAAATTTTTAAAAAGTCTTTCTTTATTTCAAAGTAAAAAATTTGACCTTAGCTCCAGTGATTCTGTATACGCTGCACAGAAAATTATAGTCTCCAAACATAAAGACACGAAAATGGTGATTCCTATAATAAATCAAGATAAAAATATTACATATAACTAACTAGAAAGTAATATTATAATTTTTACCTATAACTAACTACAAAGTAATATTATAATTTTGGCACAATGGCACAAATTAATTTTAACATTCAGAAAACTTATTTCTTATTTTTCAGAACAAATTTCAATAGTAAAAGTCAAGACTTATCAAAAAATGAATTGGAAGTAAATTCATTTTTTGCATCTCATCAACTTGTTGTGTATATCTAGATAGCCCAACTTTCAGATTAGTGCGATAGTCTTTTACTTCAAAAGTACTAAACACAAAACTATTTGATTTTGAGATTTGAGCTGATTTTGATTAACAATTTGGTAGCTCATTTTAAAAGAACCACCTTCATGAACAACTCCAATTTTTATATGTATTTCATCTTTTTTAATCCCATCATGATTAAGAAGGTTAAACCTTAAAATATATAAATTTGAATTTAAATTTGCATTCAAGTTTATAAATGTTAAATTTGGTTTTAATAATATAGAAGGAAGATCAATTAAAGTTTCCTTATCTTCTGTTAATTAATAATTTAATTTTTTAGTAATTTTTAGAAACAAACATTTACTTATATAAGATTACTAAGTTATTACTTTTCAAGAAGATTCAGTAGATTCTCTATATTGTTAGGTAGGTTGTTGATATATGCCTAAGGAGCTAGTTTAATTTCAAAAACATCATGATTATTTTTATTTTGAAATGTAAATGGTCTATTTAAAACAACTATATCATTTCCAGTCCATTCCTTTGCAACAACTCTTTGTTTGTTGTTTGAAGCAGTGGTAATATTTTTGGAATATAAATACCTACAACATTCCATATAAAAAATAAGCTACACAAATAAATTATTTAATGTAAATCTTTAACTTTATTTAATAACAAACAGTTATAAAAATTAACTTGTAATTTTGAATAACTTTATCAAACTAAAAGATTAGTAGATTTTCAAATAAAAATATTAGGCTACATAAACTATTATAAATTTTACATTTTACTTTTACCTAATTGTGTTATTTCAATATTGCGTTATTATATTTATATTATGTATATTGTGTTTCTTTATATTTTAGATAATATTATAAAAACCTTAATACTAAATTACTTGCATTAGTTTTGATCGGGTCTACAACAATTTTATAATATTATCTTATTAACACAATGGATCATAAAATATTCCAAAAAACTCTTCATGAGGAACTGTCAGAAGAAGAATACCTATATTGGAAAAGAATGCTACAAACATATATCTTAAAAGCTAAAGTATTAGATATAGATAAATTAGATGTTTTATTTGTTCTATGTGGTGCTAAATCCTTCCCACTGATCGAGAATTAATTGAACTTTGAAGATGCATTAACTATTTTAGACAATAAATTTTCCAAAAAAACTAAACTTGAATCAGAGTCTGTTGACCAATTCATGGAAAAATTACAAACTTTAGTAAGAAAATGCCCTATAAAACCACTAACCGCAAACAAACATAAAGAAATGTTAATAAGCGATCCATTTGTAGCTTGCCTTTCATCTCCAATGATTCGTCAACGCCTCTTAGAATCATCTAACGACTCACTAGAAAAACTTCTACTTACAGCAACAACTATGGAACTAGCTATTAATAAAGTCCGTATTCAGATTGTGAATACGGACTTTATTAATAGCTAGTTCCATCTTCGTCCTGAAGATGTTGCAATTGGAGTGAGTTGGGATGTGTCGATTCCAGGAATAAGTTTATACAATTTACATTTCATAGAAGATAGGGCAAGGCAGAATTGGATTGGTTCACGTCGAAGACACTAAAACTTTTTCTTTACCTGAACAACGTCCTATTTTTGCAGCTACAAAACACTCTTGTATCTGGTGTGGGGGTCAACGACATGATAGGTCCCAATTCAATGCACGAAACTCAACTTGCAATACCTGTGGAAAAAAAGGCCACTGGGCCACTGTCAGCTTAAGTAACAAACTAAATCAAAACAACAGCATAAAACCAAAATATCCAAATAAAACACCAATAAAGGGTGCGGCAACAAACTATGAGTGCAACAATGACATCAACCAAGATAACATCCCACACACGGCCACAATCTTAGCCTTAATAAATCAAAAATCAGGTCTGATAAATGCAATAGTCAACGGAATACCAGTACAAGCCCTTATCGACACAGCCTCTGACCTATCATTTATCTCCCTAAATTTTATGTCTGAGAACAATCTTAAGTTTAACACAAATATCAGGAAATCAATCTTGCAGATAATTCACCCGCACAAATTATTGGCCAATAAGACAGTACCTTAATAATAGGGAACCACTCATATTCAACTAAACTCTTTGTAGTAAAACAGCTAGTATCACCTCTTATTATTGGTATAAACATTTTAAATAAACACTCAGCTCTAACACTTCATTTTGGAGGAAAACGTGAACCAATCCAATTCTGCCTTGCCCTATCTTCTATGAAATGTAAATTGTATGAACTTATTCCTGGAATCGACACATCCCAACTCACTCCAATTGCAACATCTTCAGGACGACACAATCTGAATACGGACTTTATTAATAGTGAAATTACTCAGCTCTTAAATGATGATGTTATTCAAATCAGTCAAAGCCCCTGGAGAGCCCAATGCTTTGTCACAAACCTATCAAAAAAACCTCCTCTAGTAATCGACCATAAATATACATACTCCTCTGGATTCTTACCCCTGTCCTAGAATAGATGACCTACTAAATAAGGTAGCTATAAACAGTATATTCAGTAAAATAGATCTAAAAAATGCTTACCACCAAATTCCACTAATAAAGAGAGATTATTCATTGACTGCCTTCGAAACTAATGGAAAGCTGTATGAATTTAAAAAACTCCCATTTGGATGCACAAATGCAGTAGCCATTTTTCAACGCATCATGGATGATTTGTCTCAAAATACCAACTACAAAAAACTTACCCTTATCTAGATGACATTATTGTATGCGGATCTAATCAAGAAGAACACAACAAAAATCTCTCAGCATTCAAATTAGCAGCAAACAATTTTGGAATGAAAATGAACAAGGAAAAGTGTAAGTTTTCTCAAACCTCACTCTGTTTTCTTGGACACCTAATAGAAAATAGAACGTTGAAACCAGATTCCAAAAGATTCCAGGCCTTACAACATTATCCTATTCCAACTAACATTAAACAATTAAACAGCTTGATAGGCTTCTTTGCATACTATGCTAAATGGATCCTTAACTGCACAAATCTAACTACCATTCTGACTAATTCTAGAGACTCATAGAGCAAAAACATTCCTCTTTCAGAGGAAGCTACCACTGCCATTAAACAACTAAAAGACCAATTAACCACAGTCTCTTTAGCAACACCTTAACCAAATATTCCACTTAAAATCGAAACTGACGCATCTCAAACTGCCATTGGTGGAACACTAAGTCAAGAAGGAAGACCTATTGCATTCTTCTCCAGAGTCCTATCAAGGCCTGAAAGTCGCCAATCTGTCATAGAACGAGAAGCAATGGCTATTATGGAATGTTGTCGTCGATGGAGACACTTACTATTTTCCGCTCCGAAATTCGATATTTTAACCGATCAAAAAGTTGTTTCCTTCCTTTTTAATCCAGGAAAAATTTCTAAAATAAAAAGTGACAAACTTACAAGATGGCGATTAGAACTATCTGAGTATCGATTCATTATTTTATATAGATCTGGACTAGAAAATATTGCAGCAGATGCACTCTCTAGATGCCTTGCCACAAATACCAATCTTAGTACACTACGACAACTACATATCAAACTATGCCACCAAGGAGTAACACGATTGAACCACTACTGCAAGACACGGAATTTACCCTACACTATCTGTGAAATAAGAGACATAATTTCTGACTGCCAGGTATGCTGTGAGCTCAAACCTAAATTTTTTAAACCCCCGCCTGGTCAACTGATCTCCTCTACTAGACCATTGAAAGACTTGCTATGGATTTATGAAAACAATAAACTTAGCTTTACGAAGTTTTGAACTAGAAAAAACTGACTGGGAACTGGTACTCCCTGCAGCTCTGTCCTCTATTCAATCCCTACTATGCACTTCAGTAAATTCTAGTCCACACAACAGATTAATGGGCTTCAAACGCTCAACAAGTACTGGTGTTGATCTACCTGACTTCCTAGTAGAATCAGGTAGTACTGTCCTACATAAAAATCACCTTCGATTGAAAGGAGATCCATTGGTAGAACCAGTCACTTTGCTTGAAATTGTATCACCACACTATGCACGTATAAAATATATGAATGGCAGAATTGACACTGTATCAACACGACATCTAGCACCATGTGCCACTCCCCACATTAAAGAAATAATTCAACCACCCAAAACCTTTGAGACATCAATTTCACCCAAAGAAGACGGCTCAACAGCTACAAATGTTAGCAATAACTTTGAAACCGATGAAAATAACCTGATATTACCAACTGATTGCCATCCTCCCTCTGCCACCAATGATTTACCTTCTCCAAGTAAAACGACTACTAGTACCAATATTACACCATCGATAACTCAATATCCTGATGTCACTACTACCCAAAACTTACTAGTTAAAACTAGCCGTCCACATCGTATTAGAAGACCACCCTCAAAGCTTAGTTTGTAACAAAACTTAACTAAATCAAAGCTATATATAAATATCTATTGGAAGGGCGGAAGACTGTGATACTGTGTTGTTGTGTTATTTCAATATTGCATTATTATATTTATATTATGTATATTGTGTTTCTTTATATTTTAGATAATATTATAAAAACCTTAATACTAAATTACTTGCATTAGTTTTGATCGGGTCTACAGCACCTAGCCATAATTTTTAATTTATTCCATGGAATACCCATATCAGCTTTTAGAGCAATAATTTCTTCTGCAATTAAATCCACAGTTCCAATATTTGCTTTTTGTAAAATTTCATTTGCTTCATCTTTATCATATGACTTTAACGTTACAGATGTTTGACAAATTTTAGATTTCTGTGAACTACCAGCAGTATGATTAACTTGTTGCATTAAATGTTTCTGCCTTTTTCTTAAAGTCCTATTACTACAGTGTGCACTTTCTACATAAACTTTTGGAGCAGAAACAAAACAAAGTGGCTGTAAAATTACCAAAACATGACTTTATAAAACAAAAATTCAATACTTAAATTTTTAAGAACAAAAAAGTTCATCTAAAAGGGTAAGGCTATCAATTGTGATGTTGGTTTTAAATGGACAGTTTGAATCACATTCAAATTTATCCTTAACATTTGACAAAATGCATGAACTGCAAAATGAATGTTGACAATTTTTCAGCATGACAGGCTGATTCATAACTTCTCCACAAATTTTACAAATGCATAAATTTATATGTGGATTTAGATTATGTTTTAGTTCTAGAAAATTTTTTCTATCTTTAGGCATAGGTAATGAATTAAAAAATGATTTTGTCCATTTTTTAACCTTTCCTGGTCGTCCTCTATTGGATATTGGTTTTCGACCAAGAATACCCAAAATACATTTGCATTCAATTGAAGGACATTTTAACTAATTTTTTGGAGTTTTAAAAACTTTATTACCTCTATTTTCGATGTTTCTAAGATTAGTATAACATCTCATGCACATTTTCTTTGGATGAACATATTGAGAATCTTCTGATATATTTATACTGAACACTTTATTATTTTTGAAAAGATAAAAATAATGACTATTACTAACAACTTACCAAAATGTTACAAAAATTTTAAATTAAAAATTTATCTTAAAAATTATCATGGAAGACGACCTTGTTCAAAATGTTTTTACTTATTTAATTAAAAAACAATACACTGATAGAAGTCAAGAAGGCGAAAAAAAGAGTAAAGCCTTAAAGTTAATTTCGGAAGGCGGGGAATTACTATATATTATATAGTAATTCCCCGCCTTCCGATATTTATATATAAACGAGTTACCTTGTCTTTCTTTTTATACTTATATAATATAAGTATAAAAAGAAAGACAAGGTAACTCGTTTATATATAAATATTGGTAACAATATTTATATAAATACACACTCACTATTTTTATTAATATTATTATTTTGTTATTATCATGTTTTTAGGTGATAGTAATATTATGTAAATACATATTTAACTACTTTACTATCATTATTACTTATTATTGATATATTTTAGCTTTAATTTTGATTTGGTGTTTATTTTTATTTTAATAATGAGTATTAATATCATATTATTATTACTATTATTGTTTTCATTGTTGTTTATATTGATGTGTTGTATTTGTAAACTATTTTTTACTTTATTTGTATAACTGTTTGATAGTTTAACTATGTTTATGTTTTTAACTAAGTTATTGTATTTGTTAGGAATTTACTTTATACTAGTATTTGTACTATTGTAAATATCCTTGAAATGTTAACAACTAATTTCAGAATATATTTAATTTGATTTGAACAAGGTAATAAAAAATATTGATAATTCAATGCTTGATTTATCAATATTTATTCATAACAATTATTTATTCTAAATAGCAGTTAATATTATTCATTATTTTGCCTAAATCATCAAATTTAGCCTAAATTTGAAATTTCTGCAAGCTAAATTTTAAATTAAGAAATGATATTCAAATTAATATACATGCAACATATAACATAGCAATATAACTCGTAAAAATAAAATTGTAAATTGTTTTTATTTCTGCTTTGCAACTTTAATTGATTTTTATATTTGTCTGTATTTTTTGTATGTATTTTTTGCCATAGCTTATTGATGACATAGTTTTAATAACTGAATATAATAAAATAAGTTATAGAAAAACATCATCATCATCATCATTTTAGTGTCCTTGTTTCTCTCCTCGTATGGGTTGGATGTTTCTTATAATGTCGTTTCTCCAACATGCACTTGAACATCTTTTTTCCTGAAATTTAGCTTTTTCAAATCATCTGAAACACACTCTTTTCAAGTTTTTCTTTATCTACCTCTACCTCTTTCTCCTGAAACTTTTAACTTTTTACATGCTGATAACCAGTCATCTTGATTCTTACGCTCTACATGCTCAAACCACCTTAATCTTTCCTGATACACCCTATCAGATACACTCACTATGCCTAATCTTTTTTTTGAATCATCACTGCTTTTCTTGTCTTTTAGAGTCACACTGCATATCTATCTAATCATAGTTTTTTCTATCCTTTCCAAACGCTGGACATCATCAACCTTGATTGCCTATGTTTCACTGCCATACATCATAACACTCTAGATGTATATGCTGTATAACTTTCCTTTGATCTTTAATGAAGCACCTCTTGCTATTAAAAGGGGATATAATTCTCTGAACTTGGCCCAAATAGTAAGTGACCGGGGCCTTGGCCCTGGCTCAAAATAGAGCTTTTCACAAACCCGGTTCTGGCTAAACAAACACAATTTGCAAGGATTACCAGCTAGGGCTGGAATTTTTTTTTTTAATTTATTCTTTTTTAATGCTTTTGTTTATTCAGTTCAAATTAGTATCTGTAATCAAAGATAACGAAAATATATGAAAAAGTCATAAAAAAAATATATACATTTAATATAGTAGTTTTAGTTTCTTTATCATTCAATTAATTCTTAGTAGCTCCTCCCCCTCCCTTTTTTTTTATGATAGATACCTTACTCTTACTTACTCTGAAGCAGACCTTACTCTTGCCCTAGATGCTTCTTCTGCTCTTCCAGCTGATCCAATTGATCTCCAAGATAATAAAAATTTAATAACACACTCTATCTTTCCTCCACTTTTTATTTCAACTTCTTTTTTAACTTCTCTATACTCACCAAGAATACATTTTCTATACTCAAAACCAACAATCTTAAGAGAACCTTGTATACTTGTAACCTTGTAACCTTGTATACCCACTACATCTCTTATGAACCAATTGTCTAAAAACTGTACAAACAATAAAATTTGCTCTAACTCCATACCTACACACTCCACATGAAACTCCACTTCCCAGTATTTTTTGCTTGTTCATTCTTGACTGTACAGTGCATAACTTTTGTTTTATTCATGTTTATCTTAAGCCCTTTAGCTTCAATTCCATCTATCCAAGTTTCAAATCTTAATACTAATTCTTTTTCTATTTATGTTTTCTGCTATCAGACACAAATTATCTGCATAGAATAACTCCCATGGTAAACCAAATCTGAACTCTTTAGAGAGAACTTTCAAAACAATAATAAATAGCAAAGAACTAAGCACTGAACCCTGGTGCACACCAACTTTTACTTCAAAACTATCATTCTGTCAATCTCTTGTTTTGATTGTTGTGACATTTTCATACATAGCCATGATGACTGCCACTAGCCATTCTTGAATACCTAAACACTAACAATAATAAATTAATACTTATATGCAATGTTGTTATTTAAAGGAACTATTTCTGCAATACACCATAAATCATGATGAGAGAAAAAAAATATTAATAGCTTGCCATATCCATCCTACTTCTGGCCATATGGGTAAACCAAGGACATTGGGCAGGGTAAAAAAGCGTTTCATGTGGCACGGAATAGTAAAAAATGTCCATGAGTTGGTAATTTACATTTTATATTATTATACATTAGAGTAAATAGAGAAAATTTTGATTTTCCCTAATAATTTATAATAACGTGTTGCTATACCACTCTATTCTGTTTCAGCTTATATTATGTGATGTATGCCAGAGAATGAATAGAAAATTAAACTGTTTAAAACCAGAGTTGCAACCAATAAAGGTAAAAACTCCATGGTATATGGTTTGCATAGATTTTATTGACCCACCCAGTTCAATTAGTGAAGATGGTTGTAAATACATTTTAACTACTAGTGACTATTTTTCAAGGTGGGTTGGTTGAAGTAATAGCCACTAAAGACAAAATGGCAGTTACAGTGGCAAGATGTCTATTCAAGGTATTACATTTTTATTTCTGTCATTGTTTTAGCATCCTTGCTAAATGCTACCTTTCTAGGTATCAAGTTTTTGGGTCCAAATAGTTTGCATCTTTACATTCTATATTTCCAAATGGCCTTAAAATTCCCTGATAATCTCAACTTGATACACTGATTTTCTTTCCAATTTCTTTATACATAAATTTGCTTATATATAAAAAATTTATTACAAAAATATTTATTGTTAAACTTATATGTAATGAAAATATTTTGGATATCCAAAAAAACAAAAAGTAGAGAAAATATCAGGAATTCCAGAATCTGATGGTGTATTTGTTAGGATGCACTAGGGAAAATTAAGTTTGGGTATGTAGAGCGTAGAGGTATTACTGATTGGGTATCAGCATTTAGAGAGAAGTTTTATAAGAAAAAGAGAGGTAGATATAAAAATTTTTTGAAAGAGTTAAAGAAAGACGATGCACAAGATTGATGAAACATGCTGTGGCTGATTTAGTATAAGGCGTGCGGGAGAGCTGCCCCTCTCCCACCCCCCGCCCCACACACACACTCTCTCTAGAACAGTCAAAGGACGCCCCTTAAAACATTCAGAAAGAGTATACGTATGTAATATGTATGATAAAAGTCATGTAAAACCAAAAGTGGTTATTACCACCAGAGTTGTTAGTCCTTGGCCTTGACTTTGGCCTTGCCTTAAAAGTTAACAGTTTTAGTTTTTTAATAAGAGTGCCAACAAGTTAGAGTTTTTATTTATCAACATTTTGTCTTTTATTTTTACCATCATAGACTATGAACAAGCTGCAAGTATGATGCTTTTTTTATTTTCTATTTATTTAGGTTTAAATTATGTTTAAAATATGCTTATGGTTTTTATATTCAATTAAAATTTTATTTCTTTAGTTCTACCTTTTGTTAAAATTTCATTGAACTACCTACTGTTGAAATATGGTTTCAATTTAATGATTTGAAATTTATTATATTGATCATAAGCCAATAGTTAAAGAAAAGAAATTGACTTAAACATAATTAAGGTAAAAGCACTTTATTAACTGGTAACGTTGCAGTTTAATGTTTTTTGTTGATATATTGTAGTTTTGTATCAGTTTAATGTTTTTGTCGATATATTGTACTTGTGATGTTAATAATAATATTTTTTGTTAAACTTAAGATGATATTATTTAAATTTTTTGCTTAATATAATTTTAGATTTTAAATATGTTCAAAATGATTTGAATATAGTACATAAAGGTTTAAAAACGGAAGTAATATAATTAGGCTGTCTAAATAAAATACAATTTTAATAAAATTATGTGTAGAAAATTTTAAGATTCCCTTAATCTATTTGCTAAGCGCATTTATCGATACAAGTTTAATGAATAGATTACAAGATTAGATAAACCAAGTTTAATGGATAGATTGACGGCTATCTAAAACACAGGCCTATTAATCGTGCTAACCGTAAAAATAACTGGAGGCCGATTAACTCAGAAAAATTTACCGAAGGTTAATAACGTTGCTTAAAATTAGAAGAAGAAAATATATTTCTTGAGGCTTATGCCTTTAAAGTGAAAAGTGTTGCGAATTGCTCTACTAATTACTTAACAGATAAAAAAGTGTGCTGTTTACAGATTACCAAAAGATTCAGAAGAACGTAGAAAGTGGCCAAGAAGCAACATTCCTGAAAGCAAATACACTGTTGTATGTTCTGAACATTGGCCTATAAATTTTGAAAAAATTAATGTTTATGTAACATATAAATAACACTTTTTGTCTTAGCTTAAAGCACCTTATGATGAAGAAAATCATGGAAATTTGGTTTTGGTCCAGCTCTTGGCCAAATATGACCCACTTTTAGCTTCTCGTCTCTCCATGTGTCAAGAGAAATAAATCAAAAGAATAGAATAACTGAAACGTCAAGGTAAAGTCGGCTGTAAAGGTCGCTCTGGTTACATTTTCATGTAAGACTACAGTCTTACATGAAAACGTATAGTATACTATATCAAAGCTTCTCAATATTATAAAAAACATGATACAGGAACAGATTGCAATGGAAGTGTCCAAAGCAAAAGTGTAATCCGTACAAGTTGATTCTACAAGATATATCTGCAATTGATCAATTTAGCTTTGTCGTTTACTATGTTTTAGATGCTACTGTGCATGAACGGCTGCTTTCTATTGTACCAAGCACTGACGGTACTGGCCAAAGCATGTTCGATCTCTTTAAGTTGACGCTAAAGCGGCTTGGCTTTAATTTGCAATACTGCCTATCGGACAGCACTTAGGGTGCTTCAATTTATCATGGCCAGTACAATGGACTGCAACAAAAGATTACAGAAGCTGCAGACCACCATGTACATATTTGGTGTTATGCTCATGTTATCAACTTAGTTGTGAAGGAGGCAACCAGTTGCTGCATTCAGGCAGTTTCATTGTTTACCATTTTGCAAAATGTTTCAACATTCATAAAAGTGTCATATAAGCGAATGGCGACTTGGATTAAATTTGTTGAAACACAAATTTGAATGGATAAGATGAAAAGATTGAAATTGATTGGTGAAATAAGGTGGTCAGGTAAATCAAATGCTGCAGCAGCGATATTTGGAACATTTGCTGAGCCATCTTCAACAGTGTTTGTCGATTTAATTTTTTGTCCGTCATATATAAGCGAATTAGAAAATTTCCTGAAATTCGACACCATTTTGACTGCCTTTACCTACCTGCAAATTTTTGAAAAAGTGGGACCACTTTCAAATATACCTGCAAACTCGTGGATTAATTGTGTTGGTTGCATTTAAAATGTTGGATAAGGCTGCAATTGAATTGAAAAGTCAATCAAGATTTTTTGATGATGTTCATAATAACGCTCTTCAATTTGTACGAATGGCAAACTCAAGCATCATTCAGAAAACTGAAACCATATTAGAGGTGAAGATAGAACTAACAGTTAAACGGAAGCGGAAGACACCAATGATGTTAAATAAACATACATGACGAATCTAAAGCTTTGGAATCCTACAGAATTTTCACTTACAACGCGGTGATGGATCAGATAGTCCAAAGTCTTGAGTCACGTTTCACTTCACATTGACAATTATATATGGACATGGCATGTTTTGATACATCAAATTTTGGTGATCTTGCTATTTTGAGAATTTCTGAAAACAGTTTACCCAGTTTACAAGTTTAGATAAATAGCATTATCAAATTTTTACCAGATGCCGACGTTGATAAAATAAAGGCCAAACTGTTTTCATTTGTGATTAACTATGAGATTTTGAAATTATCTTTGCCATTAACGACAGCATTGAGAGAGAATGCCGATTAAAAGGTTGACCCAGATTAACTGCGTTGTTATCAGAATACTAATACAGGATCGTGTCGATCTTGTGTGTTACGATTTCTCGCTGCATATAGACTCAACGACAAAACCTATGACAATTTGTATCATAATAATAAAAAAATATATACTAGTTTTGTAACACAAACCGAAGGTGAAAGATCGTTTTCTAATTTAAAGTTAATCAAGACAAGATTGCGAAATTATATGTCGAATGACCTCTTAGAGTTGTATATGTTGATGTCTTTAGAAAAAAGTCTACTTGATAGCCTTGAGTATGACAAAATCATTCTAAGATATGCATCTTCGTCCTCTGAATTGAGCAAAATGTTTTAAGAATAGTTATTGCTATACTTTGCACTGTGGAAATCGCACATCACTTGTAATTTTTTAATTCAATCTAATTTTATTATTCTGTGATTTAATTGTTTTTCTTAAGACCTATTTTTAGAAAATTGCGGATCGTGCAGTCTTTGCGATATATGTAATGACGGGAGAGCCGTTTAATTATTTTTATGGCCGGTAGTATATATACAGCCAGTCCGCCACTATTGTCATGTGTAGAGTAAGCTGAGAAAAGTATGAGATAACTTGGGGCTACTTTGATATATGGGTAGCATTGACATTCATTAGATAAATATTGATATGTTGACTATTGTTTAATTATTTTACCATATGTTGCAGCCAGATGTCAAATGAACGAACATAACTATTTTTACTTGCAATTTAATATAAATAACAACATGATACATAAATTAATTACATTTAACTTTGGGCATAAATTAAAATAATTTCTTACTTTTTTAGTAAACATTAGGATACGGATATTGAATGCCAAAACGCCCCAAAAAATACTCTAATTTTTTCAATAATGGCGCCCTGAATCATTTCAGGTACACATATAAACGTTATCTTAAGGATTTAGCAAAATTTTTTGACAAAATCCAAAGCTATGGAATCAATGAGGAACTTTGCCCATAGATTAAAGCATGGCTATTAGGATAACAGACAGTCATAACCAGAGAACATGCCATTGGGAAAATGTTGCCACCAACGACCCTAACGTACGTTGCTGGTAACATTTTTGCAGCAATGTTCAAAGACTCTTACAAACAGTAATGGTCTTAAAACCGACATACCTGTTCGGTTTTAAGACCATTACTGTTTGTTCTGTATATCGATGATTTTCCAGACAAATTTAAACATCAGATCAATTTCTACTATAATGATAGCATAGTTGTAAAGTTACTCCTAGACGCGGGTTTTATGCAAGCAGACATTCAAAGCCCTTCAAATCGAGAAGTACAATAAGATGAGACTATGCCGGATCTATGCATCTATGCGGTCAATGCATCATATATGCAAAATTTATCTATTAAATATGAAAAAGCTATGAAAGATCATAGAGTATGAATGAAACAACCATTATTCTTTGGAGAAATTGATTTCATAAAACCTAAAGAAATATTTAACAACTTTTTTAAAAACTATGATCATATCTATTTTACTATTTTACACTTATTATGTCTAATTTTTTTATCAATTTATAAATTTAAGTTAAAAAATCAAAAATTGATTTACACGGACCAAAAATTTTACTAAAAATTTTGGTTCGTTTTCAAAACTTTTGAAATATTATCACGGATCATTTTTTTCAAGGTGGACCAAAATTATCGCAAAAATTTATCCGGCCGGACCAAAAACTTTAACGAAAATATTGGTCCGGGATAAAAATTTTCGCGGACCAAAATTCCAGCGACACAAATACATAAACAACAATATCGTGCCAATATACCAAAATATCATAGAAGTAGTAATAATAAATGAATATTAAGTATTACACTTAATATAAATACATTGTAATAATCCAAAATAATAAGTAATTAAGTTGTTAAAAGCTTAAAAGGAAAAAAAAATTAAAAAAAAACATTAAACAAGTGAATACTTTCAAAAAACAAGTAAGAGGTTTCAAATAACAAAAAAATAATTTGAGATAATAAGTAAAAAATCTTCTTGATAGTTTCTCTAATTTTTCTTTATCTTGTTCAATCATATTAGAATAACTTAGACATCATAACAAAAGTTATGTTCTATTTATCAAAGGAAAAGTAAGGTTTTTTAGACATAAACAACGAATTAGAGCAAAATCTTTCACAGAGTTTTTTGATCAAATATGTGCTAAAATCATAAGTAGAACAAGACAAAACATTTCCTTGCGTTCTTGGGTTAATACTGAGTTTGTGGCCGCGCGGCTATTGTAATATCAATAACTCAGCATTGGAGCCAACTTAGCATAGGGGCATATTAGAAATGGAGCACTACACGAATCCCCTCACATCAAACATCGATATTTTGAAATAACTCAATAAAATTTTTTTTAAACTTTTCATTAATTATTGGAATAATTTTTTTCAACTATTTGAAATAAAATAATTTTGATTATTTTTATTTGGTGGTTATTAGCAATGACGGATCTAGTCCTTTTTTGTGTTTCGATTGCTTAATTGCAGACATCCAAATATTTGTATGTTTATGCTTAGGGACAGTCCATAAATTAAGCAACGCTAAGTTTCACTAATAACAAAACAATAGAGATCAAAAGTTTTCCATAGCAGAGCCTTAAGTTACATAAAAAATTAAATTAGCGCATTAAGTTTAATAAAAATTGCCACGTAAAAGATCTTAAGATCTCCTACTTCTGCTTTTTAAATAAATTTAGCGTTCCGTAATTTATGGACGATGCCTTATGTCAAATAAAGATGCTTTGCAAAAATAAGGGATAAAATTTTAGGGTTTTATATTCATAGCCTCCAATCGTTGCAATTTTTTACAAAGCATTATTATTTGACATAAGTATAAACATTCAAATGTTTGGAGTTTGCTCGATTTCTAGAAGTCTCAAACACCAAAAAATGCTGGATTCGTCACGGGTTATTAGGATGCAATTACGGTCTTATCACAGAGTACTGCGGAAGAGTATTTTAGAATATTAAAAACATGAATATTAGAAAAATGATGAGGAAAATGATATATGTATGTATGTATGTATGTATGTATGTATGTATGTATGTATGTATGTATGTATGTATGTATGTATGTATGTATGTATGTATGTATGTATGTATGTATGTATGTATGTATGTATGTATGTATGTATGTATGTATGTATGTATGTATGTATGTATGTATGACTTAAATATCATTTAATGTAAATTTACAAAAAG
The DNA here is from genome assembly GCF_022113875.1 of Hydra vulgaris. Classification (NCBI taxonomy): domain Eukaryota; kingdom Metazoa; phylum Cnidaria; class Hydrozoa; order Anthoathecata; family Hydridae; genus Hydra; species Hydra vulgaris. Next base: position 6,557,491 of record NC_061160.1, on the reverse strand, counting down.
TCAAAGTTATTCTTTATTCGAAGAAAATTATTTCAGTTTCAAAAAATTATCTTTTGAATTTAAAAAGTTGCGAATAAACCTTTAACTTTGACGACAATAAACACCGGGTTGGTTAATTAAAAAGATATATTTCTAAATGTTAAAAAACAAATTTCAAGTATATATATCTTTTAAATTAAATATTTATCAAATAATTGCATTTTTATCTTATTTAAACTATAACATAAAATTAAACTACATTCTTTAGATTTTTAGGCCTATTGTTTTATATAATAATTACTCTTAAAAATCAAAAAAAATTGCTAAACGTTATAAAATTATAAAACAACGTTATAAAAGTTGTTTGAGAGACAACTATATTTTGCTGTTTTGTATGGTTATTTGAAATGTGCTTATAATATTACCTGCTATCAAATCAAAAGGCTATTCTAAAAATAAAATGAAGGGACGAATCCCAAAAAACTACCAACTGCTATCTTAAAAAAAACAAAGAGCAAAATTGAAAAATTGCCGCATGAAATGTCTCAAATGTTCAAAAGCCAACTATACTCCGGAAAAACCCCTATATAAATTGAAAATCGTCTTCTTTGGGGAGGGGTGTCAAGCACTACATCATCACATACTCCACCATTAAATTTTCCTTGAACAAATCTCAACAAAGCTATCGACACGCCAAATATTTCCACATCTCAAAACCTCTTCTTAAATGTTTTGTGTAATAACCTATCACAAAATACCTAATATACTGTGTAAGAAGATATCGTATTACAAAGATAACTTTTGCTTTTAGATTAAAATATTTTTTTTTAATGTCGTATTATAAACAACAAGAAAAAAATTGACGTGTTTTTTGTTCATTTTTTTGCATCTAATATGTAATGGGAATTAACATAGGAATTCCTTGTGGAAATTCCCCAGTAATTATTACATCATGTTTTCTATAAGTTTGATGTTAAACCTGAATATATTTTATCTTGACTTTGAGTGAAAAGCAATTTTTTAACTTTTAAAATAACAAATTGGCAATATATTGCTTCGATAAAATGAACCTATCTTGGTTGTTCTTATTTGCCTGCATATCCATATTAAAAACATTTTCAAAATCAACATCAGACGAACAATTATCGTGCAGAAAAAATGAAGAAGGCTTGTATATGTTTAATACTGCTGCTGGGCCGATCTCATGCGCTCTTTGTTCGTGTAATAGTGATTTAAAACAAGATGTTTCATATGAAAAATGTGAAACATGTTGCTGCGAATACGTTAGCAAGACAAAAATAAATGACTTCAAGGATTTTAAAGTAAAAGGTTTGTTTATTACTTGATAACTAATAATATAGTGTTAACTAAACTCGTTTGAGGTTTATTCTGTTGTAAAAAAAACTTAAAATTTAAATTAATGACTCTCTACTCCTTTTCTTTAACTTATTTTTTTACGCTGCAGCAGCAGATACACTGCTGCTGCAGTAGAAACACAACGCAACTACAGAAGTAAAAAGTAGTTTTACAGCATATCCCAGCATAAAGATAAAGAAATAATTTTTTCAAAATATGTTTACAATTGTTGAAATATGTTTACAATTTTTTTTTATCATTTTGATAAACAACTTTTTACTGCTGTGATCGTTTTGATAAAACTAAGAGTTTTCAAACTAGTTGCAATCTTGCCCCTATTTTCCTTAATATTAATTAAATGAAAATTTTTATATTTTTTCTAGATGAACGACAGTTATCAAAAATGAGAAATTATTTTTATGGCTCACTAAGTTTTATTGCTCTACTTTTATTCGTACTTGCTTTAATGTTTATATACCACAGAAAACATTCTTATAGTTCCCGTAAGTTTTTCTTTTTTGAAAGCATTTAAAACTAACAAAAAAATGAAACTAATTATTAAGTCACGTGATTGTGACTTTGATTCTATTTTTATATGTAAAATTATTTTTTCAATTTGATTTTAGTGTATATATTTTGCGTAATTCATTTTAGGTCCGCCTTACCAAGCAGATGAAAAAGGAGAATTTATGAACGAAATAAAAATAGCCACCAACGTTTAATAAAACATTTTTGTTTTTATGATATAGTTTATTTATAGTATGTGTATAAAATCCTTATGTAGATATTTATAAGATAATGTATTTAAATATATTTTTAAGATCATAGTAAACACTTTTCTTTTTTTTTTGATGTTCGATGCAAGGATATTTACTTATACCACTCCAATTGTTAAAACTTGATAAATATATCAGTGATTTCGAGATATTAATCCGGATCATAATTTTCAAAAAAAAAAAAATCTCTATATTAACATTAAGAACACATCGGGGGTACTTCAAAAAGTAACTTTCAAAACGAATCATTTTAAGAAAATTTTGAGGAGATGTCCAATACAACAATCTAACTTGAAACTTCCCTAAGAAATTTCCTAAAAACCAAGTTAGTAAATTTGCTTACGACGTTCTTTTTGCTAATGTTTTTCTATATTTAGTTGGCTTCTAAGTGTATTTTCTTACTAGTAATTTGTCTTACTAGCAATTTTATTGGTTTCTGTAGAGATAGATAGATAGATAGAGAGAGATAGAGATAGAGAGAGAGAGAGAGAGAGAGAGAGAGAGAGAGAGAGAGAGAGAGAGAGAGAGAGAGAGAGAGAGAGAGTAAAGTTTAGCATAAAAGAATGTTATTAAGAACTTTTTTTTTTTTTTTTTTTTGCATTTTTTATTAATTTAGTAAGAGAGTGAAAATTATTTAAATTGCGCAAAAGTTAGGTTTTAATATATAAAAAATTTCTTGCGTAACTCTCTCAACTTAAAGTTTTCTTTTATGACAAAATTTATCAATTGTAGCGAAAATAAAATTAGCTTTGCAACTATTGTTGTACAACGAAATCATATAAATGAAGTTCAACATTTCTATAAATTAGAAACCAGACTTTAATAAAGTTGGATTTTTTACATTAATGTTTATATGAAATTAAATCGTATCATACTTATGACATGTGAGGCGCTCTGCAAATAAATAAATAAATAATATGAAAAAAATAATGTTTTATAAAGCATATTTTGTATATTTTGCCTACAATAAATCTTTCTAATTTTTTAGTTTTTATTATAAATTTGATAGTTTAAGCGATAGTTTTGGTCAACTTAACTTATTTACAATTTCAATTCAATTCAATCCAATATATATGTTCTGAAATAAGTTGTAAAATTTCAAGGACTTTTACAAATAGTACAAGTACTAATCTAAAGTAAAAACCTGCAACATTACTATAAAAGTGATCATAATAACAATAATAATAGTATTGATAATAATTATAGAAATAATATTAACTATAATAATAAGATGACGATGAAGAGGAATATTATTAGTAACAATACTAACAATAATAATAAAGATTATATACAATCAATATTAGATAATAGCAATAATAGTGATAAAAACAATTACATAGTATAAGTAGTAAATAAAAAAAATTAAAAAAAGCAATAATAATACTTATTATGTTATAAATAAAAATAACAGTTTACTAGTAAAGATAAAAGAATATTATTAATATCAATACTAATAATAATAATAAAAATATGAGAACAAAAAGTTAATAATAAAACTAGTAGGTATCAAGAGAGTTGTAATAATAAAAGCATAACAACATATTTCAGAGGCTTCAGGTAAAATATCTTGCTAAAAAATAGTTAAAAAGACAGTTTTTGAAATTAGTAATTGAGTCAATTGATTTTAATGGCGAAGGTAGACTGTTCCATGATTTTACACTTTGGTATTTTATGGATTTTAGACCATATTTTACAGAAGAATGATTTGGTACATGAAGATTATAGCTATTAGCAGATCGTAGATGATAGCGACAGCTTTCTCTAACAGTAAAAAAAATTGTAAATGTGCTGGATAGACATTTTTGTTTATAATTAAAGACAAAATGGCAATTTAATATTTGAACTAGATCATCAATTTTGAGTATTTTGGATAAAAAATAAAGATGATCGGAGTTAGATTGATAATGCTGAAAATATATTATTTTTAATGCTTTGTTTTGTAAGTTAAATAATCTTAAAATTTCTTGGGTGCGGATTTGTCCCCAAACTTGACATGCATACCTAAGATGTGATCCAAAAATGGCATGGTATATATTGGTAAGAGTTTCAAGATTGACACAATGACGAATTTTAGCTAACATCCCATTCGATCTACATAGTTTTATTGACAAGTCCTTAAGATGTTGAGAAAAAGTTAAATTTGAGTCAATTTTGATTCCAAGATACTTTAGGTACATAACTGGATTGATTTTTTGACCACTCAGCCTAAAATTTAGGTGTTTACTGATTTTAGATTGTTTTGATTTAAAGATGATAACTTCAGTTTTACTAGTGTTCAGAGACAGTTTGTTAGATCGAAGCCTTTGAATTAGATTAGATAGATCATGATTAATATATTTGTTTATTTTTTTTTTAATGATTTGTTAATTAAAAGTAAGTTAGTGTCATCAGCAAAATAGTAGGAAGTTGTATATTTTAATGATAAATAAAGGTCGTTAATGAAAACAAGGAAAAGCAATGGTCTTAATACAGAGCCTTGAGGTACACCTGTAGTGCATTTTACTAAAGAAGATGTGTTACCGTTAATAGATACAAATTGAAACCTATTATAAAGATATGAGGTAAACCATTGGAGAGAAATTCCTCTAATACCATAGTATTCCAGTTTACTTAGAAGAATAGAATGATCAACAGTGTCAAATAGTTTCTGTAGATCAATAAACACACCACAAGCAAAAAGCTTATTGTCAAGAGCTTTTCTGATAACCTCAGTGATTTCAATAAGTGCATGAGTTGTGGAATGCTTAAACTTAAATTTGAAATATTATCAACTTAAATTTGAAATATTATCACTTATGTGAAAATCCACATTATTACATAAGGTATCATATATTATCATTTTGGTGAAACGTTTCGAAAAATGTTTAAAAATATAAGTTAGGATAGACTGTAAAATTTTTTTCAAAAAATTCTCGACCCTTTAAAATTTACAGCAACTTGAAGTTAGTTATTTTTTGACTGAAAAAAGAGGGGGGATAAAGCCGGAAATATGTCAATTTACCATTACCCTTTTAACAAACTTGTAGTAATGTTGCGAAGCTAAAACTTGGTACCAAAGGAGTTTAAAACCTGCTGAATCTGAAAATCATAAACTTATATCCAGGGCCGGCGCGAGTAGGTGTCACGTGGGGGGGGGTACCATTACAATTTTTGCCGACTAAAAAAAAAAAAAAAAAAAGTTCTCGGTTTCCAAAATTTGCCGACTGCCATTACGACATTTGCCGACTGTCTAACCTATATCAAAAGGGTCGACATTTGTCGACTAACCAGCCGATTTGCCGACTAAGGACCCACACCCCCTATCGCGCCGGCCTTGCTTATATCTCTCAAAACAATAAAATATAGTTTATTTTCAGAACCACAAAACGCAGAGTAGGTACAATCGGCGGGGCGGGGCGGATCAGCGGGGCGGATCATTCAAGTAACGCGGCACATTTATAGTTTGATTTCTGCAAACAAATTCAACCTAACCAAACACATTGCTAAATTTGTTTAAAAAAGAAATGACTGTTCCAGTTTTGACAGGTTGTTTAAATCATCTTAAGATAGAGGTTATTGTAAGTCTTATTGCGAAGAGCATTAATGAAGATAGACCAACTACTCTTAACAATCCTAAGGCAGGCGAAGTTTATGTTATACAAGTGAATCATGGAAAAGGTTAGGCAGCAATATTTCAGTACACTTTTAAAGTATTTGTATTTTGTAAATATATTTGTATACTAAAATAGTATAATGTAGAATATAGCATAGTTATTGGGTTATATTAGTAAAAATCAATTACTATGCTTTAAATTACTTAAGGCTATCTTCTATCTTACTTAATAAGTAAAGTTTTTACTTTAAACACATTAAAAGAAGTTATACTTGTAATCTTGTAATCTACAGTGTATATACTGTAGACTAAAGTCTACACTGTAGGTTACATCTACACCGTAGATTACAATCTACATGTAGACTGTAGCCTACATGTAGTCTACCAGACTGTATATTTCTTTTAATATGTTTAAAGTAAAATCTTGCTCTATAGCAAACTTACTATAGCAAACTAACTTTAATTAGGCATAGTTAATCGTTTACTAAAGCCTATGCTACAGTACACCAAGGTATTTTATTATTAAATATAAAACTTTTATATTTAATAATAAAATACCTTGGTGTACTTTAGTAAACGATTAACTATGCCTAATTAAAGTTAGTTTGCTATAGTAAGTTTGCTATAGAGCCATTTTACAATAATAAATAATTCATTAAACAAATTATAATAGGAAAGATAATTTTTAGCTTCAAAATAATATTGCATATTGAATGACATCTTGAAAATATTTAATATAATATTAAATGACATTTAGATGCCCTTTTAATAAAATTTTGAAGCTAAAAATTATCTTTCCTATTATAATTTGTTTAATGATTTATTTATTATTGTAAAATGGCTCTATAACAAACTTACATGCTTATGTAAGTTACATGCTTTATGCTTTTTTATGCTTTATGCCAATATTGACATTATATAAAAAAGATAATGCAATATAAGACATGATATAAAAAATAATCTGCAGATTTTTACATGACCTTTTTTATATATGGAATTTAAAAGTATCTGTGTTATGATTTTAAAATGTGAGCGCCAATGTGCTTTCATTGTACTTGCTTAAAAATAGTTATATATTATAATAATATAGTAACTGCTGTATTATTAAAAATATTATTATAAATTATTAGTAGTAGAAGATACAGTGTAGCTATGTGTTAATAGCGAGTGAATTAAAAGCTCATTTTTGATAATGTAGGTATATACCATTAAAAAGAATTAAAAATTTAATTTAAAATTGCTTTAAAAGACTCAAAACCAATAGTAAATTTTGTTTGGTTTTTTTTTTCCTTTTTATTGGTATTAAGATTTTTTATTAGTATTAAAATTTTTTATTAGTATAAAACTTATTAAGTTATTTTTTTTAATGCTATGATATGGAATATCAAAGATATGGTTATCAAGGCCAAAATCCTGGAAAAACATGTCTATATGATGGAATAAATGCTGGATTTGAGTGGACACCCTGTTCAATGATGCTCTTTCTCTTTTAGACAAAATGCAAAAACACAGTTTAAACATAGTTGGATCTGCTCTTGCAGCCAACCTCTAACCATTGTTACATCCGCGTAATGTTGCCTCTCTTTCTCTTATCTATAAATACTTTAACGTGAACATACCTGCTCACTATTTTGTATATGGTTTTTGAAAAAAAAATGTATAAAGAGGCTTACATAAGAGTCAACTGGTTTACTCTAACAAGAACATATTTGAATTTTAAGACACGTAAGCTAACAAGCAATAGACAAATGCAGCACAATGGAAGTTTTTTAAAATGTGAAGCTTTTTCAACGTATAATCATAAGGAAAATTTAGTTCATTTAAAAATGCAGTACTGTTTCTTTAATTATTGTACCTAAATAACATAGAACTTACATCAGTGAGGACTTCAAAGGTATTGTTAATTAATATAATTAGCCTACAAAAAGTTCAATAGCATTAATAATTTAACAATAAACACAGAGTAATTACTACCTAGATAGAAAAAATTTGTGTTTATTGTTGATAATAAAGTTACATTAAGGTAGTACTTAACTTTATTATCAATCTTATTTAATATATTGTCAATATTATTATTTAAATTATTTTAAATATTATTGAATGTTCAACATAAATATTATTTATTAATATGTTATCGTTCTAACTATATTATCAATCTAAATTTATTACTATATCAATCTTAATCATTCTACTAATACAACTTTGGCTTGCTTAATCATTTATCTTAAAATAAATATGATTTGACAAATGCTCTCATGTTTCTTTGTAGCTTAACCTGAGTGCAGTTTTTGCCCTCATGCTATGCACATTTAGTGCCAAGAAGTTGGCAAGCAAAAGTGTCGTATAAATGTCGATTTATTTTGTAAAATTACTACATAAAAACCAAAACGCTAAAATAAATAATGTCCATGGGATTTCAGTTATGGTGGCGCCTTTGATCTGTAATAACGCGTTAAATGTTTATCTATTTGTATATCTTTGGTCAATTGAAGCAATAATTCATTATTCATTATGTATTTAAATGTATAAGTGCATGTCTAAAAAAGTTTCCACATTGTTTAACAGCTTTTAAATATAGTCTTCTACTTTTTCTTTGGCTTTTTCTTATTATTATTATTGTTAAAATTTTATTATTATTATTTCTTTTTTGATGAAAATTTTATGTAGTTTTTTATTCATAGATACAGTGAATAATGATACTATTGAACTGGCGTAATATTATAGAGAAGAAGAGTGGAAGAGCACGCCTCTCTCCTTGTTAACATCTTTTTGTAAATTCCAGATTTTTTTTAAGGAAAATAATTAAGGAAAAAAAATTTCCGGATTTTTAAAAAATGGTCAGGATAATCTATGCATAATAGTTGAGGATGTAGCATGGCTACAAAGTATATATGACATCATGCATATTAATTAGGGATGTACCGAAGCTGAAATTTTGCCGAAGCCGAAGCTTCGGCCGAAGCCACTTTGCCGAAGCCGAAGCTTCGGCACTATATATGCTTAAAATTTATTCAGCATTCAGATCAGCAGGGGTGTAAAACAAAAAAGGTACCAAAACTAAGGTCTTTGACTAATAATATAGAAAAATCGTATAAAAATGAGGACGCCAGTCAGGGTTGCTGTTCCAGGCAGGGCAAAAGCTCTCAGCGCCCCTGTTTAAAAGTTTCTCATTATGTCGTTTCTGATACTTGACCGCACCGAGCGTTTTTTTTTTAAACTTAAACTTTTTTGAAACATTCTCCCCAAATTTTCCTACTTCTAGTTCTACTTTTTCTGTGTGCAAACCATATTAATGTTATATAGCATCATTTCATGTGCTGTATATTTTATTTTTATTTTTAATGCACCTTTTGAAAATAGAAGTGGATAAAAATCTCTGAACATTACTAGAGTAATTTTATCTTTTGCACTTGATCACTCTTTCTTTAAATAAACACTCTTAGCTGATCTAGTTATATCTACAACATAAAAAATCTTACAAACACACTTTATCTTTTTATTGCTATTTATTTCAATATCTTTTTTTTTACTTCTCTGCATTCTTTAAACGAACAATTTCTAAACTAAAAAAAACCCAAGTTAAGACCATTTTGGATTCCACTACAGCTGTTGTGAACCTGCTGCTAAAAAAAAGTACAAATGATAGATTTCTCTCTAACTTCTTTTTTACACACTTTTAAGTGGTTTTTTTTTTTGATTATTTTTAACTTTACACTGCATAATATTTTCTATAGCTTCTTTTAATCTTTTACACTTTGAAATCTTAGTATTCATTCTTCTTCTGTCTTTGTAATGGATAAATCTGCATCAGTATCTGAAATCAAATATTAACTATCTGTGATAAAAGCTTCCATAGTAATCTAACAACTCTGTAGAGTGAGCTTTAAATAAAATAATAAATAGAATACTTTATAAATTTTTTATTTATAATTATATTATTATTTACTTTATATTTATAAATAAACAGGGACTGAGCAGGCTGATATTTATTTGATTTAAATTGTTTATTTAATTTAAATAAATTTTGATGATAAATATAAGAGCTTAAAGTAATCAAAGCTTCAACCTTTAATTTATTTTAAATAAAATTTAAAAGTCTTCATAAGAAGAAACCAGAATAGTGATTTACATGCTTAATATATAAATTCAATTTAGAAGTATTCATAATATTAATAAAAATGCAAGGATAGTTATTATCATTGTTTTTCTTTTTCTTTTAATTTATCTAGTTTTTGTTGGCTTTTTTTTTCTTTTTTCATTCTCCTCGTTCATATTTCGTTTGCTTTTTTTCCTTTTTTTAATGTTGAGAACTTTATGTTTTTTATGTGTCACTCCATTGACTATTTTTGTATCTATATAAGTGACACATAACCAAATTCTGTAAATTTACGATGAAATGTTGCAAATTTTTATTAATATGGTTAAATAAAATTTTAAAAAATTAAACATACACACAATTTAAAATAGTAGCAACGTATCTTTAATCTTCTTTAAAGAGAGATTACTAAGGTTTATCGGTCAAATGTTGAAACCAAATTTTTTTCTATTTGCGGTAATCCCACACAATAATTTATATGAATTCGTTACATAATACAAATTAAGGTTTTAAAAACTTTTAATTTGTCTTAAATTATAAGGTTTTTATTCTGCATAGAAATGCTGCTTCAGTTCATCTAAAGTCACACTTGGAAGCTTTCAAAGTGTATGAGGACCTTCGCTAATTTTATTATTTTTTTCAAAATATTTTTACTTATTTATTATTATCCCCTCCATAACAAGACACTTGGGAGTAAATAATACTAAGTATATGGTATAGACTCCAATTTTAACTCTGTAGTCCTAAATTTATAACTTTATTAGACACTGGCAATTAGCTTATTTTTATAACTTGTCCTACAATACTTAAATTTTTTTGCCGAAGCCAAAGATTCGGCAAAAAATTGACCTGGCTTCGGCCGAACCGAAGCTTCGGCACGCCGAAGCCGAAGCCGAAGCTTCGGTACATCCCTAATATTAATATGGCTAAATTAGACGCTATGGTGAGTGGAATAATCCTAGCTGTTAAGTGGGACATCAAGAACTTAATGATATTTACCGACTCGGTAACTGTTCATGGATGGTTAAAAAGTGTGTTAACTGAAAGTCATAGGGTTTGGTCAAATGGACTATCAGAAATGCTAATCAAACAAAGACTTTCATTATTGTGTGATTTAATAAAGGAATACAGTTGGAACATCATGGTGAAGTGGGTTCCGTCCTAAAAAAACAAAGCAGATGTATCGACAAGACGTTTCAAAAAAAGTGGTTAAATGAAATTTCACTAAAAAATGTTATAGAATTATGTGGGGTATATATTGCCGATAAAGTTCATAAATGTCACTCGAAGCATCATTTTGGTGTTAATCAAACAATGTTTACAGTACAACAAAGAATCCCGCGAGTGTCAAGAAAAGACGTTCAAGACTGTGTGCTCAAATGTTGTCAATGTAATCCAATTGATCTAGCGCCAATAAAATAGGAACTTGGAGTGCTAGATATGCTAGATACATGGTATCCTATTGTATGCGATGTGACTCACTATAAAGGGTCACTATACCTAACAATGATTGACTGTGGACCAAGTCGATTTGCAGTATGGAGAATGTTACACAAGATATCAAAAGTATATTAATTCAATTGGATTCCGTATTTAGGGAGCATGGCCCGCAACGAACTATTGATGAACTCAATAGTTCGTTGCGGGCCATGCTCCCTAAATATATATATATATATATATATATATATATATATATATATATATATATATATATATATATATATATATATATATATACACACATATATATAAATTTGTGTGTATATATATATATATATATATATATATATATATATATATATTATATATATAAAAACGGTACTTCTCCTAATATAGTGTGGCTTTGATGACGTTTTCTGTAGCCTTAAACCCACTCTCTTATATACATATAAATATATATATAAATATTATTTTTAGACGATTGGCGGGCAGATGGGTATAGGTGGAAGCAAAATGGCTGCAGTAAAATTCCTCGGGGTTCGCCACTTTACACAAAGATCCATTTTGCTACTGTTACATCAACAGGAATTTCAAATGATTTCCAGAAGTTTGTGTACTGTGATCTGAGTCGGACAGATCTTGTTGTTATCCATTACATTGGTAACCACAACCTTGCAGTTTTAGTTCCACATGGTAAATATATCTTACATTTTGATAATGATTTTATTTTTTATTTTTAAAGTTTTACATAAGTTAACTACTTAATAAAACCTACTTTAAATGAAAATTTTAAATAATAATATTTTTAATTAAAATTCATGTTGTTTAGCCTCCTTTCTTTTCCATTCTAAACTTTGCCTTGTTTTACCCCGCCCTTCACTCATTTTTTATGACCTTCATACGCCAATGTATACACACACACATATATAAATATGTTTGTGTTTATGTATGTATATTTTAGGTAATTCCAGAAAACCAATCAAGTTCTTACCAACAGCTTCATCTGTGCTAGATGCAATTGCTGATTCCCACAGTTACAAGGAACTTCTTCTTGATTGCAAGGATAGCCAGGTCCAATTTCAACCAAGAAATTCAAGGCAGTTTAAGTATGAAACTAGGCACTGAGCCTTTTTTAACATTACATGAACTGGCATATATGATTCCAGGCTTTGTGTGGTCTATATCCACTTATCCTGATTTGTTGGTTTCGTTTGGCATGCAAAATTTAATCAGTCAACTTGTCATGTGCTCTCAAATTTTTTTTTCATATGATACAACATTTAATTTAGGTGATTTTTATTTATTAATTCTAGTGGCTAAATTAAGTTGTTTTGTTGAGAAGCCTTGCATGCCTGTAGCATTTGTTTTACATGACAGGAAGTTTGATAGTGTGCATAAAAGTTTCTTTAAATCTTTAAAAAAAAAATTACCAGTTCTTAATCAGGTTGTGATTGTGACTGACGGAGAGAGTGGAATTGGCAAAGCAATAAAAAAAGTGTTACCAAAATGGAATCTGGTATCTTGCTCCAATCACATTTTGTCTGATATTGAGGTTTGGTTAAAAAAACACAGTGCTTGTCATGCAGAAATAACTGTTTATAAATCTCAAATGCAGGAACTTCTCATATGTGAAAGTGAAATTTGTTTAAAAGTAAAAATTGATACATTGAGACCTTCATGGAGCGAAGCATTCTCAATTTATTTTTCAGATCACTTACACTCACGTATTTTAATATCTTATATTGGTCACCTCAGGTTCGTTGGTTTAACAGATAATATAATTACAAATAATGTATCAGAATCACTAAATGCTGTCATTAAAAGGTTTCAGGATTGGAAAGAAGCGCCTGTTGATTCGATGGTTGTTGCAATGCATCGCCTTCAGACCTTCTATTTGACAGAAATTAAGCGGAGTTGTAGTGGTTTTGGACCCTACACTCTCGTTGACAGCAGTCTCCTAATCAGTATGTCACATTTAATACATAACAACTTTTTAAATCTTATTTGTAATTGTTTTTTTGTTTGATTTTAGAATTATTTAGTAAATATTTACAAAAATGCAATATACTCATGAGTTAGTAATGATGTTTTAAATTGAAAGTTTAAATAATGTTTTAGAAAATGCAGATGACATACCAAAAGTAGAGAGTCCAGAGCTTGTTATTGCGGAGCTGCAAGCAGCTGCCAATATACCAATACAGCAATTCATACCTCCGTCAATATGTGTGCTTTCTAACACATTTAATGTTGTACATGTTCCAAGCCTTAAAGTTTTTACAGTCTCTGCCCCTGATGAAAATGCACATGTTGTGAAGCTGTATCCAAAGGAAAACTGCACGCGTCCTTCTTCAACAATGTGTTGTCACATACCGGCTGTTAAGCGCAGCATTGGAGTTAAATGTAGTGAACGAAAGATCATAAATTTGACCAAATTGCGGCGTAACTCACGGTAAATTAAATTACTCTGAGGTGCCTAATAAAAGAATAATCCTAATAAACAGGGAAAAAATTAGAAAAATAAGAGAAGAGTCTACAATATTATTAAACATGAGACAGTCTAAATAAGGTCTGGGGTAAAAATTTAAATATTTAATATTTGGCATCTCCGAGAGCAATGTTTGTTGTTAAATATATATATATAATCAATTATAAATTCTAATCCTTGATGACATTCAAACAAATGTGATTTATCTTAATATCTAACTTCATTAAATAAGTAATCAATGACTTAACTAATTATGAAGGTTTAGTGAACCTGGCAAAGCTATAAGGTTACTAGGGGTTATAACCTGGAGCTTGGATATTATTTTTTAAAACATATTTGTTCTATATATCTTTAAACTTTATAATTGTATAATAATTTTTTTATGTATGCAAACATATATATATATATATATATATATATATATATATATATATATATATATATATATATATATATATATATATATATATATATATATATATATATATATATATATATATATATATATGTATATATATATATATATATATATATATATATATATATATATATATATATATATATATATATATATATATATACATATGTTTGTATATGTTTATAGATATATAAGAGGAAGAGGTGACTTGAGTTCTCAAAATATTAGATTAATTTGTTTTCCGGATTGCGTTTCAGAAAAGAAAATGCAATAGGGAAATATCTTATCTACATTAAAAATGTCACTTTTAATGTTATTATTTTTAGTAAAAAGGGTGATAAAAAATCAGGTTGCAAGGTGCCAAGAAAAGGCGATTTAAGTTTTATCCCTGCACCAGATGCAGCTGTTAATCTTGACATAAGAAATTTAAATAATTTGAACACAAATCAAATTGTCGACTCAGCGTCTCAAACCTTGCACGATAACCTTTCCTCTGAACCAAGTTTAAATACAGAGATTCTGTTATCTCAAAATGAAATGTAAATAACTTTATTTGTTTGCTTTTTAAATTGTTAGGTGTTATCCTTTTCTTTTTATCTTATATTATTGTGTAAACAATCTTATCTACATTTCCACTATTATTCTATAATTATATGTGTATTAAAAAGGATGCAAAAGAGAGTGAAATTTGATGACAACTGTGTACCAGCGTCTAAAGATTCTCTATCAAATTTTCCATTTTTATCATCAGTTGTGAATTCAGATATGAAACCAACTATACTTGAGACACCTATTTTAATTTGTGATGATACAAACTCAATGGCTACTGCAGATGTTCAGACATGGCTTCAATTTGAAAATCTGAATCTCACCAATGATGATCGAAGCCTTATTTTAAATCCAATGGGGCTTCTCAACGATAAAGTTGTTTTTGCTGCAATGTTATTGTGTAAGCGCCAATTTCCAGATATTAAAGGTCTTGAAGATCCGATTCTGTGCTTTGCTGGTCTATGTAATGCTTCTAGCAGGGCCTTTGTTCAAATTTTTAATGATTCGACAAAAGGACATTGGGTAACTGCCTCTAACCACCATTGTAAAGATAGTCAAATAAATATTTATTGTAGTCTGCAACTTTTTCCGAGTACAGACTGCATTTACTCAATTTCTAAATTTGCTTGCCTACAGTCTGTTGAAATAGAGCTTAACATAAACAATGTAGCCCGTCAGAAAGATCTTTTGTGTGGCTTTTATGCTATAGCAAATTGTGTTACTCTGTGTTTAGGAAAAGATCCTTGTAACTTTAAATATAGGGAGGACTTGATGCGCCAACATTTGCTGACATGTCTTGAAAATTACAAAATAACCCAGTTCCCTGTTGATAGTTATAGAACTGTTAGAAAAAATGTAGTTCGTACCTCAAAATATCCTTTGTATTGTGTGTGTCGTAGTATTTTTAAATCAACAGACTCAATGATCCAGTGTTTGAATTGTAATGAATGGTTTCATTCTTCTTGTGTGGGTCTATCTGAATTAATGTTTACAGAGTACAAGGCAAGTCTGCGGAAGGTTTACAAATGCATTAAATGTTTGTAGAAAACTTTTTTAGATTCTTTCAGCTGTTCTTCAAGATATTTATTAATGTAAATTTTAATATATTAAAATAAGTAGATGAAACTTTTACTAGTATGACCAGATGAGTTAGAATATTATTTAGAGTTATAACAGTGTTATGAGTTTAACCAGTGTTTTGAGTTTAACCAGTGTTATGAGTTTAACCAGTGTTTTGAGTTTAACCACTGTTTTGAGTTTAACCAGTGTTTTGAGTTTAACCATTGTTTAGAGTTTAAAAATAGTTTAATATTTTAGCAGTGTTGATAGTTACAACAGTATTTCGAGTTCAAATAATGGTTAGCGTTAGCATAGTGTTTAGAGTTTTTTTTTAGTGATTCACCTCCCCAAGGCCGAGAAGGCCGCTACAAATGTGGAGGCTACTTAATTGTAGTTCAAACCCTCTCAACTTTATAACTTTGAAACACAAACCTTGACAAACAAGGCCGCTCCGCGGAGAAACAAGTTAAGCGCAGTACTACTAGGGACGTAGTTGGAATCGAACTCAGAACCTCTCGCTTATGAAGCAAGCACTCTATCACTACACCACTTCAACATTAAGTCAGAACAGTGTTTAGATTTATAACAGTGGTTAAAGTTTGAATAATGTTTAGAGTTATAACTGAGTTTAGAAATAGAACAGTGTTTAGAGTTGAAACAGTGTTTAGAGTTAAAAAAGTGTTTAGAGTTATAGCAGTGTTGAGAGTTAAAGCAGTATTTAGAGCTCAAATAATGTTTAAAATTATCACAGTGTTTACAGTTAAACAGTGTTTAGGGTTTGAATAAAATTTAGAGTCATAACTGTGTTTAGAGTTAAAACAGTGTTTAGAGTACGAATAATGTTTAGAGTTAGAAATGTATTTAGAGTTGGTATAGTCTTAAGATTTAGTACAGTTATCAGAGTTTGAATAATGTAAAGTGTTATAATAGTGTTTAGAAATTTAATAGTGTTTAGGTTTTGGACATTGTTTAGAGTTTGATCATTGTTTAGAGTTTTAATAATATTTAGAGTAAAAATAATGTTTGGATTAAGAGTTTAAGAATCAGATTAGGAATCAGTGTTTAGAGTTAAAACAGTATTTAGAGTTAGTACAGCGTTTCAGTTATATATGACAATGAATGTGAAAGGATGCGACATTGCTGAAAGGCAAGATCATAAGCAAATATAGCTACTTAAGATTTGTTTTTTATTGTCCAGAAGATCATTAATATAGATAAAAAAGAAATAATGCTGGACCATAAAAGGTTGTGTAACACACAAGGTTTTTAGAAAAAAGTAAGATATTATATATTATATATATATATATATATATATATATATATATATATATATATATATATATATATATATATATATATATATATATGTGTAATATTCGTTGGTATTTGTGTCTTTGTTCCTTATTACATATGTCACTATTTATCAAGCAAATTGATTTTTTTTTTCTTGACATATCTCATTTAACTTATGTTATATCATTCATTTATTCTCCTTTATGTCTTCTATTCATATCCTTTCCAATGTTATTAGTCTTTCTTTCTCAATCTTACTATTCCTTTTTTATTGTTTTTATTTATTACTTTTTGCTTGCTCATTTTTTGTTTTGTCTATTTTATAAAGTATATATATATATATATATATATATATATATATATATATATATATATATATATATATATATATATATATATATATATATATATATATTCAGTTATTTAGTTTTGCTTTAATCATCCGTAAATAGTAGAAATATTTTTTATAATGTCATGTATCTATTTTACATATCTACTTTTTATAATATTATTTTTTTATTTTTTTAGTTCAAACACGTTCTTCTACGTTGTATCATTACTTTGGTTTAGTTAGCCTGCTGATGAAATATGGTTTAAATTAAGTAAATTATCAGGATTCGAAATTTACTTTATTGATCATATTCTATCAGTTTGTGACATGAAATCTAATTCAAAACAATTAGGATACAATAATTTTGTTTACGGGTAATATTTGTAAAAGGTAACTTATAATGTTATTTCTATTTGGTTTTAATACATAGCGTTTTCGGTGCTAGAAATAATATTTTTTGCTAAACATGATTATAATGTTATAAAAATTTCTTATCTTTTGTTTTAAATACTCGGTATCTTTAAAGCTCGACACTCTAGGTAGCACATTTGTTTATTAATTTAGACAAAAAATTGTAATTCAAGTTTTTGAACAATAAACATTAAATCTGCATTAAATCACAAAAGTGGGATCACCTAATATAAATTAGGCAAAACACGTTTTTTGGTATAACAATCATTAAAAAGTATAGAGTTTGATTTATTCGATCAAAGTATTAGGCGGATTGCTTCATAAAGTTTGGCGAATCACTTAAAATAAATTGGCGGATCACCTTATATTTTGGTAGAACAATCATTAAAATTTAATATAAGCAATCAAATTATTAGGCTGATCACTGTATAAAAGTTGGCGGATCACTTGATATAAACTAGCGGATCACATTGTTTTTTGGTAGAACAATCATTAAAACTTAAAATGTTTTACTTATTCGATCAAATTATAAGACGGATCACTTTATGAAGTTTGGCGGATCACTTGATATAAATTAGCGGATCACGTTGTTTTTTGGTAGAACAATCATTAAAACTTAAAGAGTTTGATATAAGCAATCAAAATATTAGGCGGATCAATTGATATAAATTGGCGGATCACGTTGTTTTTTGGTAGAACAGTCATTAAAATTTAAAAAGTTTCATTTATTCGATCAAATTATAAGACAGATCACTATATAAAAGTTGGCGGATCACTGGATATAAATTGGCGGATCACGTTGTTTTTTGGTAGAACAATCATTGAAACTTAAAGAGTTTGATATAAGCAATCAAAATATTAGGCGGATCAATTGATATAAATTGGCGGATCACGTTGTTTTTTGGTAGAACAGTCATTGAAACTTAAAGAGTTTGATATAAGCAATCAAAATATTAGGCGGATCACTTGATATAAACTACCGGATCACATTGTTTTTTGGTAGAACAATCATTGAAACTTAAAGTGTTTGATATAAGCAATCAAAATATTAGGCGGATCACTTGATATAAACTAGCGGATCACGTTTTTTGGTAAAAAAAATCATTAAAACTTAAAGTGTTTGATATAAGCAATCAAAATATTAGGCGGATCAATTGATATAAATTGGCGGATCACGTTGTTTTTTGGTAGAACAACCATTAAAACTTAAAGAGTTTGATATAAGCAATCAAAATATTAGGCGGATCAATTGATATAAACTGGCGGATCACGTTGTTTTTTGGTAGAACAGTCATTAAAATTTAAAAAGTTTCATTTATTCGATCAAATTATAAGACAGATCACTATATAAAAGTTGGCGGATCACTGGATATAAATTGGCGGATCACGTTGTTTTTTGGTAGAACAGTCATTAAAATTTAAAAAGTTTCATTTATTCGATCAAATTATAAGACAGATCACTATATAAAAGTTGGCGGATCACTGGATATAAATTGGCGGATCACGTTGTTTTTTGGTAAAAAAAATCTTTAAAACTTAAAGTGTTTGATATAAGCAATCAAAATATTAGGCGGATCAATTGATATAAATTGGCGGATCACGTTGTTTTTTGGTAGAACAGTCATTGAAACTTAAAGAGTTTGATATAAGCAATCAAAATATTAGGCGGATCACTTGATATAAACTAGCGGATCACATTGTTTTTTGGTAGAACAATCATTGAAACTTAAATTGTTTGATATAAGCAATCAAAATATTAGGCGGATCACTTGATATAAACTAGCGGATCACGTTTTTTGGTAAAAAAAATCTTTAAAATTTAAAGTTTCATTTATTCGATCAAAACATAAATAATCCGCCCCGCCGTTTGTACCATTAAAATGATCCGCCCCGCTGATCCGCCCCGCCCCGCCGATTGTACCTACTCCAAAACGGAGTAGAACAGTCATTAACGCACTTGTTAATTACTATAAAAAAGGCCATTCGTTATTATAATATTAAACATATATCTACATTTTACGAACCAATTTTTATTTGGCCTTATGTTTTATCAAGGAGTTATTGATGTTTTAGTTTTTCAATTTTTCTAAAGATATTTTGCAAAAAAAAAAAAAAATTTGCAAATATATTTTGAATACAAATACAATTATTTTTGTTTTGTAATAGCTTTGTAAAAAATTTACAAAGTTGTTACAAAACATAGTTAAACATTTTATAAATTTGTTTCTTTTTACTTTCATTACATAATAATAATATCTTTTTCATTACATAATATCATGTCATTAAATTTAACAATATTAGGTAACTTTTGTTGTTGATTGTTTTGTTGTAATAAAACATTTATTATCATCATAGTCATAATATACATCTGATATTATGACTATATCTGATATATATATATATATATATCTGATATTATGACTATATATCTAAATATATTAATATATCTATGACTGTATATCTAAATATATTAATATTATGACTATGTATCTAAATATATCTGATATTATGACTATGTTATCATCAATAAAAAAAGTAATAAAATGATATAATAATGTCTAATTAACATTACCATGTAAAGTTACATAACTAAATAAAATTATATTTAGTTGTCTTTTATTTTTACACAACTTTTTGTAAGTAGTTAATGGAGAATTTGCAATAATTAGTTGATAGTTAGGCATTTAAAATATGTCTATTAAACTAATAGCTACTCGTTCAAACAATATGTTCTTTATAAATACATATTGATATAATATTGTTTGTGTTCAAGTGTACTTTTCTTGTTAGGGACAGAGATTCCTCGTTATATTTTTATATGGATAACAAAATTAATTGCTGCTTTGTAAATAATTATGGATCTTGTTATAAACTCAAGAAAGAAATCTGAATGAAGATATTGACAGCAGTAATCGTAAGCTACTTGAAAAACGAACAAATCTGAAACAAGAACAAATTACTAATATATGCACACACTATCATGATATGTTAGTTGTAAGATATGAGGGTAATCAGAAAAGTTGCTGAAATCCATTTCTGAGTCACCAAAAGGTGTGTAGAGGTAAAAATTTATATATTTATATTTCATTAGGTTATATCATTATTAATAAGTCATATAAGTTTTGTCCAAAACAGTGTTTAACCTGTCGAAGTAAAGTTATGACATGTTTATCAAAAAGTATAAGTGAAAATAAAAATGATGAAGATTTTGATATTGTTAATAAAAGATCCATTTAAAATAAAAAAGAAAGTCTAGATACGCACTTTGCATCTGCCCGAGTATCTCCAATTAAGGTTAAAGGATTGCACAAGTCAGGTAAAATCAGAAAAGGTACCAAAAATTGACAGCATTAACAACCTCCATTAAAAAAAAGGTAGCCATTTCCCTTAATATATCAGAAGAAAGTTTTGACGAACAGTCAAGTTTTAATAATGAGTATATGAAAAAACCAAAATTGTTTGATAACATGATGGTATTGTTAACTAACAAAATTGCAGAGTCTACATCAACATCAAAAAAAGTACAACTTGTGACACTTGCTCCAACAGACTGTTCAATAAAAAAAGGTATCTGAAACATTGCATATAACAAACTATGTAGCTCGAACTGCACGTAAGTTAACATTAAAAAAAGGTATTTTAACCATGCCTAATCCTAAATTAGGAAAAGCTCTTCCTGATGTAACAGTTCAACTGGTCAAGACCTTTTACGAATACGATAAACATAGCCATATAATGCCTGGTAAAAAGGACTATGTAAGCATAAAGAAAAATGTCCACATGCAAAAACGTTTGCTCTTATGTAATTTAAAGGAATTCTTTGTTGCCTTTAAAACCAAAAACCCAGAAATAAAAATAGGATTTTCAAGGTTTTTCACCTTGCAACCTAAATAGTGTATTACTGTTGGTGCCTCAGGAACACATTCTGTTTGTGTCTGTGCTATTCATCAGAATTTGAAACTGCTTTTACATCCTCTTGGTGTGACATACAAAGAATTGTTACCTTATATTGTCTGTGATATAACTAATAAAGACTGTATGATGCGTAAATGTGAAAAATGCCTAGCAACTATGAATGCATTGGTTGAAAAACTTTATGATATTCTTAGAGAATTTGAAGACAATGATGAGATTGAGTTTGATCAATGGACAACAACAGATAGGTCAAACTTGACACATAATAAAGAGCCAGTGTTTGAATACATTGAACTAGTATGTAGAAAACTGGAAAAACTTGCACCACATTCGTATTTAGCAAAGAGTCAAGCATTATACTTGAGATCAAGAAAGGAAGATATGAATGAGGTAGCAGCATTATTTCTGGGTGATTTTTCAGAAAACTATTAATTTGTAGTTCAGGATGAAGTGCAAAGCTTTCATTGGACAAGTTTACAATGTGCACTTCATCCAGTGATTATTTATTTCAAAAAAGAAGGCATTTTCAAGCACAAATCCTATTGTAATATTTTGGATGATATGATCCATGATGTGAACATGGTTTATAAAATTATTGAGGTTGTTTGCAATGATATAAAAACAAATTTGCCTCAAATAAAAAATATTGAATACTTTTCAGATGGGTATGCAGGTCAATATAAGAATTGCAAAAATATGTTAAATCTTTGTTTCCATTGTGAAGATTTTGGTTTTACTGCTAAATGGAACTTTTTTGCAACTAGTCACGGTAAGCAACCTTGTGATGGGATAGGTGGTACAGTCAAACGTCTGGCAACACTAGCAAGTTTGCAAAGAGATATGGGTAACCATATTTTATCTCCACAAACTATGTATAATTATTGCAATGAAAACATTGAAGGCATAAATTTCATATATATTTTATCAGAAGATTTAACTTTGGTGAGAACCGCTCTTAAAGAACGATTGGTCCCTGTTAGCAAGCCTACTTTAGGCCCACTATGGGCTGCCTCGCATTGGTCATAGGTGTGTTTGGTAATTGGTTTTTATATGGGACCAATGCGGGCAAACACAATAAACGATGTTATAATACAAAGTTTATTCAATCATATAGGAGCCGTATGGTTTTAATGTGGGATTCATATATATGAGTTTATAAAATAGAACAAGCGCGCCATGACGTTAAAACTAATTTGGATGTATTTAGCGCTTTCTTAAAATGTCGTTTCGCCATTTATCCTTACGAAGCTAAAATAAATGATTTGTTATTAAGGCGAGTTGTAAGGTAGAAAAATAAGAAATCATAAAATATATGTTAAATAATTTAGTTCTCAGTATAATTTATGTTTTTGTTGTGTATAAGTATTATTGTGTTCTTTATATCTTATATTGAATATTTGCATCTATTTTTTTTATAAAGACTTAATAAAAAAATATTGATTGTTTTCTTAAACACCTAACTTCCCTGTAAACACCGTACGATGGCCCGTTATTGGGCCAATAATTTTTTTGAACATATATAACGAACCATTGTATGCCATTGTTTTGCCTAAATTGCTGAGGCTTTGCATTTGTCGGCTTGCATTTGTAGCTGATATAGAAGCCTAAATACTGGCCGACTTATTTGGGAATTCATTGGGCCAAGATTGGCTAATAAATATATAATAAATATATACCAATAGCTGCTATTAAGTCTTTTTTTAAATATGGCGCATATTTCGGATTAACGCAATCATTTTGGACCAATATTAATAATATTATTGGAAATAAGATATTATTTCAGAACTGAATTAAATTTAGAACTGTATTTTAAGTTCAATTTCAAAGTATACATATATATGAATTATACACATATTTTTTTTCTATAGTTTTAGTTTATTATCATTATAGCTTTACTAAAGTTTATATAAGTTATATTATAACTTACATAAAAAGGGATTTCAACAGATCATGGATACTTTGCAAACTTTTTGGTCAAAGAGAAGAAAAATAGTTTAATCTGTCAACAAAATTATGTCCGATATTGATACAGAATTTTCTATTTCTAATAATAATAAAGCTTTAAAAAAAGTTAGTTTTATATGTCATGCCTCTTAATAAGAGGCATGACATATAAAACTAACTTTTTTTAAAGCTTTATAAGAATTGGAGAGAAGTGATCTAATTAATGCTGATTACAATCAGCATTTATTAGATCACTTCTCTCCAATTCTTGATAACTCCAAATATAATTATATAAATAATAACGATTCTGAGTTTAATATGCTGTATTTAAGTTCAATAGACAGAGAAAAGTTGACTGAAAATAGTAGTTATGACGAATTTATAACAAATAGTTAGGAAATGTTTATGAAGCAGGATACAATTGAATCCATTGATGTAGAGTCATTGTCGAATGATAGCAGTGAGGAAAACAAACCTGTTATTGTAAATGAAAAAAGAGAGCTATCATTTGATTTAGGAATGTGGGGAGCATCATTTTCTACTCCTATGGTTGCAGTATCTTCACTTTTGGATATGCTTAGAGTGTTGCACCCATCACTTCCAAAAGATCCGCGAATGTTACAAAAACACCTAGAGCAAGAACTGTCAAAACAATTGAAGGGGGCTCCTATTATCACTTTGGTGTTGTTAATTCATTGCAACTCATAATTTATTTGCCTTATTTTTGTACAAGTCTTTGCTCTGAAACTCTATCACTTTCTCTACAAATTAATATTGATGGATTACCTTTACAGAAGTCAAGTACTCAACAATTTTGGCCAATTCTAGCAAGAGTATCAATCCCATTTTCAAGTAATCCATTTTTGATTGGCTTGTTTTGCGGTCAAAGTAAATCAGTTAACTTGAATGAATATTTAAAAGATTTCATTGAAGAAATGTTAGAATTGGAAAAAGGTCCTATTAAAATTGATGTAGATGGTACAAAATACTCAATAAACATTGGTATATCCTGCTTTGTATGTGGTATTCCTGCAAGGGCATATAAAAAACAAACTAAAGGACATAGTGGATATTACAGTTGTAATAAGTGTATCTAAAAAGGGGAATGGCACAGTAAGGTTACATTTCTTAAAACTGATGCTCCACTTAGAACTGATCATTCTTTTAATGAAATGACAGATGCTAATCGTCACATTGGAGATACTCCACTTAAAAAATTGTCTATTGGAATGGTAACTCAGTTTTCACTTGATTTTATGCACCTAGTATGTCTAGGAGTAATGAAAAGGATTTTGATGTTTTTAATAAAAAGCCCTGTTAGTGATGGAATAAGATGTGTTTCACTTATTTCATCACTAACAGGGCTTTTTATTAAAAACACTGCTTTTCAATGCTCTATGTACTTAAGTGACAAAGAGCATTGGAAAGCAGTGAAGTTCAATCAATTTTTACTATACACTGGCATTGTTGCACTAAAAGGACATCTTTCATGAAGCATTTAATACATAAACCTTATTTACCACTTCAACAGGTTATCCGGCGTATATCTGAAAGAAATGGATCAATTATAAGAAACTCTGATAAATGTATGAAGAAAGGCATTCCCAGGAAGCTGCTTGAAAATGGTCCTATTATTTTAAGAGCACAAACAGAGTGTCTAAAGTATCAAGAAATTACTTTAAATGGAATTTTTTACTCTACTTCAAAAGGAAACAATTGCATAAAAATAAAAATTCGTAACGTATTAAAATTTCATGGTGATAATAGGAATTTTATTGTTTATGAAAAATTTCTTACTATTGAACCTTTTTTTAGATATCCTGCAAATTCTTTCGAATGTTTTGGTATAGTAAAGGTCTCTAAGTTATCATGTCAGTATGAATCTGCCACAACAAATGAAATACAGAAAAAATATGTTATACTACCATGCAAGTCCAAATTTATTTGTATTCCTCTGTCTATGAAGCCTCAAATGCATAAATAATAAACTGGAATTTAATTTTTTCTTTTTTTGCTAAATTTTTGTATTAGCGCTTATTTGCATATCAGTATTAGTATTTGGTATTACTGGTTTTTGTTTATCTTTTTATTTCAGTTAGTAATGTAATATTTAGTTGAATTTGAGGATAAAGTGGCGGTGGTTCCTGATTGCTGGTTGTTACAAGAATCAGCTACATATTATTGGCCTCAGGGAATTGGTGCTAAACAATGGTCAAAAATGAAAAAGTTATTAATTCCTAATCACAAAGATTGGCTTCTTTATTCTTATATAAGAATATTGAAAATTGGAGGTATATAATTTCTATATGGTTTTGGAAAGTTTTGATTATATGATTGTTTCTGCAAATTATAACTTTCCAGACTATGAAAAAATGAAAAAGGCAGCGGCTAAATCTTTGCACTACACAAATTTTTCTTCAAGTTGTTCGGAAATAAAACATGATTTAAAGAGGAAAAATTTGCAAACACAATGGTAAAGTATATCATATTTATTGTATATTTTTAAAATACAATATTCTAAATGATTCTAAATGCAAACTAGAATTCTTAGCTTGAAATTTTATATTCGTTATTATTTACATTACAATTTTATTAACATTTTGTTTTCAATTTTAAGAGTCTTGACATTTCAATTGAGAAAAAGGTAAAAAAATGAAAATTCGAAAATCAAGAAAAAGAAAAAATCATGTAGACAGTCAACTTCAACCACTTCCACAGATCAAGTTGATAAACCTTCACCAGCTAGTTCTTGCACAAACATCACATCTTCAATTCGTAAGTTTTGCATTTAAAATAATATTTTAAAATTAATATGTTGTATATTGCAAGTTTGGCATATGTGTTCAATTATATTTTCAAAATGGTGGTCTTTTTATAATAGACCGCTTTTGAAAGTTATAAAATACTTAGTTTTTTATGGTTTCTGGTGCTCTGATAAGTTAGAGGTTTTTTTTTATTTTTTATTTTGCAGTTAACGTTTATAGTTCCAAAGTCTCTCAACTTTTTTAAAAGCCCTAACACTAGGAATTATGCAAAAATAGTGATTTTGTAACTTCCGAAATTCCTAGGGTCATTTAGGGGTCTCTATATACCTGAAAATTTTCTATAAATATAATTTATTGTTTTTGGATAGTTCCTGATTTAATAAAACAAGCTGTGGCTGATGTTGTTCGACCATATTTTCATAGTGTTATTAAACAGTTGGAGGAAATTAAGTCAGAGTTAGGTATGCAGCGCCAAAAGCAAGTTTCTAATAATCATAATACAAGTGGAAATCTTTCAAAAAACTTTATTTCCATTAAAAGAAATTGATGAACTCTTACAGTTAAATAGCATTTTTCTGGAAAATACTGAATGTTGATCAAATGCAGTAAGTCTAATATTATCATTATATAATATAAAGAATATAAAAGTTTACCTTTATTTTTTAAATTGAATTAGTATATTTTTTTCTATTTGGAATTGGTTTCATATATAATAACATTTATACTTTAGTATAAACTCATTTTCGTTATGCAATAGCAAATGGAAAATATTTATTTCTTTATTGGTTATTTTTTTGTCTCTAATTGAAGGAAATGGTCTTGATGACTGTTTGAGAAAAGTTGCTAAGAAAATCTTGACAGCAAAACTCTCAATGCTTTATAACTTTACAGGAAGAAAAGGGTAAATTAGAGTTTGGTTGTCTAGTTGGGGTGAAAAATGTGATGTATGGTAGGCAAACTTATAAATAAAATTACTCTCATTATTATTTATTCTAAAACTTTTATTCCCATCATTGTCGTCATCATCATCACTATCATCATTATAAGCATCATCAATATTCTATAATAAATTTTTATAAATATGCATTTGTATTATTAAACAAAATCATTATGATAATTATAATGTAATAATGAAAGATGTAAATCCCATTTGTTTTACAATACAATAATAAAAATTTTATTTTTGTTTATATATACTTCTTTACTTTATTCTTAAAGTTTACCATGTTTTGTCAACTCGTTTTTCAGGAGGTAATGGCAGTAGTTTAATGTTGTAGTTCATTAAAGAAATCCACTAGCTGCTTTGGCCTCAGGGAATAGGTGCCACAAAATAGGCAAAATAAGAAATGCATTCATATTAAATAATAAAAACTGACCTATCATAATTATGGTTATTGAAAAGTGGAGGTAAGTAAAATGGTACCAATTCTATTATCATACCCTACCATCTATGCTTACATATTTTGATTGATATGCCAAAAAGAAGAAGAACTACAAACGCAAAAAGCGATGATGCATTAATCACTTACTACACCACTACATCTATATGTCTAATTGTACTTACATTTCACAAAATGTTTGGTAAACCAGAGCTGAAAGCTGCTGTTAATGAGCAGTGGCAGAAACAAGCCTGCATCAGGCAAACCATTAATGCACCTCTCTCAGATGCCTTGACTTTTCCACTCCAAGAGATAAATGATCTTCTGGAAATAAACCTAATTGCAAGATTCTGAGTAGTGATCAAGAACAGTAAGCTATTTTTTATTAGTTTGTGTTTTTTTATATCTCTATTTTAATAAATTGTTTAATTTTTTTTTATATAATCTGTTATATAATTGTAGAAATAATAATTATATATTTTCTTGCTAACATACATCAATAAAATAACCTAAATGCTTATTTTATTGATGTATGTTAGCAAGAAAATATATAATTAATCGATATTAATTAATATTAAATTAATATTTATTTTTGTTAATCAGAGTATTAGACTTTTCCTTCTGTGTCAATTTTTCACGTGCTGACCATTAAATTAAGTGACTTTTCCTTGCCTTAAGAGGAATTTTTTTTGGTAAATTATTGTGTAAAATTGGTATCGGTAAAAATATTGTGGAACTAAATATCCAAACAAAATAGAGTCCAGATCTCAAAATTAGGATACAGGTACCCAGGTAATTGGATCCAAATCTTGTATCCAACTATGTCCTACACATTAGGGTTTTACTCTGGTTTCAAAATTAAAGTGTCATATTTCTAAACATCTCAGACATAATAAAAAATTTTAATAATATATATTTTATTTTATGATAATATTTTGTTTTATGTTTTCATATAAGCAGTAATAGGCTATGTAGTAGATTATTCCCACCGCCTGAATTATTCCATTCCCCTTTGAAAAACTCAAAACGAGATTGCGCTTTCGGGTTATAACTGTTAGAAGTGTACCTAAAATGTCTGTACTACCTTTGTAAACATAACCGGTAAGCAAAAGATACTATAACTCAAAATGAGGTGTTAATTTTTCAAAAAAACGAAGACCAGATTTATTTTTGATTTGGGGAGAAATATAAGAGAGTACTGCTACATCAATTGATCTATACCTGCCCCAACCCAAACCCTCAGTCGATGTAGCAGCATTCCCTTGCATGTTATCCATAGATTAGATAAATTAGCAGCACTCTCCTACATTTCTCCCCAAATCAGTAATATATCTGGTCTTTGTTTTTAAAAAAATCAAAACTTCATTTTGAGTCATAGTATCTTTCGCTCAGCAACATAACCAAACGTTTAGACGGCAAGAATTTTAGAAATAAAGTTTACATAAAAGTAATATAAGAAAGACGATATAAGAAAGTGTCGTAATGATAGAAAATAAACAACTATATACTAATTAGTTATTTATTTGCACGAAATTATTTTACAAATACTTTTATTATATAACAGTATATGTAAAAGTAAAATTCAGACAGATATAAATTATATCTCTCTAAATTAATACCTCTCCTTTACAAATCGCTCAATGTAAGACAGCCTGATCTTTATTACAGTATAATGATTGAAATTCTACAACTATAAAATAATTAATAACCAGTTGATAGTTGTATAATTTCTGTTTAAACTGAATAAATTAGTTATATAATTATGTAAAATTAATTTTCAAATATCTGTCTGAATTATACCCTCTCTCCCCCCCCCCCCCCTCGAGTAAATTCCTAAACTTGCCTCTAAATTATCTCCTTTTTCCTAGCTAATCATTTAAAAAAAGATGGTGTGGTAATGGTATTGAATGATGTAATAAATAGTGAACAACTATAAACTATATATTTAATTGAAAATACTTTAAAAAAATACATCTTTAAGTTTCAAAATTAGTGCCTCCCCTTAGTAAGTCGTTTAAAGTAAGACGGTGTGATAATGGCATAAAGTGATGATAATAAGAATTATGCAACTATATATCAATAAGTTATAAAATTATGTAAAAATAATTTACAAGTATAATGTCTGAATCATCACATCCCCCTAAGTAAATCATGCAACACAAAATGTTTGAAACTGGTATTGAATGATATAAATAATTTTTATATTTTACTGTAGTTGGAAATTTCTAAAGCTTTTGATATTTAACTTGTAGGACTTTTGTTTTACTATAGGAGCATAGAATAAAAGTGTTATGCTTACTTTAATTAGTATAGTTATTAGTCCAACATATCAATATTGTTTTAGCCTGATTTAAAGATATTGTGATGTTATATTGGTATTTAATTTTTTTCCAAACTAACGCATATTAATTTTCTGGTATGTATATATGTTTTTAAGTTCTGTTTGCTATTTCATATGTTCTACTAAAACTAGTATTGATTTTTTTTATTTTCATTAAAAAAATTATTTGTTTTGTGCAAATTAAAAAGTATTTCTTTATTTAATAAATTTTTTTTCGTCTATTTGTTTTAGTTCGACAACAAGGTTCTGCTCTACTTCATTTTTTATGTTTAATTTAACTACTGTTGAAATATGGTTTTAATTTAGTAAATTTTCATGAATTAAAATTTACTTTATCAATCATTAGCCAACAGTTTTGGTAATAAAATTGAATTCATTGACATTAAGGTAAGAATAACTTTGTTCTTTGGTCACACCATTAAACAGTTTTTTTATCATATTCTTTTATTGATATTTTTCGCTAAAACAGTTTTTTATAATTATTATTGTCATTGCTATTTTGTGTAAATATATTATATTTTTCATGGCAACGTAAGTTTATGTTTTACTTAAAGTAAAAGGGATATTATACTAATACTAACATTTATAATTAAACCTATTATTATTTTATTATATATTATTACCTATTTTTATTATATATTATATACCTAACCTATTATTACCTATTATTAGTTTATTAAGTTTCAGTAGTGGTGTAGTGGTAAAGCTACATAAGTCCAAAGTAGTACTATATTCAATTCGTTTCTTGGCGCAGAGGTCTTGTTTGTCAAGGTTTGTGTTTAGGAGTTATTGAGAGAGGGTTTTAACCACAACTAAAAGTTGCCTCC
The DNA here is from genome assembly GCF_022113875.1 of Hydra vulgaris. Taxonomy (NCBI): domain Eukaryota; kingdom Metazoa; phylum Cnidaria; class Hydrozoa; order Anthoathecata; family Hydridae; genus Hydra; species Hydra vulgaris. Next base: position 6,526,535 of record NC_061160.1, on the reverse strand, counting down.
TTAACTGTAGCAGCCTTTATAGCCTTGGAAAGGGCTCAAATAGATATTAGATTTTTGCAGAATCATTATCAAAATTATTTGTATTTTATTTTATTTCCTCTGCATTTGCTATCTATACATTTAATAAAACATGTTTGATAAATAAAACGGAATAATTGCATATGTTACTATTTTGTTAAGGTAGGCACTAAGCTATGCAGTGTTGATGAAGAATTTGCTTTAATTCATGACTTTAGAAATATCCAGATAACAACTGTAAACCTAGAACCATGTGATTATGCCTGTGTTTCCTATGAGAAAAATTGGTGGATAGGAGTCATTAAAGATATTAATTTAGAAGAAAAAAAAGATGTGCTTGTAAAATTTATGTGTCCTAATGGTCCTGCACGGTCGTTTAAATGGCCACCAAAGGAAAGCCAATGCTGGGTTTCTGACGTCCACATTATTTGCAAAGTTGAGGTACCGATAACAAAAACAGGACTTTGCTACTATTTAGCCAAAGAGGACTTAAAAAAAAATATATTTTCCTAAGGAAGTAGAGATTTTTGAATTTATGAGTCTATTATGTCTTATCCATTCTTTTTTTAAATATTATGTTTTGTGAACTTGTAAAAATTATGTTTTGTGAACTTGTAAATATTATGTTTTGTGAACTTGTAAATATTATGTTTTGTGAACTTGTAAATATTATGTTTTGTGAACTTGTAAATATTAAGTTTTGTGAACTTGTAAATAATGTAAAGCATATATAAAATCACTAGAGTTTAGTATTTAAAAAAAAAAATTATATACGTTTAAATTTTGTTGTAAATATCAAATGAAAATGAAAATGATAATAAAGTCACTAATTTTTTAGTTTCTAATTTGATTGATTAGTAAAAGGTGGGGTTATGTTAAGTGTCTAATTTAAAAAATATTAAAAAATTTTATGTCTATATCAAACATCAACAGTTCCTCAAGTAAATATAAGGCCAAAACAAAATTGGTTTAAAAAGTAGGTGTTGATCTTATTTTTAAGAAAACCGAAATTAAATTTTTTTTATATCAGTCAGACTTTTTTTATAGTTATAATTGTCAATGCCCTTTTTTCTCGGCGTTATAAAGTGTATTTTATGGATCTTAAAATAAGCTACATTCCCTTGTTTTGACATATAAAAAACTATACTTTTCGAATTTAACAGGTTTTAATTTCTTTTGGTACAAAGTTTCAGAATTGTGGCATCACTACAAGCACCATATTAAGGTGAAAGTAAACGGAATGATTTTCGGCACTTCCCCCCCCCCCCTCAGGTTTTAGTCAAAATCAAGGAAACTTCAAATTGCTGTAAATTATAAACTGTAAGGAATTTTATGAAAAAAAGTTACAATCTTTCCTAACATATGTCTATAAACATTTGTGCCAAGTTTCAAAAATTTTGGTGATATAGGGTGCAGATTTGTGTTTTATTGTGTTTTTTGAGAAATTTTCACCCCAAAGGGATTTAATGGAAAATTCCCCCATATATACATCTGTCTTCGTATCTTTTTTACTTTGCCAGTATCTGTGACTGAAGGCGAAAGATTTTTTAACAAATTAGCAAGAACTCTCAAAAACTACCATGGAAAAGAATTTTTCTAGCAACTGTCTTATCCTATCAATTAAAACAGATCTTGCGAAGACAGTTTATTACGATGTTGTAACTTCCAACTTTGCTGCTAGAAAAGCTCAAAAAGTCTTGGTATAACGTCAGAAAAACTAGATACCAATTTCAGAAATGTTTTATTTTCTTTGTTATCATTAACTATTTGATTCGTGAACGGTCTTAAATACAGAACTTTTAAAATATTTTGAGAATACTAAAAATAATAGCTTTATTTTTCTCATTACTTTTATATTGGTGGTGTTTAAGGGGAGGGGCATCCAGTAAATTTTTTTTATAATTTACTCTGGGCATCATGAAGTCTCTGTGTACCTCTGGTTATGAATTCATCATATTATAAGCTGACCGTAACACGAATTTGTAATGTTCAAAAGGTTATAAATTTATTATAGCACAGGAAACGTTTTAGTAGGATTTTATAAGTTAGAAGGTCATCATTATATTTTAAATTGAATTTCCAAAAAATTCTAAAAAGCACGTCACTCGCACAGAAACGAATGAAACCCAAAAAATACGGAGACTTGACTTAAACCTGAGTTAGGACCGGCGAATATTTGTTAGAATTCAAATTTCGAAGTTTACTGTAAACGGTTAAGTTAACTTCGGCTTCAACTTCGGTGCTGACTTTAAAATAGAAATTCAACTTTCAGTTAAATTTGAAAACAATTGCAATATTTCATTTAACTCTCAGTTAAATTCGAAAATTTATAATTTTTTAATTAAAAAAGAAAAATAGTTATAAAAAATATTACAAGTTCCATGTACATCAGCCTTGCTTATCAAGGTTCGTGTTTCGGAGTTAAAGAGTTGAGAGAAGCTTGTAATCACTATAATAAAATAAACAAATAAAAATAAAAAAAATCGTAATCTCTTTGACTAAAGTGACCCACTCGGCACAAGAAATATGAATTCAGTAAAAACAAATAAACAGTAGAAATAGATTTTTCAAAGTCATTTACCGAAAAGTATTCTTTAAGTACAAAGTCTATTCTTTACTTATTAATTTTTACTTATTGCTTTTAGAAAATACTAAAAGTAAAAAAACAGGTTAATAGTTAATATAATATGGTTTTAAAATAGGTATTTGAAATTTTTCTATGAACATATTGTCAACTCATCAACTCACCGCGAACGGATGTGTTTTAAAATATTTTTTTTAAAAAAAAAAAAAAAAAAATATCTAAAGGATTATCATTTACTCAAATTAAAAAATTACTTGAAGTGCACGAGAACACAATATTAAAAATCTTTGGCGAAAAAGTTAACAGGATGGAGGAAAAAATGGAATTACTTAAAAGCGAAAATTTAATTTTAAAAAAGGAAATAGCAGATATTAAAAGTGCAATGACTTTTCAAAATGAAATGTATGAAAAAGAGACTAAAGAACTATACGACTTTAAAGAACGAACACGAAAGAACACGAAAGTAAATGAAAAAGCTTTAAACAATGAAGAATTTAAAGATAAACTTGCGGAAATTGAAGACAGAAGCAGAAGAAATAATATACGATTTGATGGCTTTGAAGAGAAGGAAAATGAAACGTGGGAGGAAGGCGAACTTAAAGTTAAAGTTTTCTTAAAAGAAAAGCTTGGCATGACGAACGAAGTATATATCGAGAAGGCTCACAGAATAGGAAAAAAGAATGAAGTTGGAATGAAAAAACGAAGAACTATTATTGCAAAATTCTTATACTATAAAGACAAAGAAAACGTTTTAAAAGAATACCGATTACTCAAATTATGGAACGAAAAAATATTCTTGAATGAAGATTTTAGCGAAAGAACAAGAGATAAACGGAAACTTCTTTTTGCAAAAGTTAAAGATATTCGAGCCACCGGTAAGTATGCTAAAGTAGTATACAATAAATTAGTTACACGCGAATTTTAAAAGAATTAATTTTTTTTATTTTTGGATTTCAAATAACTAAAATGGATTCAAACGAATCTGTTGATTTTCAATCAACTTTAATTAACTTATTTCAAACTAATGATTTTTTACTGGACAGCAATGATGACCCTGACCTAAAATATTTTAGTGGAGCTGGTGCTTTAAAAAACAAGTGCAGTTATTTGTATGTCCAAGAATTAGAAAAATTTCTTGAACCGGATAAGTTGAATGTGATTCATATAAATATAAGAAGTTTGAAAAAAAACTTTGAAAATTTTCGTAATTTAATTGATGAAACTTTTAACATTTTTAGCGTAATTTGCTTAACAGAAACTTGGTGCGATTCTGATGACGTTTATTTTATTTCTAATTTTAACTTGCCTGATTTCATTAGCGCGTAAAACCAATAAACGTGGTGGCGGCGTGATTATTTACGTAAAGGAACGCTTGAAATTGTTAACCAGGCTTGACATGAGTATCTCTGAAAGCAATAAAGAGGTTTTATCAAACGAATTAATTATTAAAAAAGCTAAAAATATTATAATTAGTTGTTGTTATCGCCCACCATCTGGTGTAATTGAAAGTTTTAGTTCATATTTACATCATGATATAATTAAAAAAACCAATCATGAAAAGAAATTTAACTACTTAATAGGTGATTTAAATTTATGTTGCTTCGAATATCACGTAAAACCCAACATTAAAAGTTTTTATAATGACATTTTGAAAATGGTGCGGTTCCACTAATCACCAAACCAACCAGAATAACTCAATCAACATCTTCCCTGATTGATAATATAATAACAACTGATTTATTTAACGAATCTCTTAAAAAAGGCATAATTAAATATGATATTTCTGATCACTTCCCTGTTTTTTCCATTAATACTAAAATGGAAACGTCACCAAATATAAATCAAATTTTTGTTAAACGTATTTTTAATGAAAAGAATTTGGAAACATTTAAAGAGCAATTGTCTCTTCTTCATTGGGGGCACATTTCCAATTTAGATGATGCTAACCTGGCTTACAACAAATTTAAAACCTTTTTTGATATATATGATGTTAATTTTCCAAAAATCAAAATACATTGTAAATTAAAAAGTATAAAATCCCCATGGATTACTAAAGGGTTAAGAAAATCGTCCAAAATCAAACAAAAATTGTACATTAATTTCCTAAAACTAAAAACAGATAAAAGTAAAGCTATATATAAAAGTTACGCCAAACAATTCGAACGTCAAAGAAAAAATCTTAAAAAAAATTATTACAACGATTTACTTGAGAAATATAAATTAAATTCTAAGCGCACATGGGAAGTTATAAAGGAAATCACAGGCAGTTTTAAAATGAACACACTCACATTGCCTAAAACCATCAAATCAAATGATAAATTTTTGTATGATAAAGAAGAGATAGCTAACGAGCTGAATAAATACTTTGTTTCTGTTGGACCAAATTTATCCCAAAAAAATTCCTCAAGCAATTAATCCAATAAGTAATCTATTTATCCCTAATACATCGCAATTTAATTCGTTTGAACTAACTTTTGAAGAGTTTGAATGCGCTTTTAAAATGCTAAAACCCAACAAATCAGCAGGTGCGGATGATATCAATGGAAATATTGTTATTAAATCATATGAAATCATTAAAGATGAACTTTTTAAGATTTTTTCTTGTTCTATTAGGCAAGGAAGTTTTCCTAACCAACTAAAAATAGCAAAGGTGATTCCGATATTTAAGGGAGGTGATTTAACTAATGTTAGCAACTATCGTCCCATTTCTATTCTATCTGCATTTTCAAAAGTCTTGGAGAGAATTTTATACAACAGAATTTATAATCATTTATCTGTAAACAATTTAATATATAGCAATCAATATGGATTCAAAAAAAATAACTCGACAGAACACGCAGTTCTCCAGTTTACAAGAAGTATTACTAACTCTTTTGAAAACTCCCAATATACAGTTGGGGTTTTTATTGACTTAGCTAAAGCTTTCGATACAATAGACCACAACCCTACCGGCACATCTAGTTTCTTTTTCGGAAATAAAACCTATATAGGCACGTGTTTTTCACGATCCAGGCGTAAACCAAAAGCTCGTGTATATTACGGGCAGTTTTACTAGAGTTTAACACGTGTTTTTTGAGGTTTTAAAGTCAAATTTAAATGTCGCATGTTTTTATCAGTGGTTTCACATTCGTTACGGAAAGTTATTACAATATAATACTACGTTTCCATAACGATGAAACCATTAATACTTTAACTGGTATTTATGGTATATAGTAACAGTTAATTTCACGGAATAAAAACCATTTATGATACGTGTTATTCTTTTTGTTTTAGAAGGTTTTAAAAACGCAACAGAAACCAAGCGTAACTATTTTCTGAGTTGTGCCGGCTGGGAATATTCTTTTAAATAAACTAAAGATTTACGGTATAAACGGAAGTGTTTTAAATTGGTTAAAAAGCTATTTAAATAATCGAAAGCAATTTGTATACGTTGATGTAGTTTCACCAGTAAACTTGCTTGATATAACCTGTGGAGTTCCTCAGGGATCAATATTAGGGCCTCTTCTTTTTCTTATTTACATCAACGATCTCCATAAAGTTTCAAATTTAATGACGATTATGTTTGCAGATGACACGAACTTATTTTTATCTCATAATGATATTACATTGTTATTTCAGAATATCAATAATGAACTAGTAAGAATTTCTGATTGGTTTAAGACAAATAAACTGTCTCTTAATATTGATAAAACGAAATGGATTTTTTTCCATCCAAATCACAAAAAAAATCTTATACCAAATGAAATGCCACTGCTTTTTATTGATAATATACTTCTAAAAAAAGTAACAGTTACAAACTTTCTTGGTATTTATATTGATGAAAATTTGTCATGGAAAAGTCACATAAAAAATTTGAGTAGTAAAATATCAAAAAGCATAGGAATTTTGTACAAAGCAAGGTGTTTTTTAAATAAACATACATTACTTAAACTATATTATTCGCTCATTCATTGTCACATTAACTATGCGAACATTGCGTGGAGTAGTACTAATAAAAGTAAACTGGAACCTCTTTATCGTCAACAGAAACATGTTGCACGCCTTATTAATTTTAAGGATCGATTTACTCATGCCAAGCCTCTATTAATTGAAATGAAAGTCTTAAATATATATGAGCTTAATATTTTTAACGTTATATGTTTTATGTTTAAATGTAAAAACAATATTTCTCCTGTACCTTTTCATAATTTGTATAACAAAAAAGAAAAAGCTAAGTACATTTTACGAAATGATAATAATATTCGTCAATCAGCTTATCAAACTAATTCTGGAAAATACTGTATTTCATTTCGAGGAGCATTACTTTGGAATAAAATAGTTTTAAAGAATTTTGACTTTTCTCAAGAAGTTAGCTATCACTCTTTCAAACAAAAACTTAAAAAAGTCACTTTTTTATTAGATGATATATCTATATTCTTTTAATTTTTTGTTTCTTTTTTTAACTTTATATTTAACACTGCATTAATAAATTTTATAATTTAACAATTTGTAAATAGTTGTTTAACACTTTTGTTAAAGGTATCTTAAAACTGTATAACAAAACCTTTAACAAAAAGTTTAACAATTGTGCTAAAGATATCTTAAAACTGTATAACGCATCTATGTATTTATAACGGAACCGTTTTTCTTTTTCTTTTTTTCTTTAAATTTGTTTATGTTTTCAATTCTTAATTCTTAATTATTTTTTATCTTCAAGTATGTTAAGTATATATTCCTATTGAAAGTTTATTTATTTTGAGAATATTTTATTAATACGAAATATTAACACGAAAATTTTTTAGCGGTTCTCGACGACAAGACCTTACGGTCTTCTACGAGTTCCCGCGTTCTTTTATTTCTTAATAACGATCATGTATATATATATACATTGTTAACGAATATTTATTAAATCACAAAGTTGTAAAATTAAAGAACAAACAAAAAAAAAAAAAAAAAAAAAAAAAAAAAAAACATAGTTAATGTTCTTTTATCTACGTTCATTTAAAAACTTAAGGAGTTGTAAAAGTTCCATATGGGGCTGTCCATTAATTATGTAAACAAATTTTTCAAAATTTTTACCTCCCCTCCCCCTTGTCAACAGTTTGTCAAATTTCCAGAGATCTCCCCCCCCCTTCCCCTTATAAATTACGTTAATTTATGATTCCCCCTCCCCCTATACGAAGAAGCTACGCTACAAATTTTCCGTTATTTAAGCAATGAAACTCAAAAAAAAAAAAAATTATTAACATCGACCTTCCCCTCCCCTTGTCAACAATTGGCGATTTATCTTGTTCTATCTCCACTTTAAAAAAAAATGAGTCATTGATCGGGTTATGTACCTCAGAATAATGTTTTTCTATTGTATTGAAACCTAAGTTATAAGTAAAAAAGTTTCGGAGAAAACGTAAGTTAAAAAGTTGTTTTTATATGCCAACTGCCAAAGTTTTTATTTTTTAAATCGTTTTATCTCAAAACTCAAAGATGTGGAGACAGAACAAGATAATTCTAACATCGCGAATTGTCAAAAAAGTTCAGACCCCCTCCCCCTATTTTGTTGACATCATTAATTGACAACCCCTAACTTGAACTCTTATTATTACTTAGATTTTTTTTTTTTTGAAACAAAGTAAAAAATTACTTTGTTTTGCTTGCGTCTCGCCACGTGAACTATAGTTACGAGCTAAAAAGTTATAATTACAGTTTATATGATTATTCAAAAATATACTTTATTTATTTTTATAAAATTTCTCATTTTATTAAACGTGTTTTTAAAATCCAAAACATTATTTAGTTAATTCGGTTCAAAAGTCTAAACTCGTCTTTCAGTTAAATTTAGGATACATATACGGTTTAAATTAGTTTTTCATTTAAATTCGGTCTACGCATATGATTTAAACTCGTCTTTCTGTTAAATTCGGTTCTTGAAAAATGGTCGGACTAGGATTTTTGCCTATTTAAGGCCGTTTTCCACAAGACGAAATATTCGCGCGAAGCGAATTTTTTCGTCATTTAACATTTTTGGTAATTTTTCTGATTTTTTTTTCGCTACAGCGTTTCGTTGCAGCGAAAAAAAGTTGGATTCAAGGCCGTTTTCCACAAGACGAAAAGTTCGCGCGAAGCGAATTTTTTCGTCGTTAAGCATGCGCAGATTAAACATTTTTGGCGATTATACTGCTACATTGTTTCGCTGCAGCGAAAAAAAAAGTCGGATTCATTTCGACTTTTTGCGAATCGACATAAGCGAAACCCAATCAAGTTTTGAATATTATATCACGTGGTGTCAACATTTAAAAAAAGCGAAAACATGTTTTTAAAGTAACAAAAAACAAAATTCTTAACCTAGCGTTCTTATTAATTTTATATAAACTTACTCTTAAATTTGGCAAGCATGAGTAAATTCATCAAACAAGGGGCAAGACTTACATAAAAAAATGACCAGATTTATATAGAAAACTAAATCGAGAATTTACAAATATAAATTTTCACACTGTCAATAACAAAAGTTACACTTCATAAGAATATTTATCTTTAAGTGGCTACGCGAAGATAAATCTTTTTGTGAAAAATTCTACATAGAGTTAAACCTGCTGTTCCTTCTTGCAGTAACAGTTTTTTAATCGAAATGTTCATATCAGAGTTTAGCATTTATTTTCTTATACTTTTTGTAAAAAAAAAACCTTATATTAAATGATTATATTACAAAATAATATCACATCTTACATATAAAGGCAGAAATTGCTTCCGAAACAATAAGAACGTTCTAGAACTTGTTCAATTTTTTTTTTAAAATATTCCAAAAGAATTTCCTATTTAGAAAGTAAAGAGGTACCCCGATATGTATTTTATTTTATATCTCTTACTTATGCGATACAATCATCATCACTTGAATCAAAATTTATTAATTTTGAAGTATACTAGTTACCAACAATGACACTTATTTTTGGAATAATGTTTCTAGCTTATTTTGTGCGATTGACAATTCCTCTCCCTACAGAAAGTCTCGTCGAATGCGTCGATGACGACAAGTTTAAAACTTCAGATGGTTCTTATTTACAATGCAAACTTTCTTGTCAGTGTCCATCTGATAATCAAAAGGAGGTTCATATATCTTATGCAGGATGTCAGAAATGTTGTTGTAGCAATATGGATTATAAACGTATTGAAAAAGATCTTCTAGAGACCAACAAAAGTATATTTGTGTTTATGTTTTATCGTGAACTTTTTATTATATTTTATTATATATACTTTTTTTTTTTTTTAAGGTATATTTAAAAATTAAATTATTTTAGGCCGTATGTATATATATATATATATATACATATATATATATATATATATATATATATATATATATATATATATATATATATATATATATATATATATATATATATATATATATATATATATATATATATATATATCAGTAGCGTAGCGAAGGGCCCGCAGCCGCGGGGAGGCCCAGAGTTATTAGGGGCCCAAGGCAATAAAGAAAAAGTTAAAAAAAAGTGTCAGTACAATAAATAACATGCGTATATCATTAGTTTGTGTTTTAGAATACCGTTTTTTTATTTTCATGTATAACTTATTTGTCTAGAAGGAAGGTAAAGGCAAGGTGGTGGTGGGGGGGGGGGGGGAAGAAATAGAAAAGAAGTAATTTAGGGGCTCGGATTAAATTTTTGTGGGGGGGCCAATTTTTTGTCGCTACGCTACTGATATATATATATATATATATATATATATATATATATATATATATATATATATATATATATATATATATATATATATATATATATATATATATATATATATATATATACACATTTTAATCTTAAACATAGTCATTAACCAAAGTAAATCAAACATTTTATCTCTAATTCATGGGTATGATTTTATTACCTTCCCAAAAGATAAGGCAGAACTATTATTTGCAAATAACTTTCCTCTATTTTGACTCTTGAATCTAATGGTCTTACTCTTTCTGCCATTCTAGTTAATCAGGTTAACCTGTTTTTAGATATTCAAATCACTCTGACAACATTCTTTTTGTGGTCTTACATAATTGCCTACCAAAATTCTTTTCAATTCTAAAGTATTTGATAAGTGCTTGACTGAATGCCTGCCTGCTGAAAAATAGCATCTGTGGTTCCAACTTTAAAAAACTCTAGGAAACTCTCTGTCTTCTATAGCATTCGATCAGCCTTTTCTATTAATAACAAGTAATATTATTATAACAAATGTAATATTATTTTTATAGTACCATTTTATTTTTACACATTTAAATAAAAGATGGATTTATATATATGTTTGATGTTTTTTTATTTAAAAATGTATTTAATACGAAAAAATGTTTTACTTAAATTTTTTATAAGTAATCTTTTTTAGGTAGTTTTTATTATTTTTTTTATTTATAACCTTTAAATAAAGTTCAATAAAAAAAGTTTTTAACTTAGTTTTGTAGGCTTTTTGTCGATTCGTTTTTGATTTTTTGATTTTTATATTTTTTACATCAGATTTTTTACTTTTTATTTTGTAAATTTATTTTGAATGAATAAATTAAAACTTTTTAATACCTGTTGTAATGTTTAACACTTGTTATTATATGCCGTTCAATTTCATAGATTGCAGGATGCTAACCAATCTTATTGGTTAGCATTCTGATGGGTTGTATCTACAAGTTAACAGTATTTTTTTATTTTATAAAGAAATATAATTCTATGATTTATATAACTAATAATTAATATGAAAATTTTTCTAAATGGACTAATATCGGTTTTTAACATACATCATTTTTATTTAAGTTTTTATTTTTATTAATCTTTTAAATATTAAAGAGTATAAGTTTTTGATCAAAGTGTAAAAACTGAATTTTTTTTTATATCGAATATTTTTCTGTAATTTACTTTCCTAGATAGGGAAATTTGATACACTACGTTTTCCTTGGAACTCTACACAGTGGAAGGGAATATTATTTTTATGCCAAAACTATGTTTGTGGTTTTTGTTATTATAATTGTTATAATTAAATTATACTAGCAGTAAGCAACCCGTAATACGCGTTGTTAGTAAATAAAATTAAAAAAAACCGCGAATAGAAAAGCCTAGAAACTACTTTAAAATAGAAAAGTCTAGAAAATGACGTAATTCGACTAATAATATTAAATTAGCGTATTAATATTAGAAAAGTGGGGATAAAATTTAAAATTATTACAATCAAAAGTGTGTAATGATACACACTTTTGATTGTAACAATTTTTTAATACGCATCTCTTTTTAGTCGATTGTTTTAATTTGTAGAATAATTTATACCGTATTTAAATATATAAATTAAATTTGAGAATTACCAAAATATAATAGGCTAAATTTGTATAATTGTGTCTCACTCTTCCCTAAACAAACGCGATCGCGTAATTCTGTGCGTCAAACGTGCACGCTAGCACACATAAAACTCTTAATATGCAAAAAAAAAAAAGGAAATATTAAATGATTTTTACGTTTTAAGATACTAACATATTAAACTATTGACTTTTTTCATGATTTGCAATGCTTTCATATTTCTTATGATTTGCAATGCTTTTATATTTCTTATGATTTGCAATGCTTTCATATTTCTTATGATTTGTAATGCTTTTATATTTCCTATGATTTGCAAAAGAAGGGTCAAAAGATTCTAGCAAATGTTATTTAACAGTGGGTTCTTTTGAAAATAGATTAATAATTAGTTTAATCAAAATAACCGTGGAACTTTTTATTTGCTACCACATATGTTCATAACTGAATCGCTTTTTGTTAAAAGGGCGTAAGTCAAGTATTTTAGTAAAATAAGTTTGATATGGTTTTGGATTTTAAAGATGAAATTTTTGGATTTTAAAGATAAAGTTGCAATTTTGAGCAAGTCGAGCAATCTGAAAGGGAAAAACATCGATATAAACGAGGATTTCTGTTCTGAAATAACGCAAATCCGGAATAGTTTGAGTCAAAAATGAAAATTAAACGAGCAGCTGGTAACCCAGCAGGTACAATGACGTTGAAATAACGTTGAAACAACGTCGCAAACCGACCATATACCACGTTGAAACAACGTTGAAATTTGGTTGAATTGGAAATAAAATCCGACGTCGAAAACTACGACGTTGAAACAACGTCGATGATTACGTCGTTTCAACGTTGATCTAACGTCTTATCGACTATATATCAACCATATTTCAACTTTGAATAGGTGATATATTCGATTGATACGTAGTTGATAAGACATTAGAACAACGTTGAAACAACGTAAATTCAACGTTGATTTTTGTTTTTTATTTTGGTTAAATCCAATTAACTAAAAAATTATCTCAACTTTAATTGCAATAAAATAATACAATAAAAAAGCAATAATTTGCGCAGAGGATATTATATTTCACGTAAATTAATCAGATACAACTAAATTGCTTCAACGGACTTTATATACAATGCAAAAATGTTTGAAAAAAAAAAGTTTTATTTATCAGTAATATATTTATCAATTTATCAATAATAACTATTATCAATAGTTCCAGAACAACTAGGAAAAAGTATGAATGTTATACATCGGGTGAATTACCTTTTACGCGCCGATCACCACCATTTGATCTGTCGAGTGCGTATTTTAATAAAGTCATTATTCTTTTTCTTATTTCGGTAACTGTAGCAGTCACTTTAATTGACAAAACGCTCTCTATAAAAAAGGTATTGCCTGAGTAATTTGCATCAAATACATCAAAAAGTTAAAAATAAAATAGCATTAAAAAAACGAACTGTGATTTTTAAAAAATATATAATTTTACACTTAACTTACAAGTAAATACCTAATGTTTGTTCCTTTAAACTTCTCTTTACCTTTACCGCCAGCCATATTAAATTTTGATTATAAACCGTTGGTCAACAACCTGCATTATACATTGTTATTATTATTACAGTTACATTAAAAATTGCTAAAACTAAGTAAAAATAGTATCAAACTTTTTATATTTACCAGTGTCATTTTCTTTAATATGACTGTAGAATAAACAACCAAGTTCACACAAATTATAATTCTAAAATAGAATTTAATGAGGAAAAAATTCCTTTAATTTTTATGTACTTTTGAAAAAAAACTTATAAAAATAATAATATTTTTATAAAAGTTCTGAAGACTCCTACAAAAATTGCTATAAAAGTTTTTTTTTCAAATATGATAAAGACTTTATAAAGAAATTTTTACACAAAGTAGAGAAATTAATCAATAAAAAGTTCTGAAAAAAGTTAATAAAAAAACTTTATTTTTAAACAAAAAGTTCAACATACTTTACAAGTTATGAGACACTTTGTCAGGTTAAAAGTTTGATTAAGGTTGCATGCTGTCATACACTAAATATAAAAAAAACGAAACACCTGTTAAACTAAAAATTAATTTTTATTATTAGAAACAAGCCTTAGAAGAAATAATGTATATTTAAATTCTGTAGAATGGTAAAATCGTCATCGTCTCATATAAATTTATTACAAATGTCTCCTGATTTCTTATAATACTTAATTTTGTAAACTACACCAACAACTTCTATAACTTCTGCTAAATAAAGCCTCTAGGCTTTATCTAGGCTCTACCTAGCTTTATCTATTTTATTTCGGCCAACTTGATGATTAAAAAACTCAGAAAAATTTTACTTAAAGTAAGTATATTTACTCCAAAATAAATTTCATCAGAACTTTCATCATTTAAAAACTAAAAGATAATTTGTTTTGTTATTTTAGGTGTATCAGTTAAAATATGCAATTTTCTTTTACACCTATTATGTGTTTTTTTGTATTAGTTGTTATTCTTAACCTGGCTTTGGAATGAGGTCGTATTATTTAGGTAAAACAATAAATAATATTGATGGTAAACTCACAGGAGCCCTTTCTCATAAATTAAATGATGTCGATGGTGAAATGGCAGGAGCAGTTTTAACACCAATACTATCATTAGAAATAGAAACTTAAGTATTCACTATTGGCCTATCAGTAAGATTTGCAGCTAAAATATTTAAAGCAATAAAAATTCTTTCACCCATGTTCCCCAGGGCTGTCCTGAAGGGGGCAAAGGGGTGTCTAGCCCCTGGTGATTTGTCATTTTTTGTTAGTTATTCTGGAAAGACAATCTGGTGATCAACTTTCTGGAGGAATATATTGGTTTCCTACTTATAATAAAAGTAAGTTTTAAATGTCTTTTCCAAAATACGGTTTCTTACCAAACCGTAATGCAAGTAAGAAAAAGAATTGATACAGGGAAAGAGTTTGGTCCAAGGAGACCACCTTCTAAACGCAAGAAAACACCAAGAGCGGACAGTATAATCAGAAATATCTGCCTGTAAAACAGAAAAAAGCCACTAAGCTTACCCATGAAGCTGTAATTGTTGTGTCAGACCGGACCATTTGTAGAAGGCTAAAAGAAGAGGGACTGATGTCCAGCCAAAAAAGTCAAAAAGTGACAAAAAAATTCAAAAATATTAAAAATAATGTCAAAAATCTTATATTTATGCAAGATGGTGCAACATGCCACACAATAATAACTGTTATGGCTTAGTTGATGTATTGCTATGGCCAGACAATTCGCATGATCTTAATGCCATAGAAAACATTTGGGAAATAGTACAGCAAAAGATTGGGAAAAAAAAATCTTACTAATAAGCAAGATCTTATGGAAGAGATTATCAAGATCTGGCATAATAACCCAGAGTTGACAAAAACTATAAAAAATAAATTGCAAGCATGCCACAATGCAATGAAGCAGTTATTGCAAATAAAAGTGTTTTTGCAAAATATTTATACTTTATATATATTTTATATAATTTATCATAATAATCAATAAATATTCAAAATGTCTATCTTTATTTATTTATTTTTATCAAGTACAACTTTATAAATAAAAGAAAAAACTTTAAATTGAACCATTATTATATATATATATATATATATATATATATATATATATATATATATATATATATATATATATATATATATATATATATATATATATATATATATATATATATATATATATATATTTATATATATAATATATTCATATAAGCACATGTATGTATATATACATGCATATATATGTATGTTTATTTATGTACATATATATGTATGTATATATAGAGTAAAAAATAAGGTTAAGTATGTGTTACAAATCAACCTTTGTTATTTAAAGTTGTTCTTTAGCTCAAGGAAATACAAAAGTAAGAGAAAACAGTTACAAAAAAAATTATAATCAGACATAAAAAAAAAAAGATTTATTTTATGTCTGATTAGAATTCGTCAAACTTTTAAAAATATATGCTACACAGATTTTTAACACAAGTTTAAAACAAACTATAATAAAAAGATTCAAAAGATTTTTTATTTAAAACTACTTTTAACAAACCTTTGCATCACATTTATTTGTATTTGTCTTAATGGTTTTACCTCCAATTTCAGAAAGTTTGTTAACCTAAAGATTTAAGAAAATAATTACACCACATTATTTTTAAAGTATATTTATAAAAAGTTACAAGTAGATTAACTTAGGCTAAGTTATTAATAAATACTTAATCAAAAAACAATAAAAAAACCTGCAAAAAGTCATGGTTTGAAACAACTCATCACTTCTGACCTCAACCAAGAATCATTTAAACTGTTATCATAATCATTAAATTACTGCTGCAAGTTCATCCATAGAATTTCAGAACTATTTGTCATAATATTACTTTAATTACTGGAAAGAGTTTTTACTAACATCTCTTTCTAACAATAAAGATATATCAGAAAGACAAAAGAACCAAACATTAATTAATTTCTAAAAGCGTTGAAACACAAGAACAAAAAATTTATAAAATAAAACATTATTCATAAATTAAATAAAATGTATTAATTTAGCAACCAAAGAAATGTGTAAATCACTGAAGCATAGAAAAAAATGTTCAAAATCTTTTCTTCCTAAATCAACTTGCAGACAGACAATTAATACCTTGAGCTACAGTATGTGGAGTATGCATAAAAATTGTTTTCTGTTTCTTTTTTTTGCGTTACAGGAGTAAATATTTGCTTACTATTCTGTTGGTTACTATGTTTTCTCTTGCATAAGCATGGTAGTGGCTTCTATAAAAATTAATATCAAAATATAACTAATAATACTTGAATTAAGTATCTTTTGAAATAGTTACCGTTTTCTGAACCTGATTCTATCTGAGTATCACTAGTAGAGGCAAATTCAAATTTATTACATAACTCATGATCTAAGAATATTCATTCAATTTAAAAATGTTTTAAATGCATTATATAATAAAGAATATATAATAAAGAATATATCTAAACACTGAAAACAACATATACAGAATGAAAGCATGTTAAAAAAACAAGGAAAAAAAAGTAACGACTTAAGGTTTATATTAAAAAAAAATTACATTATCTCCATGACATTTAATTTTGAGCAGCGTAAATCTGTATTAGTTAGATGCGGTTTATGCATTTCATTGAAACAACTTATTACATATAATGATGGCCAGCACAAAAAATTATCAATCGAATTTTCTCTCTTTATTTCTCTGTATTTTCTATCCAAACAGCTCGAATGAACATTTTGCATGCCCTACAATACTTTTCCAACTGGAAAAGTATAGTAGAAAATTATATAGAAAAAATACTTATATATTAAAAATTTGTTCATGTAAAATAGCTAACAGAAAAATACAACTTTAAACTGCACGCTATAAAACATTATATAGTTGCTAAAATTTGCTAAATTTTTATGTTGATCCTTCTACCAACCAATATCATGGACTAAAGGAGCATGCACAAATTCTTTTTTATACAACTTTACAAGAAAAATCTTTAAAAATTTAATAAAAATTTTTTAATATAAAAAATAGGCCGTGGATAGAGTGCCGAAAGTCGGCACTCTAACGAAATATGCTTATAGTGCCGGAAGCCCGTTTATTGGTTAAAAAAAATCACGTGCCAAAACAAATTCCGATATCATATATTTTAAATTCCAATCATTGGAAAAATATTTGAACTATATATTGGAAAAATTTCATTTCATTTATACTTTGAAGATGTCAACTAGTTTTGCATGCAAAGATATTTTTTTATCATTTGAAGATTTAAAATCTACTATTAAGAAATATGAAGATTCTCATTTTGTGCAGTTGTGGATTCGTGACGCAAAAACAATTGAAGCAGCTCGAAAAACCATTCCAAGAAAAGCTGCTTCAATAGCTCCACAGATAAAGTATTATTATATAAAGTACTGTTGTATACATGGCGGAAAAAAGTTTACAAATAAAGGCAATGGAAAACGTCAAACTTCGTTAGTAGTTGTTTTATTATAATAATTTATTATCATTAATGAAAAGTTTATAATAAAATAAGATTTAAAAAATAAATTGTTAATAACTTATTTGTGCATAGGAAATAAACCATGTTCTAACACAAATGTTTTATTTCATCAAAAGTTAGAATATTTATTTCATGAAAAAATAACTAATTTTAAACATGCTTATTATAGGACTTATAAAAAAGAGTGTCCATTCTTCTTAAGTTTTAAAGCATCAGAAGATGGACAAACATTAATCTTGCAAGATTTAAACAATGAACATAATCATGAAGTATCTGAGGTAAGTTATAAGTACTTATAAAATTTTTTTTTGATAAAGACCATTTATTTCAGGTTCCTTATAGAGTGGTTGAAAAAGGGAAAATAATTAAAACTACACCATATATTTCAAGTATTTGTAAACATTGTTAATATTTATTATCAAAAAGAAAAATCTGAAACATTGTGTTAAAATTAGGAAAATATGTTCCATTTTCTCATGGCATACCTGTTGTTGATTTTATGATACAATCTCCTGAAAAATGTGAATTGAATCTTGAAATGTCCTGGAGTTTCATTTATATAAATGCCCAAAGAAGTTTCTGCCCAAGAAGTTTTCCAAGTGACATCCAAAATTCTTTGTTTCTACGACTTAATTCAGTTCTTAATTTGTTCATTCGTCTGGTATCAACAACATGGTCATAACCTAAGATCAGTCACTTACAACAACTTAACTATTCCACTAAAACAGACAACTGAACATGGAATTAATTCGATTACATACCAGTGTATCCTTTCTTGAAACACCCTTCCGAACACCCTAAAATCAGATTTCATCCCTAGGTCCAAGAATCTGTTCTTAAGGTCACTCCATCATTTCTACCTAAAAAGTTACACTTAACTTCATTCTTTACCTCTATAACTTTTTTTTTTTTTTTTTATGTGTGTGTGTGTGTGTATAAGTACATCTTATAATTTTTTATTTGTGCATGTATATATATTAACACATTATAATAAATAATTTACCTATATCTTACCTTAAGTTCTGTTTTATGGGTGTTGCTGTGAAATTCTACTTTTATTATGTGGTTAATTTATTTCTTTTATTATTATTATTAATATTATTGTTGTTATTTGTTTTTTCTTTATCTTATTTAGGTCATTGCGTTTTATTAGTAAATCACCATTTGCAATTACACGTGTTTTTGTAAAATTCTTATTAACACAATATATATATATATATATATATATATATATATATATATATATATATATATATATATATATATATATATATATATATATATATATATATATATATATATATATATATATATATATATATATATATATATATATATATATATATATATATATATATATATTGCTTGATTATTGAATTTTGTGACTGCCAAGTAACCTGGAAAGGTGTCAGGATTAGACCATATTAAATTATATGTTCTGTTTATTTTCTTTATTATAATGAATAAAGAATTGCTTTTTAAAATAGATTTTGTATAAACATTTACCAAATCAAAGAAGACTTCCCAATTATGCTATTGCAAAAGCAGAAATCTTGTTACGCTTAAAAGCTAATAAAAAACTTCTACAACAAGAATTGTCAAAAGAGACTGGAAAAATGATAACTCTTCGTGACTTATCAAATATTGCTGCTTCTGCGTGCAAAAGTGATACCCGAAATAATTTAACAAGCTTTGTTAAGACTTTAAAGGAAAAATACAGTAAGAAAGTTATGAAATAAGATTTTAACATAAGTAATAAAATAATAATTTTTTTTGTAAATTATCATATTTATAATTATTTTCATTTTTGATTTTTATTTTGTTACATTTTGTGCATGCTCTTTTTTCAAATATATATGTTTATATATATATATATATATATATATATATATATATATATATATATATATATATATATATATATATATATATATATATATGTATATATATTTATAAATATATATACATAAACATATACATATACATATACATATACATATATATATATATATATATATATATATATATATATATATATATATATATATATATATATATATATATATATATATATATATATATATATATATATATATATATATATATATATATATATATATATATATATATATATATTTATAAAATTTTCAAATTCAAACATTTTAAAAGACATATATTTTGGTTGGGGAGGGAATACATACCCCTAATCCCCCTAGATTCGTCACTTTATAAATATATGTATTTTAGATGCTAATGTAGATGTTTTAACGGATGCAGAAAATAATTTACAAGGGCTTTTTTTCCAAGATATTTCAATGCATAGTGTTTACAATGCATATCCTGAATTTTTATGCATGGATGCAACTTATAAATTATTAGAAATTCATTTGCCAGTATATATTCTGCTATGTGAAGACGGAGCTGGTTAGTTTGGATTGCTTCTTTATATAACTTTAGTTACTAATTTTAATTTTGGTTACTGTTTTTTTTTTTTGTTTGATTGATTTTTGAAATTAGCTTTAGCTTTAAAATTTAGCTTGTTACTACAAATTAAAATTTAGCTTGTTACTACAAATATTTTTCATAGGTGAAAGTGAAATAGCAGCTGTCGGTTTGCTTGCACGTGAAGATGCTGCATCTCTGAGGTATGATTTATTAACTATATCTGGCTTTGATGAAATTACTTTATAACAGATAAAACTAATATTAAATAAAACCATCTGACAGTATTAGGTGTCCTTGAGTCACACACCAAAAAATTCTTACAAAAAATATACATAGAAAATAGATTATGTGAAAGCTATGAAATTTTTTGTACATAATTTTTAGTTGGTTCATTGAAAGATTCAAGAGTTATAATATTTCTTGGCCAAAGACAAATGTTTTCATGACAGATAAAGACTTGAACGAAAGAGATGTATTGCGTGGTGCTTTTCCGGGGGTATCTCTATTACTCTGTTTATTTCACACCCTTCGGTAATAGTCATTGTTTATATGTCACTAATTATTTGATTAAGGAATATTCTCTTGTTCTGATTCTAGTTACGCTTTTTTTTTAATTTGTACCTGTATTTATTGATTATCTACAGAATCTTATAAATTTTGAGTTTTCTAATATGCCAACACCATCTTGTCTTTCAGAACTTTTAGTCGTGAAATTACAACTGCCAAGCTTGGGATTACAAGTGGGGAAAGAATTTCATCTCTTGAGTTTATTCAGAAATTGGCCTATGCTACCTTAGAGAAAAATTATGACGAACTATATAGACTATTTGTTTCATCAGCTCCATCCACTGTTATAGATTGTTATAACAACAATTGGCATAATATTCGTGATGAGTGGGTTTTTGGTCTAAAATTTGTGAGCGGAAACCTCATGAACAGCACCAATAACCGGCTAGAAAATTTCAATGGAAAGTTAAAAGAAGTCATTGACTGCAATAGCTCTTTAGAAAACTTTCTTGATAAATTCTATGTTGTTCTAACATCAATGCGCAATGAAAGAGATCATAGGACCATTTTTCAAATGCAAAAAGTTTCTGTTGATGTGTTTGATCCTAATTCTGCTGAGGCAGCTTATAAAAAAGTTTTGACATTGTATGCTGCTCGACATGTTCTAAAACAAATGAGCTTGTTTAAAGAAATTATATTGTTACCAGGAGAACATGGCCAGTTCATAGTAAACAGCCATGAAGGTAGTCATATAGTGACTTCAAATTTTTGTTCATGCATGTTTCGAAAGTCAATGAACTTACCATGTCGACACATATTTGCTGCTCGCCAGTTGCTTGGGATAAATTTATTCGATACTGAGTTGTGTTCTGAGAGGTGGACATTAAAGTACTATTGTCAACATCAACGGGCCTTTAGTACCCAAGTCACGGATGGAAAGCCTGGAGCTGTAGATTTTCATGTTGCTCCAAAAGTAAAAGTGCATTCTCAGCATGAGAAGTTTAAACTTGCCATACAGGAGACATCACTTCTTGCTACCCTTGTATCTGAGTCCACTTGAACAACGTCTTAGTCTTTTGCGAACTTTAAGTAAAGGTTGGTCAGATGGAAAGGTAATGGTACTTAACGAACTTATTGAAGAAGATGATTTAGTAACGTGTGAACAAATATCTAAACAAACAGGAATATCATCTCATACATCAATAGCAGCAACATTAGTTTTTTCTGATGTTAATTTAACAACATTTTCTGCAGTCGGAACAGTTAATTCAACTTGTTTACCTGTTAGTGTTGATGTATCAACCTTACAAGCTGGTATTTGTTCAACAAGTTCTTCTACTACAGTTAGTGCATCTAAAAACGTTGCTAGCACATATTCAATAAATTCATTGGAATGTGCAGCACACGTAAACGATGAAGTCACTTTAATAGTTCCAAAAGTACTCAATAAAGAAAGTATATCAGTGTCACAGATAGGTGCACAATATGAAATTATAAATAACAAATTTTTATCAGAGCAAGCTGAAATTGCAGAAAAAGAACCATATCAGCAAGAAGAGTTGACATCTGGGAAGAGTGATGCAGGTGCAGGTTAATGTATAGTAGTATAATATTGGTAAAACAACAAATAAATTATTTATAGACTTCATTAACTTCATTTTATTTTATTGTAGATTCTTTTAATTTACTAATTTTATTGTAGATTCTTACTTGGCACAGATTCACGTGCCTAAACGTGTCAAACACTGTGGGCGTCCTAAAGGTTCTACTTTAACTACTATTGGTCTACCTAAAAAACGACAATGTCAGTTGCATGAAGGGCTAGTACCTTTTTTAAAACTTCATCCGTCTAAAAGACATGCTAGTATGTATAACCAATTTTGTAGACTGCAACTTGTAGTTTACTTTATTGATTGGTATTTTTTAAGTTTAATGTACTAGCTAAATTTTTATTTCCGGCTAATTAAATAATACTGACTATATATTTTTTTTGTAGTGATGCTGGGTTGGTTTTTGAAACCAGATGATGTCCAGAAAGCTCTTTCTGGCATTCTTATACAGAGTAGTTGTATAGAAAAAAGAGTGAATTGTATTTCTTCAGCTATTCTTGATGAAAGTGCTCTAGGATCTCTTTTGTCTCTGCAATCATATTTTACTGCAGATGGATGGAAAGTGCTCAATGAAATAATTGATGTCAAGTGTCAGCAACGAATTTGGCCTTGTGCTTTGTGCCAAAAAAGCACTTCCGTGGGCAATGACATTGGGGGCTCAATAGCATGTGATTCCTGCCTTTTGTGGTTTCACAAAAAATGTGTTGGCAAGAAAGAGGGTTGGTTTATAAAATCAAAATACTGGTTTTGTCGTTTTTGTTCAACTGTTTGATTGGAAATTATACATGCCTTTGTTTTATTTGGTATTAAATGGTTTACTTTATTGTTGTATTTTGTGTCTGACACATTTTAATATTTTTACAAACATTTTTACAAATATTTAAATAGCAAAACTTCTATGCAGTTTTAATACTTTTTGGGTTTCCAAGTGGTGTTTAATTATGTTCCCAACTGTTGATAAATGTATTTTATTATTACAATTATTATTATTATTATTATTATTTATTCTTCAATCCTTTAAACGTATTCAAAACATGCAATAATCTTAACATTAATATGCCAGTTAACATTTAATACCACAAACAAATCGTAATCGTAAATAATGTAGAGCTAGTTTAGAGTTTTTTCTTTACTTGAGCTGCAATTAACTAGTTAAATTAATATTCATGCATATAATAATCAGTTTAGTTTTAGAGCTAGTTTAGAGTTTTTTTCTTTACTTGAGCTGCAATTAGTTAGTAAAATTCTTATTCAAGTATTTTATGATCAGTTTAGTTTTAGAGTTAGTTTAGAGTTTTTTTATTTACTAAAGCTGCAATTAATTAGTTAAATTAATATTCATGCATATAATAATCAGTTTAGTTTTAGAGCTAGTTTAGAGTTTTTTTCTTTACTTGAGCTGCAATTAACTAGTTAAATTAATATTCATGCATATAATAATCAGTTTAGTTTTAGAGCTAGTTTAGAGTTTTTTTCTTTACTTGAGCTGCAATTAATTAGTTGAATTAACATTCAAACATATAATGATCAGTTTAGTTTTAGAGTTAGTTTAGAGTTTTTTTCTTTACTTAAGCTGCAATTAATTAGTTAAATTAATATTCATGCGTATAATAATCAGTTTAGTTTTAGAGCTAGTTTAGAGTTTTTTTCTTTACTTGAGCTGCAATTAGTTAGTAAAATTCTTATTCAAGTATTTTATGATCAGTTTAGTTTTAGAGTTAGTTTAGAGTTTTTTTATTTACTAAAGCTGCAATTAATTAGTTAAATTAATATTCATGCATATAATAATCAGTTTAGTTTTAGAGCTAGTTTAGAGTTTTTTTCTTTACTTGAGCTGCAATTAGTTAGTAAAATTCTTATTCAAGTATTTTATGATCAGTTTAGTTTTAGAGTTAGTTTAGAGTTTTTTTATTTACTAAAGCTGCAATTAATTAGTTAAATTAATATTCATGCATATAATAATCAGTTTAGTTTTAGAGCTAGTTTAGAGTTTTTTTCTTTACTTGAGCTGCAATTAGTTAGTAAAATTCTTATTCAAGTATTTTATGATCAGTTTAGTTTTAGAGTTAGTTTAGAGTTTTTTTCTTTACTTAAAATTATTATTAAAGCATATATTAATCAGTTTAGTATTTTATTAGTTGAACACGCTCCTTACAATTTTGTTTTTTTATATTTTGTTCTAATTTAGATGAGTTTATGGGACACATGAACACTCTGGCTTCTAAGATGCATGCTGGGAGTTATTGTTGAGTAATAATTTAGTGAGTTTAATGAAAGTTGAACGATTGCAAATCTTATTTTTGAATTTTTGTTAACTTTTTCTATTTATTATATTATTGATAACATTTAATTGGTAAATAGAAGTATTTTCGCTGCTTTTATTCAGTGACAAGGAACAACATCCTAATTTTTTTTGTTATATTCTATTATTATTTAATTTTTTTAGTTTTACCAAAACAAAGGCTGAAAATTGTGTATGCACTGTACCATTTTTATCACAAACTGGTTGAGTTATATGTACTGAATCTTTTATGTTTTGAATATATATTTTATACAAGT
Source organism: Hydra vulgaris (assembly GCF_022113875.1). Taxonomy (NCBI): domain Eukaryota; kingdom Metazoa; phylum Cnidaria; class Hydrozoa; order Anthoathecata; family Hydridae; genus Hydra; species Hydra vulgaris. Next base: position 6,501,468 of record NC_061160.1, on the reverse strand, counting down.
TTAAACATGTTACTTTTTATGATATTGTTATATTTTATTTTTATTTTTCTTTAGTTTTACCGTTACCATCATTTGGAATTAGTTTGCTGGCTGTTGAGATATGGTTTTAACTAAAGTAAACTTTCATGATTTGAAATTTATTTTATTGATCATTAGCCAACAGCTATCAAAGAAGTCTATTCAACACAAGGAACTGGACCCTCTGGTGTATTGCCAGAGATGTTGAAAGCTTCAGGGGATGTGGGTGTCAGTGGATGTCATATCTTTACAATGCATTTGTACTTGAAGGTAAAATTGCTCCAATATGTGGTTCATACTGAGGAATTGAACTACTTGCCAGGTAATAATTATTTTAGAAAGAATTATTGCAAACAAAAAATAAGGAGCAGTATATTTATCAATAACATGCAATTTGGTTTTATGTCAGGAAAAGGACTGGATATCAGAATGTAAAGATACAGATGTTTCGATATCAGCATATAGGATGCTAAAACGATGATAATGATGATGATGATAATGATGATGTTGATATTGATGATAATGATGACGATGATGATGATGATGATGATGATGATGATGATGATGATGATGATGATGATGATGATGATGATGATGATGATAATGATGATGATGAAGTTTTTAAAGTTAAACAGTGTAGAAATGTTTAAGGAACAATCGGTAAAAATATCATTTGTGATAAAAATATTCATTCATAATGATGATGATGATGGTAATGATGATGATTAAACTAAGTCATCATATGATGACTTTAAGCTTAAGCATTTATTAGTTGCTTGTTTTTAAGCGGATAATAACTTTCTTTCAGGTCGTTACTAGTAAGTCTAGTAGCAAGTAATGTTGTGTAATGATGTGTAATATTATTGCTAGTAGCAGTCTTAAAACATTAGTAATAGCATAGCAATAACATATTAGCAACAGTAATATATACAAAGTATAGCAATTTCTCAAATAACATGAAATGTCATAATGTACATATGTACATATTTAATATTAGATTTTAGCAATATAGTAATAATAATAGTTTTTTACAAAATGTAATGTTAGGGTAACAATTGGTAAAAATATCTTTCATTTTCAGTTAAAATAAAAAAATAATATGAAAAAAAACCAGTTAAAAACATTTAACTGTTTATTAATTTCAACATCCTATTGTGTGTGTATGTGTGTGTGTATGTGAGTGTGTGTGTGTGTGGTGTGTGTGTGTGTGTGTGTGTGTGTTTATGTGTGTAAATACTTATATTTGTAAATTAAAGTTTTTCCATTTCCATTTACTGTTAACAAAAGTTAATAAAAATTGGGAATCTACTTTTTTTGAAAGTAACAATATTTTCACATTATTTCTAAAGATTTTATAAATCTTATAGTAGATTAAAAATAGATTTTATAAGTCTGCTTATAAATGTTCTTCTGATAAATGGTTTAAGTTGTGCATTTTGGCAGAGGCAAAAATCTGAACAAAAAATCTAAATAAAAAGTTATTGCTACAAAATATGAAAAGCCTTGATTAGTCATGAATAAGAGTTTTAACCATTCTTTTAAAGTCCAATTTAAATGATCTTTGGTAAATTTTGTTTTGGGCTTAGCCATTCTTTAACAATTTTATTGGATTCATGACATGGCAATGACCAAACAAATTATGCTGATGCAGTCAAAATTTTGTACTATCAACGATACCCTTTACTCTTAATTTTAAAAGTATTACAGTTTCTGCATTTCATACTATGCTTGTTGTTGAATTTTTTTAATGAATTTTTCTTCTAATAATCATGGATTATTGTTTATTATTTTTATTGTGACAATTATATAAGCTTTCCCATTTCAAAATATATACATTCTTCTTCTTACTGTTAAGTTATTGTTTCATTTTAGCTAATTATACTAAGTAGTCACATTAGAAGAATAATTAATGAAAAATTCATTTATAATTGGAAAAATAAGATAAATTATAACAAAAGAACTTATTATAACTAGCTGTTTATAAACTTTTGCACAGTTACGTTTTCCGATTATTTAATATTTTAAAATGGAACGGAAAAATATATTCCGTTCCCTTTAAAAATATTGAATAATCATAATGAAAAAAAGTTATAAACTTTACTTTTTATGGTTTATTTTCTTCTAGTGCATTTTGTTAGATAAATAAGATAATTTTACTACTTTTCTAAATTTTAAACTAAAGATCAAGGGAACATTAGCTAAAGTAAAATTTAATTCTAAAATTGAAATCATAAACAATACAACTTAAAAGTACAACCTTGTCCTTAACTATGAGTTTCGATCTTGACCTTTGATCTTTAAATTGTCACAAATAATCTTTTAATTCTTAATATTAACAATTTTGCAATGTTTTGAGGATGATAACACTAAATTGTTCTGATTACTGTTGAAAGAAAGTTATTATCCGCTTAAAAACAAGCAACTAATAAATGCTTCAGCTTAAAGTCATCATATGATGACTTAGTTTAATCTTCATCATTATCATCATCATCATCATTATGAATGAATATTTTTATCACAAATGATATTTTTACCGATTGTTCCCCAAACATTTCTACACTGTTTAACTTTAAAAACTTCATCATCATCATCATCATCATCATCATCATCATCATCATCATCATCATCATCATCATCGTCATCATTATCATCAATATCAACATCATCATTATCATCATCATCATTATCATCGTTTTAGCATCCTATATGCTGATATCGAAACATCTGTATCTTTACATTCTGATATCCAGTCCTTTTCCTGACATAAAACCAAATTGCATGTTATTGATAAATATACTGCTCCTTATTTTTTGTTTGCAATAATTCTTTCTAAAATAATTATTACCTGGCAAGTAGTTCAATTCCTCAGTATGAACCACATATTGGAGCAATTTTACCTTCAAGTACAAATGCATTGTAAAGATATGACATCCACTGACACCCACATCCCCTGAAGCTTTCAACATCTCTGGCAATACACCAGAGGGTCCAGTTCCTTGTGTTGAATAGACTTCTTTGATAGCTGTTGGCTAATGATCAATAAAATAAATTTCAAATCATGAAAGTTTACTTTAGTTAAAACCATATCTCAACAGCCAGCAAACTAATTCCAAATGATGGTAACGGTAAAACTAAAGAAAAATAAAAATAAAATATAACAATATCATAAAAAGTAACATGTTTAAACTTGTATAAAATATATATTCAAAACATAAAAGATTCAGTACATATAACTCAACCAGTTTGTGATAAAAATGGTACAGTGCATACACAATTTTCAGCCTTTGTTTTGGTAAAACTAAAAAAATTAAATAATAATAGAATATAACAAAAAAAATTAGGATGTTGTTCCTTGTCACTGAATAAAAGCAGCGAAAATACTTCTATTTACCAATTAAATGTTATCAATAATATAATAAATAGAAAAAGTTAACAAAAATTCAAAAATAAGATTTGCAATCGTTCAACTTTCATTAAACTCACTAAATTATTACTCAACAATAACTCCCAGCATGCATCTTAGAAGCCAGAGTGTTCATGTGTCCCATAAACTCATCTAAATTAGAACAAAATATAAAAAAACAAAATTGTAAGGAGCGTGTTCAACTAATAAAATACTAAACTGATTAATATATGCTTTAATAATAATTTTAAGTAAAGAAAAAAACTCTAAACTAACTCTAAAACTAAACTGATCATAAAATACTTGAATAAGAATTTTACTAACTAATTGCAGCTCAAGTAAAGAAAAAAACTCTAAACTAGCTCTAAAACTAAACTGATTATTATATGCATGAATATTAATTTAACTAATTAATTGCAGCTTTAGTAAATAAAAAAACTCTAAACTAACTCTAAAACTAAACTGATCATAAAATACTTGAATAAGAATTTTACTAACTAATTGCAGCTCAAGTAAAGAAAAAAACTCTAAACTAGCTCTAAAACTAAACTGATTATTATATGCATGAATATTAATTTAACTAATTAATTGCAGCTTTAGTAAATAAAAAAACTCTAAACTAACTCTAAAACTAAACTGATCATAAAATACTTGAATAAGAATTTTACTAACTAATTGCAGCTCAAGTAAAGAAAAAAACTCTAAACTAGCTCTAAAACTAAACTGATTATTATATGCATGAATATTAATTTAACTAATTAATTGCAGCTTTAGTAAATAAAAAAACTCTAAACTAACTCTAAAACTAAACTGATCATAAAATACTTGAATAAGAATTTTACTAACTAATTGCAGCTCAAGTAAAGAAAAAAACTCTAAACTAGCTCTAAAACTAAACTGATTATTATACGCATGAATATTAATTTAACTAATTAATTGCAGCTTAAGTAAAGAAAAAAACTCTAAACTAACTCTAAAACTAAACTGATCATTATATGTTTGAATGTTAATTCAACTAATTAATTGCAGCTCAAGTAAAGAAAAAAACTCTAAACTAGCTCTAAAACTAAACTGATTATTATATGCATGAATATTAATTTAACTAGTTAATTGCAGCTCAAGTAAAGAAAAAACTCTAAACTAGCTCTACATTATTTACGATTACGATTTGTTTGTGGTATTAAATGTTAACTGGCATATTAATGTTAAGATTATTGCATGTTTTGAATACGTTTAAAGGATTGAAGAATAAATAATAATAATAATAATAATAATTGTAATAATAAAATACATTTATCAACAGTTGGGAACATAATTAAACACCACTTGGAAACCCAAAAAGTATTAAAACTGCATAGAAGTTTTGCTATTTAAATATTTGTAAAAATGTTTGTAAAAATATTAAAATGTGTCAGACACAAAATACAACAATAAAGTAAACCATTTAATACCAAATAAAACAAAGGCATGTATAATTTCCAATCAAACAGTTGAACAAAAACGACAAAACCAGTATTTTGATTTTATAAACCAACCCTCTTTCTTGCCAACACATTTTTTGTGAAACCACAAAAGGCAGGAATCACATGCTATTGAGCCCCCAATGTCATTGCCCACGGAAGTGCTTTTTTGGCACAAAGCACAAGGCCAAATTCGTTGCTGACACTTGACATCAATTATTTCATTGAGCACTTTCCATCCATCTGCAGTAAAATATGATTGCAGAGACAAAAGAGATCCTAGAGCACTTTCATCAAGAATAGCTGAAGAAATACAATTCACTCTTTTTTCTATACAACTACTCTGTATAAGAATGCCAGAAAGAGCTTTCTGGACATCATCTGGTTTCAAAAACCAACCCAGCATCACTACAAAAAAAATATATAGTCAGTATTATTTAATTAGCCGGAAATAAAAATTTAGCTAGTACATTAAACTTAAAAAATACCAATCAATAAAGTAAACTACAAGTTGCAGTCTACAAAATTGGTTATACATACTAGCATGTCTTTTAGACGGATGAAGTTTTAAAAAAGGTACTAGCCCTTCATGCAACTGACATTGTCGTTTTTTAGGTAGACCAATAGTAGTTAAAGTAGAACCTTTAGGACGCCCACAGTGTTTGACACGTTTAGGCACGTGAATCTGTGCCAAGTAAGAATCTACAATAAAATTAGTAAATTAAAAGAATCTACAATAAAATAAAATGAAGTTAATGAAGTCTATAAATAATTTATTTGTTGTTTTACCAATATTATACTACTATACATTAACCTGCACCTGCATCACTCTTCCCAGATGTCAACTCTTCTTGCTGATATGGTTCTTTTTCTGCAATTTCAGCTTGCTCTGATAAAAATTTGTTATTTATAATTTCATATTGTGCACCTATCTGTGACACTGATATACTTTCTTTATTGAGTACTTTTGGAACTATTAAAGTGACTTCATCGTTTACGTGTGCTGCACATTCCAATGAATTTATTGAATATGTGCTAGCAACGTTTTTAGATGCACTAACTGTAGTAGAAGAACTTGTTGAACAAATACCAGCTTGTAAGGTTGATACATCAACACTAACAGGTAAACAAGTTGAATTAACTGTTCCGACTGCAGAAAATGTTGTTAAATTAACATCAGAAAAAACTAATGTTGCTGCTATTGATGTATGAGATGATATTCCTGTTTGTTTAGATATTTGTTCACACGTTACTAAATCATCTTCTTCAATAAGTTCGTTAAGTACCATTACCTTTCCATCTGACCAACCTTTACTTAAAGTTCGCAAAAGACTAAGACGTTGTTCAAGTGGACTCAGATACAAGGGTAGCAAGAAGTGATGTCTCCTGTATGGCAAGTTTAAACTTCTCATGCTGAGAATGCACTTTTACTTTTGGAGCAACATGAAAATCTACAGCTCCAGGCTTTCCATCCGTGACTTGGGTACTAAAGGCCCGTTGATGTTGACAATAGTACTTTAATGTCCACCTCTCAGAACACAACTCAGTATCGAATAAATTTATCCCAAGCAACTGGCGAGCAGCAAATATGTGTCGACATGGTAAGTTCATTGACTTTCGAAACATGCATGAACAAAAATTTGAAGTCACTATATGACTACCTTCATGGCTGTTTACTATGAACTGGCCATGTTCTCCTGGTAACAATATAATTTCTTTAAACAAGCTCATTTGTTTTAGAACATGTCGAGCAGCATACAATGTCAAAACTTTTTTATAAGCTGCCTCAGCAGAATTAGGATCAAACACATCAACAGAAACTTTTTGCATTTGAAAAATGGTCCTATGATCTCTTTCATTGCGCATTGATGTTAGAACAACATAGAATTTATCAAGAAAGTTTTCTAAAGAGCTATTGCAGTCAATGACTTCTTTTAACTTTCCATTGAAATTTTCTAGCCGGTTATTGGTGCTGTTCATGAGGTTTCCGCTCACAAATTTTAGACCAAAAACCCACTCATCACGAATATTATGCCAATTGTTGTTATAACAATCTATAACAGTGGATGGAGCTGATGAAACAAATAGTCTATATAGTTCGTCATAATTTTTCTCTAAGGTAGCATAGGCCAATTTCTGAATAAACTCAAGAGATGAAATTCTTTCCCCACTTGTAATCCCAAGCTTGGCAGTTGTAATTTCACGACTAAAAGTTCTGAAAGACAAGATGGTGTTGGCATATTAGAAAACTCAAAATTTATAAGATTCTGTAGATAATCAATAAATACAGGTACAAATTAAAAAAAAAGCGTAACTAGAATCAGAACAAGAGAATATTCCTTAATCAAATAATTAGTGACATATAAACAATGACTATTACCGAAGGGTGTGAAATAAACAGAGTAATAGAGATACCCCCGGAAAAGCACCACGCAATACATCTCTTTCGTTCAAGTCTTTATCTGTCATGAAAACATTTGTCTTTGGCCAAGAAATATTATAACTCTTGAATCTTTCAATGAACCAACTAAAAATTATGTACAAAAAATTTCATAGCTTTCACATAATCTATTTTCTATGTATATTTTTTGTAAGAATTTTTTGGTGTGTGACTCAAGGACACCTAATACTGTCAGATGGTTTTATTTAATATTAGTTTTATCTGTTATAAAGTAATTTCATCAAAGCCAGATATAGTTAATAAATCATACCTCAGAGATGCAGCATCTTCACGTGCAAGCAAACCGACAGCTGCTATTTCACTTTCACCTATGAAAAATATTTGTAGTAACAAGCTAAATTTTAATTTGTAGTAACAAGCTAAATTTTAAAGCTAAAGCTAATTTCAAAAATCAATCAAACAAAAAAAAAAAACAGTAACCAAAATTAAAATTAGTAACTAAAGTTATATAAAGAAGCAATCCAAACTAACCAGCTCCGTCTTCACATAGCAGAATATATACTGGCAAACGAATTTCTAATAATTTATAAGTTGCATCCATGCATAAAAATTCAGGATATGCATTGTAAACACTATGCATTGAAATATCTTGGAAAAAAAGCCCTTGTAAATTATTTTCTGCATCCGTTAAAACATCTACATTAGCATCTAAAATACATATATTTATAAAGTGACGAATCTAGGGGGATTAGGGGTATGTATTCCCTCCCCAACCAAAATATATGTCTTTTAAAATGTTTGAATTTGAAAATTTTATAAATATATATATATATATATATATATATATATATATATATATATATATATATATATATATATATATATATATATATATATATATATATATATATATATATATATATATATGTATATGTATATGTATATGTATATGTTTATGTATATGTATATATATTTATAAATATATATACATATATATATATATATATATATATATATATATATATATATATATATATATATATATATATATATATATATATATATATATATATATATATATATATATATATATATATATATATATATATATATATATGTATACATATATATATAATATGCATATATAATATATACATACACTATATATGTATATATACATACATAATATAAATATATATATACTATATATATATATATATATATATATATATATATATATATATATATATATATATATATATATATATATATATATATATATATATATATATATATATATATATATATATATTATATATAAATAAGAAAAACATATATAATATATATTTTATATTTATATAATATATCAAGTAGTCTCTACTTGTAATCCACACTCATGAAATAATACGGTCATAAAGAAATATCCATTTAATATTTACCTAACTATTACCTAATTAACGTCGATTTTATTTAATAGTTTTAAACAAATTTTTCAACGTTGATACAACGTTGATTTTTGGTTATACGACGTCGCGACTAAAAATCAACTGTAAATCAACGTCGAAATAACGTCGCGTGCCCACTGGGAAGTTTGCATACATATCTTATGATAAATTGATAATTCGCGATTGGGTTGGAAAGAAACGCAAAAATTCATCTTCATAATATTTTTCATTAATTAACAGCATTTTATTTTTACTATTACTTATCTTAAATTAAGCTGTTTTTATAATGGAGGAAAATTTCGTAATTAAATTTTCAGATGAAAATGACATTCTTTGTGATTTGATACCGACTCAAATTATCTTAATCACAAAATGTTAGAAAGTAAATATTACTCCGTTGCTGAATGTTTGCGACATCTTAAACAAAATAAAAGCACTTTCTTAATTTTAAATATCAATTTTTCAATTATAAATATCAATAAATCTGGTAACATGAAAAAGTTTAAAACTCATCTTAAAACATTTCTAAACAAAATTAAAAATTCCAGGAAACATATTTACTTGGTCGGGGATTTTAACATCAACCTAATTAACTATGCTACTAATAATAATGCTAAGAATTTTATAAATACTCTTTTAGAAAATAACTTTATTCCAACAATAAGCAAATCAAAAGAGTTACAAAAAAGTCTTCAACTCTACTTGATAACATCATAACTAACAGTTTTTATAATAGTCCTCTTTTCACAGGTATAATTCAGACTGATTTATCATATCATTTTCCAACATTCTTAGCAACCAGTAACATTTTAATAAACAATATTGCTACAAAATCCACAATATTTCGGCGACAGATCAATGAAAACTCCTTAAAGCATTTTTAATGCTGTTTTAAAAATAATGTTGATTGGAATTTAATTTTGCAATCAAGTGATGCTAACAATGCTTATAACTTGTTTCTTGGTCAATTTTGCAAGCAATATGAAATAGCGTTTCCAGAAAAAGAAATAATCATAAATACCAAATCACTTCAAAGTCCCTGGATGTCAATAGGCTTACTAAAATCTTCAAAAAAGAAAGAAAAATTATATATAAAGTATCTTAAAGAAAAATCTTATAAAAATGAAATAACTTATAAAAATTACAAAAATATATTCGAAAAAATAAAAAGATACACAAAAAAGCTTTATTATGCTCAGTTATTAAAAAAACACAACGGAAACACTAAAAAAGTATGGAATGTAATATAGGATTTAATTGGAAAAAATAATTACAAAAAAAACACTCTGCCAAAAAATCTTTTAATAAATGGAAAATAAGTTTATGATAAATCTGTTATAGCTGAAACTGCTTTGTTAATATTTTCTTACATCCAAAGTTATCTTACATACGTTAATATAACATGGGCAAGTGCACACAAATCCAAATTGAGTACTATTTACATAAGTCAGTAAGTAATGACTGTAACATCCCCATCGTCATACGACATAAATCATTTGTAAAATCGATTTTACTGAAATCCATTTTTTTTATTTATCTAAAAAAAAGTAAAAAAAATTAAATTATTTTTTATTTTATACATTTAGATGAAAAAAAGACAAAAAAGAAATACGTATTACAAAAAAACCAAGCAAAAAACTCGAAAAAAGGTAAAACGAGGAAAAGGATTGGCTTCGTTAATAACAGTGGACAATGCAAAAATGATTGGAAAATTTGCAATTCAAAATGTTGACGTTTTAGGCACTTTGGCCAATTCGCTTTATAATAAAATTAAAGGAAAAAAGAAAGAAACGCCTGTAAAAACGCAAGAAACGCTAATAAAAACGCAAGAAACGCTAATAAAAACGCAAGAAACGCTAATAAAAACGTTGCCTTCTGATATTTCACAAATGTCATACGAAGAAAGACAAGCCTATTATAAAAATTTGTAACAAAAAAAACTATTTTTTATAAATAATAAAAAAGTACACAAATTATTTATTTAAAAATTAAATCGACATCTGACATTTCTTTTGGTATTCTTTCTTGTTTTATACAAAATGGTTCATGCAACGGATCGTTATTATCGCAAAATGGTTTTTTTTTAAATTTTGTTTTAATTTCATTGATTAGTTCCATGTTTTTTTCGTAATTGACTTTTTTTTTCTTTCATGTGCCCATGACGCTTTTCTTAGTTGTAGTTGATATCTTTTTTTAAACACTCTGATTTGAATTTGGTTATTTTTAAGTTTGGTCAAAAGTTTATTGATTTGTAACAACGCGCTTTTTTTTTCAGAAAGTCGACTAATTATATTATCTGGATTTCGTTCAGTGCTAAAAAAATAAAAAAAAAAATTAAAAAACTATACAAGTAAATAATTTGTAATAACATTTATTTATTACAATAAAAAAATAATTTTTTTTCATTTTTTTATAAAAAATATTTTTTTTTTTTACTTATTTATTAAAGATAAAAAATGTCTGTAAGAGAAAAAATAATATCATTTTATGCTATTGATGAGGCAGAAAAAACAAAAAGATATACTCAGCATTTTACTAGCTTTCGATACGAAAAAACAGATTTGGAGAATAAAAACAATTTGGAAAATAAAAACAAAACGAAAAGCGTGAAATTTTGAAATTTGGAATTGAAAAAAAAAGAAAAAAAGATTATTCTTTTTTTAAGCTTAAAAAAAAAAAAATGTTTCAAGTAAAGAGTCAATCGAATAGTGTGTTTAAGCAAATACTTTTAAAACGTTGTTTGAATGTGTGTCAAGAATGGAGGTATGCAGCTGATGTGCAGGATTTTATAAAAGACTTTTATATTGAACTGTCGACACGATACGGATATTCATGATATACACGATATTCATGACGACTGGATTTACGTAAAACAATTGATTACTTGCGAACGAAATGTAGAGACGGAAGAGCACATGGAAGACTATGTTCAATATATATCACTAGCTTTGTTAAAACAATGTCGTATTTTGAAGTATTTTTTGTACGGTAAAATGAGTTATGAAGATGTTGAACAGTTAGATTGCAGTTTGGAAAAAGTGAGAGCACCGAGTCCGTATTTTACTTTAACTAATTTATTTGCGCCCACTTGGGAATCATTAAACCATTCGATTTTTACAAAATTACAAAAAGCTTCTACAGCGTTTTCGCATCGAAAAGCATTTTATGTGCGTCCAATAGCGTATTACAAATATGAAAAGTTATGGTTGATATTTCGTTACATTTATCTGCAGCAAATTTATTTAAAAAAAAAGTCCCATTATGAGTTATTAACAACTAGTTTCTTGTCGCCCACTGATTTGGAAGAACAGCGCTTTCATTATGATATGATTGAATTATTTAATAATTTTTTAGTGCGTGCTAATTGTTACCTTGACGATTGTCAAATAGAAGATACAAAACATCATAACAAACATTGTAGATTACGAAGCTGTAAAGATATATCTTTGACTGAAATTTTAAATATGCCTAACCTTCGTTATATGTATTTGCAATTTAATTGAAAAAAATATTTTTTTTATTAAATTTTTTTTTTTGTATATATAAGGGACATTTTAATAATTTTTTTATTTTTTTTTTGTTAAAAAAAATTAATTTTTTAGGGTAATTTAGATTATAAAAAAAAAATATGGGATTCAAAGCTTTGATGCAAAACTTGGAAGTTAATGATAGAGATAAAGAAAAACCAGAATTTGTTTATATACACAAAACACTAGAAGAAGTCTTATCTTACCAAAATCGTATCTTTAAAGAACAGAATTTGAAGTTAAATATGTGGATTTTAGAACTTGTTAGAACTCATGAAAAAGAAATCGAAACTTATCGAAAAAAAATCGAAGAAATCGAAACAGAAAAAAAACTATAAAAGTTAAATAAGAAGAAAATGAAAAAAATATATAAAAAATATAACAAAGAAACATTTTTTTTAGACATTTAGAGTGTATTGTTTTTTTTTTTTTGTTTTTTTTAAAAAAAAAAATATTTTTTTATATTTTTTTAAATATAATTTTTTTTAAAAAACCATATATAAAAAACCATATACAAAATATAACTTTTTTAAATATTTTTTTAAATATAATTTTTTTTTTAAAAAAACCATATATAAAAACTATATATAAAATATAACTTTTTTTACAAAAAAAAAAAACCATATATAAAATATAACTTTTTTTATTAATTAAAAAAAAATAATTTATAAATTAAAAAAAAAAAACTTTTTTTTTTAGAGAAAAAAACTAAAAAAATGTTTATGTCATTAAAAAGTTCGGCAAAAATGCCAATACGAGCTACACAAGGTAGCGCTGGGTATGACATTTTTGCTATGGAAGACGTGTATTTATTAAAGCGAGCAACTGTTAAAGTGCCTACTGGTATTCGAATGCAAATTCCTGGTGGGTATTATGGACAATTGTTATCAAGATCATCATTAGCTTCTCAAAATATAACAGTAGAAGGTGGCGTTATTGATAACGATTATCGTGGAGAAATCAGTGTTTTGTTAAAGAACAATAACGACAGTGAGTTTATAATTAAAACAGATTTAGCTATAGCTCAATTAGTTATTTTGCAACGTTTTTTGCCTCAACTTTTCATTGTTGTTCCAGAATCGTGAGAGATCAATTTTTTCGTATGGATTTAAAAAAAAAAGTAAACGCTAAAAACATCAGTTTATTTTTGCCGGAACTACGCAAATATCAAAATGAAGTTTATGAAGAGTACTTTTTATTAAAAGGTGTTCAAATGAAAACAAGTGAAAATTATTTAAAAATAGAGTCAGGAAATCTTGGGCAGTTGCATTTTTATCATTTTGAATATGTTTTTTTTAATGTCACAAAAATGTTTTTTCTAATGTCACATTCGAGCGAGTTATGTGTTGCTTTTGAAAACTGTTCGTATGAGTCTTGTTCTTTTTTAGAATATTTTATTTTGATTGGCGAGTCAGGATGCATTTATGACATAGCTGCAGAATACTTTCGTCAAACAAAATACGAGAAGTTAGGTAGTGATTATTCGTACACAGAATATTCGACAAGTTTGTTAATGTTAAAAAACATAACATATTCTGATGAATTTCATGATGAAGCCTGCCGAGTTATTTTTTATTTTTATACTTGCACCTCTTACACGGAGACAGATTTTAAGGCATTTTTAGAACGTATTCAATATGTTTATGAGTTGAGGAAAAGAAAGGTGAATATTACATTTCGTCCTCGAAAAAACAATCAAAGTGATGACTATTACTATTACGAGATGTCGCTTTACCGTTACATTTCAAATTTATTGGATAGCGATTGTAATCGTGTTCATGGATCGAGATTAAATAGATTTGTAAAAATAGATTGTCTAACTGAATTAATATTGGATCCAGCTTCTATTTACCGAAATAAAGACGGTTGCGCGTATGGCGTTAATGTTTTTGCAAATTGCTATGGTAATCCATCGTTAGTGATAAGTTTGTTGAGAGGTTGCGAGTCACGTTAGGATAATGTGCACGTAAAAAAAACTGTCACACCAGTGAATTGTTTATCAATTTTACTTGACTAGGATTAACCAATATGCGCTTGTTGAAGTCGCTGTTATCACAAAATATCCATGTCTTTTTCATCTGGTCATACTGACATACCAGACGCACTGTTGCTAAAAAATAGGCGGACATGTTCTTAAATTCGACATCCGTAAACTGATAAATACCAGGAGCATAGCAATCGCTCGTAATAAATTTCGCTGTCTTTCCAGTCAGCTCAAAATCTTGTATTTTTTCGTTTTCCATTTTTTTTTGAACATCTCTGAAATTTGCTTCAAATGTTTTTTTTTGATTTTTTATTTGTCAAAAGTGACCCTTTTTATATGTTTTTTTTAAACAATAACGCCAATTTTTGTCAACATCAATTTTTTTATCTCGCCGTACTTTTTTAAAAACAATATTATCTCTCAGTCGTTTTTAAAAAAATTAATTCATTTTGTGTGACAGTTCTGTGTCAGTTGACTATTTTATTGCAAAGTTATAGTCTCAACACTTGACTTTCATTTTCATAATTCTTATTAATCTCGCCGTTTTTTCTTTACAAAAATATTATCACACAGTCGCTTTTAAAAACTAAAAAACTTAAGCCATATCAGATGACTGTCATTTCTTTTTTCTACTTTCATCTTTACGACATCCATATTTTAAAAATGTAAAAGTTTGTCAATTTTTTTTTCTCATAACAGCGACTTTTGCTTATATAAACATTTTTATTTAACTTGCAAAAGTAAACATGAAAGCGAAATTTTTTGCGGCTTGTGTATTTTTTAAACATTTTTTATTTGCTCGCCTTCTTAAGTATTTACGTCATTGGTTCGTATAAAAACAACACAATTTTTTTAAAAATTTAAAAAAAAAACAAAGGGGGTAAAAAATGAACGAAGATCAAGTTAAAGCTTATATTGCTCTGCTAAACAACAAAAATGTTTTTCTAACAGGAAAGGCTGGCACAGGAAAATCATTTACAATCAACATCATCTACGAGTGTTTTATAAAATCAAAAAAAAACATATGTATAACGGCAAGTACGGGTATCGCTGCGCAAATGTATTCCGATGCAAGCACTGTTCACTCATTTGCTGGCCTAGGCTATCGTCTCGAATCCGTAGAAACCATTTTGAAAAATATGACTGACGTTGTAAAAGAACGTTTAAAAAATGTTCAAATTTTGGTTATAGACGAAATATCAATGTTAGCAGTACACGTGCTAAAAACATTAAATATGATTTTAAAAAACATTAAAAAATCACATCGTCTATTTGGAGGATGCGTGTTGCTCGTTGCCGGAGATTTTTACCAGCTGACGCCTGTTGGCGAGGAAACATTGTTATTCGAAGACCCTTTCTGGAAAGAATGCGAATTTGTTAATGTAGAACTTGTAAAAAACTTTAGACAAAACAAAGACCTCACCTTTCAAACGCATTTGAACAACGTCCGTGAAGGCATCTTTTGCGAATCCACTTTGGCTTTTTTTAGGAAAAGGCTAGAACCTGCCGATAAACATTTAGATCCGAGTTACACAAGGTTGTTTATGTTTAACAAGGATCGGATTGCACACAACGAGGAATATTTAAAAAAAACAAATTTTCCAGATTTTATATTCAATAGTGAAATAAAAACATTGAGTAATTTTAAAATCAACGAAAAATGGCCATTTAAAACGCCTCAAAGTGTAACTTTAAAAAAAGGAGTACCAGTTATTTGTGTTCGCAATATATCCGAGCTTGGTATTGTCAACGGTACGCAAGGCGTTGTAAAGTCAGTGAACCTAGAGCGAGTCGTCATGATGGTAGACGAACAACGAATCGTAATCACGCCTCAAACAGAAATGCTTTACGACTGTAAAAGAAATGTAATGGCCGAGTGCAAAGGGATGCCGCTTGTGTTAGCCTATGCGCTCACTATTCACAAAGCGCAAGGTCTCACTCTTTCTAATGTAGTTATTCATTTAAATCGAAGTCAATTTACGTGGCATTTGTTTTATGTGGCTTTGTCGAGAGCGCAAACACGCAAGAGTATATACATTATTGCTCAGCAATCTTTTTTTCAAACTTTTTTAGAAAATATTAATATACATTCAGCTGTAAAAAGTTTTTATTTAAATTTAATTAAACCAACGCCTGAAGAAAATGATTATAAAAAACGTATTAAATTACAAATATGAAAAAACGTATTAAATTACAAATATGTGAATTGTTTTTTGTTTTTTTTTAAAAATTGTATTTAAATTTTTTTTTTTAAAATGTAAATTGATATCATAAAAAAATGTTTATTCTTTTTTTTAAAAAAAAAAACACAATTATTTTATACTTTTAATTTATATACTGCAAGTGATGTTCTTTGCTTATTTTCATTTTCATTCGATATAAAATTCTTCTTCAAATAACTTCTTCAATTTCTTCCTATTTCGTCATAGTTGACTTTTTTTATATCTTTCAAGTTCATTTTTTCTTACTTCTCTTTCTTCTTTTTCGTGCTTTTCGATAGCATCAGCAATAAAATGAAAGCAAATTCCAAAAAAATAATAAATTAAACAGTATATTCCACGTATTATGCAAGGCATGATTTCTATAATTACCACAGCAAGTATAATCACAATCAAGTATAAACGAATCGCGCAAATCTGTAATAACAACTTTAAATTTCTTTTAATTGAATTTAAAAAATTACAAAATTTATTCATGATATACTTTCACTGTAACTTCAACTTTGAGGTTTTTCAGGTTCTGGTTTATTCGGTACTATACCTTTAAGTTTATATTTTTTTTAATTTTTTTTTTCACTAATAGACATACCTATCTGAGTTATGTCTGCACAACTCATCTGAGTTATGTCTGCGCTCTGTGTTGTTTTTCAAATGCTTTTTTTCATTTTCATTCGATATAAAATTTGGTTCTTTTTCAAATAACATTTTCAAATCTCTCTCGTATCTTTCTTTCCAAATTTCTTCCTCATTCTTTTTGTGCTTTTCAAAAATATTTACTATATCCATTATTTTTATATTAGCGTCTACAACAAAAAAGTAATAAATATTAATTTAAATATTAATTTAAATATTAATTTAATATTAAATTAAAAATCTGAGTTATATTAGTTATCTGAGTTTATTTAACATATTTTAAACGTATTATTTTTATAGAGAAAAACATTTTCAAAACCCTCCCCTTAACCCTTTACCCCTACCCCTACCCTATTTTCACACACTGATTACACCAATGATAACATCTATTTTTTAGCTACCTGCTTAACACTTGATTTATGTTTTTTTTATATTTTAGTTTTCCTTTACAACAACATGTAATATTGGTCCAAAATTGGCTGCTAAAATTCCATCTAACTCCACTCCTTTTGATTCATACTTAAAAACTCATGACAAACTTATGGACAAAACTAATTTAAAACTTAGCGAGCTGAGAACTGCATTTAGCAGTCTCAAAAGTAAAAAAAGTGAAGGATTTGATAAAATTAGTATTGATTTTGTCTAATCAGTATTTGATATTATTGAACCTTCTTTATTTCATGTTTTTGATCTTTCATTTTAAACAGGTATTGTTCCTGACAAACTAAAAATTGCCCGTATAACACCAATTTTTAAATCTGGAGATAAGTCAAATATCTTAAACTACAGGCCTATATCCATATTACCTTGCTTTTCAAAATTGCTAGAGAGATTAATGTATAATAGATTATATAATTATCTAACTGAGAACAACATGTTGTATTGCAAGTAATTTGGTTTTAAAAAAAACGCCTTTGATAATGACTGTTATACGTTAGGAGTTTTCATTGATCTGTCAAAAGCTTTTGATACCGTAAATCACAATATTCTAATAAAAACTTGAAAACTATGGAGTGAAAAATAAAAACTTACTTTGGTTCAATTTCTGACAAACCGAAAGCAATTTTTATATTATGATCAAAATAACACAACTCCATATTCCATAACTTGCGGGGTTCCTCAGAGCTCAATTTTAGGACCACTCTTATTTCTATTGTACATAAATGACTTATACCTAGCAACAAATCTTTTAGACCTAATTTTGTTTGCTGATGATTCCAATCTTTTTTATTCTCACAGAGATATTAAAAAACTTTTTAAAATAGTTAATGAACAGTTATGTAAAGTTAATGAATGGTTCGTAAGTAACAAACTTTCATTAAATGTGGAAAAAACAAAATATATACTTTTCCGTAAAGTAAATAAATCCTCTAAAATTACCAAATCTTATAATTAATAATACTTATATTAAAATGGGAACAAACGTAAACTTTTTAGGAGTAAAACTGGATGAAAATTTACTGTGGTATTCACATATAAATAGTATTGAAACAACACTCTCAAAAAATATCGCAATGATGTTTAAGGCTAAACCTTTTTTAAATGTAGCATCCCTGAAAAAATTATATTTTGCCTTTATTCACAGTTATTTGTCTTACTGTAATATTTTGTGGGCTAGTACTGGCAATACAAAACTTAAGAAAATCTACAACAAACAAAAACATGCATGCAGAATAGTGTTTGGAGCCTATAAAAATATTCCTTGCAAACCACTTTTACGTACACTCAGTGCTTTAAATGTGTATAAACTCAATTTACACCAAATTTTATTGTTTATGTTTAAAACAAAAATGGAATTATCCCCAAAAATTTTCAAACCTTTTTTAATAAAATTAATGATAAATATTCAACAAAGTTTTCTGATAACAACTTTGTTCTTCTCAAGTATTATTTAAAATTAAGCTCCTATTCAATTAAATATGGCGGACCTTATCTGTGGGAAAAATTCCCAGATATTGTCAACAAAAACAAGACTTTATTAGAGCAATTTAAAAATGAATCAAAACAATTATTACTATTCAGGGATCTTAATTTTCAAATGTTTATTTTATAGTTTAATCAAATAAAAACAAATTTATTTATATCAATTAAGTTTAAGTAATGATGTTAAAAATTCATTTTGTTAATTATGAAATTTTTTTTTAATTAAAACTTTTTGTTTAAATGATTTTTAAATATTTTAGCGGTTGTTAGCATTTCAACAATTCTTAATTATTTGCTATTTTGAATTTCTTAATTTTCTCAGTTATTTTGTGTTTTAATTCTGATCTATATTTTATATATTTGTATTATAAATATTTGTATGTTACGGTTATGTAGATTTTTTTTTTATGCAGAGTTTTTTTTATATGTGGGCCTCGGCGATAAGGAAAACTGTGCCTTCTTCTTGCTCCTGCTATTAATTTTGATATATGTATATGCAATGTAAACATTCTTTCACGGCAAAATAAATTACACCAAAAAAACAAGGTTTTTTATTGTTTGAAGATAGACGCAGTGATTTGTGTTTGCAGGAAGTTTCTAACTTTATCCATAACGACACAATAAACTAGCAAACATCATAGTTTTTGTTAAAGGAGCGCAAGTCAATTTTTGGTTTGTGTTAAAAGATTTTGAGCCATGTCGGATCTTGAGTGACGCTCTCTTCGGTAACACTCATAACTGTAGTATTTTAGTAAAATAAGTATTTTAGTAAAATAAGTATTTTAGTAAAATAAGTATTTTAGTAAAATAAGTATTTTTGTAAAATAAGTATTTTTGTAAAATAAGTATTTTTGTAAAATAAGTATTTTTGTAAAATAAGTTTGATATGGTTTTTTATTGTTTGAAGATAGACGCAGTAATTTGTGTTTGTAGGAAGTTTCTAACTTTATCCATAACAACACAATAAACTTTTATTTGACTAATGAACATTTTTTAATGAATTATAAGTTATTAGTGTATTAAAAATTGTTTGAAATAGAAGAGTTAACAAGTGGAAATCCTCGGAAAAGAAATGGTCGTAATAGTAGTGATTGTAATAGGAATAAAATCAAAGAAGCTAAAGAGTCAAGTCTACGAGAACCGTATCGATGTATAAACTCTAGCTAAACTTCCTGAATTTTATTGCTGGTAAATTAGAACATACATTGTTTTAACATTACAACTGCAAAGTTAACATTGTCAAATCTCAAGTATTGGCATTATAGTAATTTCAGTTTAAAATTTAAGTAATTATTGCTTTTATTTTCTTTATTATGCTATATAGTCTATATGTTGTATCAATAGTCATATTATATAAAGTATCATATATGTAACTAATTGTTATAGACAATTAGTTACATATATGACAATTAGTTACATATATGTTGTCTATATTATAGATAGTATATTTTTTAACATTGCAATTATAAATTTATCATTCAAACTTGCAATATTAACATTATGGGTATGTCAATTAAACAAAAGTATTTTTGCTTTATTTGTTCTTCACAACTTAATCTACCATTGTAAATTCTAAAGTAGATTTTTGATTGTGCATGCTAAAATAATTAAAACAACTTTTTATTTGGAAGGTTTTATATTTTTGTTTGAGCCTATGTAAGGTTTATATTACAGAGATATGCCTAGTAATATTTTTAAGGTTTAAAATACTATTTTTACGTAGACCTACGCTCTTTTTTAGGTGTTCCAAGAAATGTCTACAATTAACCAGAAAGAGAATTGTTTTGACATTTTTAATAATTTTTTTAACATTAATTCCAAAAAAAAACAGGATCTGTATCTAGAAGATGCAAATCTTCTATGTTACAATTTTTTAATGTTTTGTTTACTATAAATACTATATTGATTACTGATGTAATCGACGTCCATCAAAATTAACTAAGTTAAAATTTATACCTCAGAGGTCCAAAGACTGCATCTTTCAAGTATTATTACAATGGGCACTGATCAGAAAAAAAATATGCATCAATGACTTATTAGCTGTACTTTTAATAAGCTAGAAAAGAGTAAGAAGAAGGAAATGCTCATGGGAAAGACCTCAGAACATAAGATAGCAAAAGGTATCAGCTATTACCCAGTAAGCACAAGACGCATTTTAGACACTTATAGACGACTAAAACTAGTCTAGGTAAAGACGCACTTTTGTAGACGTTTTGAAGACATCTTTTAGACGTCTTTTATGAATGCGTTTTTAAAATGACGTTCAAAAAGCGTCTTTTTAAAAGATAAAAAGACGTCTAGAAGACGTCAATTTTTAAGACATCTTCTAGACGTCTTTTATAAAGGCGTTTTTAAAATGACGTCTTTTTAAAGTTTAAAAAGACGTTTAAAAGACGCATAATAAATAGTCTAAAAGACGCATTAAAAGACGTCTAGATCAAGGCTAAAAGACGTCTTTTCTGAGACCTGTTTATAAATATGTCATTATGACTTCTTTTTGACGGCTTTGTCATTACGCGTTAAGTAGATGTCGTATATTCAAAGTAAAAACATAGTTTTTATTATTTTCAATAATTTGTTCAAATTTTAAGTGTAAATTACTTTAAATTAAATTACTTTTTTACACAATTGCTAAAATTGTTGTCACAGGAATCACTAAAATAATTGCTATAATATTAATATATCTTTTTTTTATTAATAATTATTTTGCTTTTTTAATAGATAGTTGACTGATCATGATAATAAGTGAAAATGGCAAGAATAATATATAAAATAAATATCAGTATTTTTAGTTTTTATACACCCACAAGCCATATAATAAGTCAAGTATGCGGTCAAAAATTAGCTAGCGATAAGTACGATAAACTTAATAATAATTTTAGGTAAGTTATAAATGATTAAAAACTGTTTCGATATATAATTGTTAATGTTAATAATTATTTTCATCTCTGCAGCATCAACCGTTGGTGGTGATAGCTATATATTATTTAGATTTCTGGCTCCTATGTATATTTTGTATACACAAAATTATAACAATATATGACGTATAAACACAATGAATATATACCACATAATACGCGAAAATGTTACGTCATGTACTTAAACTTATCTTAAAATAAACGTCTAAAATACGTCTAAAACGCGTTTTTATATGGACGTCTTTTAGCCTTATGATCTAGACGTCTACAAGTGCGTTTTTTAGACCTCCTTAAAGACATCTTTAAAACGTCTTTTAAACGTCTTTGTGCTTACTGGGTACAATGAAAAATATTGAACGACTTATAACAACAAAACTCGAAGAACAAAAGAAATATATTCTCAAAGAAACTAACAAACTTCTAAAAAACCAAGAAACAACATTTACAAATATTATAAGCTCAAATCTGAAAATTATCATGGATAGACTTGATTAACTCGAAAGCGAAATTAACACCAACAAATCAAAAACTTCAACCTTAGAAAAAAACTTTAGAGATATCAAAGAAACCTTTAACTTCCAAGAGGAAAGCTTCACAAACAAACTAGCACAATGAGCCACAAGTGTAATGATGAAACTAGTATATTAAAAAAGAAGACTATAGATTTGGAAAACAGATCACGTCGTAACAATCTAAGAATTGACGGAGTATCCGAATCTAACTCTGAAACATGGAATGACTGTATTAGCATAGTAAAAAATATCTTTAAAAACCAATTGGGAATTGCAGAAGACATAGTAGTTGAGAGAGCCCATCGAGTAGGACAAGTAAAAGAAGACAAGCCGCGAACGATAATTCTCAAACTTTTAAATTTTCATGAAAAAAGCAAAATATTATCTTTAGCAAAAAAACTTAAGGGCAGTGGAGTATTCATAAATGAAGATTACGCAAATGAAACCTTAGAAAAACGAAAAAAGGTTTGGGAAGAAATAAAAAGACACCGAAAAGAAGGTAAATTTGCAATTATCAAATATGATAAAATTTTTGTACGAGAGTTTCGGAAATAAGTTGAATGCTTAACCTCAATTTTATAAAAATAAACTCTTATTATAAAAAAAAAATAAACTCTTATTCATGCGCAATGGCTTACAAAACAATTGACTTTGAAACCAAAAAATTAAATTTTTTTGAAACTAATAACAACATTTTACTTAACGACTTTTATGACGCAGATAAACAGGTTTTTAAAGAATTAGATTTTAATTTGCAATACTATGACACTGAAACTTTTAAAACGCTATTAAAAACATATATAAAAAATTTCACGGTGATACACATCAATATTAGAAGTTTAAGTTTAAATATAGACAAACTAAAACACTTTCTTTTAAAATCCAATTTTTTATTTAACATGATTTGTCTCACAGAATCATGGTATGATGATGAGTCAGCTCAAAAAAATTCAAATTTTCAGATTCCTAATTATAAAATAATTTCATCTGAGAGAAAAACGCTCAAAAGGGGAGGCGGAATTTTAGTTTACATTCGTAATGACCACGATATCAAAATTAGAAAAGACCTCTCGATCTCTAATTCAGACAGTGAGGTCCTAACAATTGAGATAATGATTAAAAATACAAAAAACGTTGTAGTTTCTACTTGTTATAGACCACCCGACGGCGATGTTATTTAGTTTTCAAATTATATGCAACACATTTTAATCAAAAGCAATAATGAACAAAAAAGATTATTCTGCATCGGTGACATCAACATAGATAGTTTAAAGAACAATGAACACCCTAATACTAATTAAAAAATAATAATGGTAACATAAAGAAAACTTGGGAAGTTATGAAAGAAATCATTGGTAAAAATAAAATTGTATCTGACATTTTACCCTCCGGAATAACGGAAAACAATATTGAATACAAAAACAAAAAATTTATATCAGAAATATTTAATAATTTTTTTGTAAACACTCGTCTAAACCTGGCATCAAAAATAAAAGGCTCAGAAACATTGTTTCAAAATTATTTTGAAATGAAAGCTCATTGCCAGATAGTAATTTAACTTTTGATGAACTAGAAACAGCAATCAAATCAATTAAAAAGAATAAGGCCCCAGGTATTGATGACATCTCTGGCAATGTTGTGCTTATATTTTTTCTGTAATAAGAAACCTATAGCAGCCGTGGCGCAGTGGTAGCGCACTTGCCTCAGAATCGTAAGATCCGTGGTTCAAACCTCACCTCTGGGCAAGTTTTGCGACATCGGTTGGGAAGGAGGCGTGAACTTCCTATTAAATGCTCTTCCGCGGTGTTCTGTGATAAGACCGTAAGGACTTCTTGGAGCACCTTAATCAACATTAAAAAAAAAAAAAAAAAAAAAAAAAAAGCCTATTTTTAATATCTTCAGCTCTTCAATCAAAAACAGAATTGTCCCAGACAAATTAAAAATAGCAAAAATTGTACCTATATTTAAAGGTGGAGATACATCTGCAATTAGCAATTATAGACCAATCTCAATTCATCCTATATTTTCTAAACTCCTTGAAAGAATAATTTACAACAGACTGTATAAATATTTAATAGAACACAAAATCTTAAGTGAAAATCAATACGGGTTTCAAACGCAACATTCAACAGAACTTGCTATCCTAGATCTCATTAATAACATTACAACTTCCTTTAATGATAGAAAATTTTTATTAGGAGTCTTTATTGATCTTACAAAGGCGTTTGACACAGTAGACCACACAATACTACTTAGAAAAATGGAAAAGTATGGCATAAAAAATCAAACTATAAAATGGTTCGCCAACTACCTAGACAACAGACAACAATGTGTTACCATAGATCACTATAACAACACGAAACAACTAAAAATCAAATGTGGGGTTCCTCAAGGATCTATTCTAGCTCCTCTTCTATTTTTAATTTATGTCAACGACCTTCCTAAAGTCTCATCTAAGTTAGATTGCATAATTTAAATATCTATCATATGCCAATAAAGCATGGGCAAGTACCCATAAAACTAAATTAAGTTCACTCTATAGACGACAGAAACTCGCCTCAAGAATTATTTTTTATAAAAACAAACTTACTCACGCAAACCCATTACTAAAACAGAGGAATGCTTTAAACATTTACCAAATTAATATATATCAAAATATTTTGTTTATGTTCAAACATAAAATGGAAATTATTCCAAGTCGATTTATAAATAACTTTTTTAAAACTAATATAAACAAATTTAGCACTAGAGCAACTGGAAACTATATAGTACCCCTTAAAAAAAGAAAAACTGTCTCAATTCTCAATAGCATATCGTGGTCCTTATTTGTATAACAAATTAATACCAAAAAATTCCTCAATATCTCTCCTGAAAAATATAAACTCCTTAAAATCTTATCTTAAAAAACTTGTCTTAAATTCAAGCAGTTAAATGGAAATTTTCTAATAACTTATGAGTAATTAAAATATCAAAATCATGTACAAAAAAAAAAAAAAAAAAAAAAAAAAGTATGAATATACATATATACATACTAGTTTATGTTATGCTCCTTCCTAAAAACACGACTAATTATATTGAAAAATGTAATAAGTAATGAATAAAATATTTATCTCATGAAATTGTTTGAAAAAAGGGTTCTCGATGACAAGACTTTACACAGTTTTCTGCGAGTTTCCCTTGACATAACTAAAGGTTTAATTTTTCTTTTTTTAAGACTTTTTTTGTCTTTTCAAAATATAAACTGAAAAACTATTTTACATTATTTTATTACTTTGTACATCAAATATATCTTAGTATTATTTCAGTTATTTTCAAAGCAATTTGACTGTATTTGTAATAAAAGTATATATATTTTTAAAACTATTTGTAATAAAAGTATGTATTGTTTAAGCTATGTAGTTGTAAAAAATATATGAAAAAAAAAATATTCTGTATCTGAACATCTTAAATCATTTCCTCTAAAATGTTTATAATATAGTGGCAAAAAACTATTTGTCGGCAGGGCTCAACATAAAGCTTATGTGGAGAATGTTCTGTGCACTTCAAGTTTAAAGTTAGCAAATCTTTATACTGGAATTATTACAAGGAAAATTTCAACTACAAATTTGGATGCCCACATGTATATGAGTGTTGCACATGTGCGATGTTAAACAATACAATTAAATCCCCTCATTTAATCCTGTTGCAAAACGAGCTGCTGAAGCTTAACTCTTAGTTGACAAAAAAGAAGCAACAAGTTCTATTTATCTTTAAAAAACGAGACACCTGATGCTGCTAAAGATGAAAGTTATGTTTTTTCTTTAGTATTTGACTTCATGAAAACAATATCCTTTTCAAAAATGCCAGTAAAAGATCTTACGGCAGTCACCATTAAATGTTTTCGCCATATATAATATCAAATAAAATACTAACAGTTTTTATTTACATTATGATGGGGTGACAAAAATGGAACTTAATAAAATTTTTTCTCTATTGTTATACAGAACTTAGGCTGTTTAGTAATAATTGTGGCGGCCAAAAAAAAACCAGTCATTGTCAGGGTTTTTCCTTTTTCTTACGGATGAAGGATAATTCGACAAAGTTACGCAGTACTTCCCTGTCTCATATCAAAACATCTGAGAGCACATGACCACATATACATTGTAATTGAAGTTTCAGAGTACTTTAAATCAAGCACAACAATACTGGACAAGTTTACAATTTGTTAAATCTTTTTCAAAGAAATATTAGACTACAGAGCATGGATGAAAACCTACTATAATAGGTCTTGCATTTTACCAGAGACCAAAGTAAAGAAAAAGAAAAAACGAACAGGGTTAGGGTTCAGATCTATTTCTAATAAGTACGTTATTTTAGTTTTTTATTTATAAAACTAAAGATAGGATATGCAGAAGAGTATTCTACTATTAACAGTCTGCTTCCATCTTTAACAATTTTCAATGTTTAAGACACAGGCTGTTCAACCGCCCACAGTTCCAATCTACCTGCAAAGAAAGTACCAATAAAAAAGCAATATGGGACGTTGAAAAGATGATGAATTCCATCTTTAACAATTTTCAATGTTTAAGACACAGGCTGTTCAACCGCCCACAGTTCCAATCTACCTGCAAAGAAAGTACCAATAAAAAAGCAATATGGGACGTTGAAAAGATGATGAATTACATCCTAGTTCAACATCAAAAATGTTAAAACAATATCAGGAGTTGGCCAACAACTGAAAAATTGCTAATAGCGAAAATAATCCAGAATTGAGTGATAATGATCAACTATTATATTAACCATCTTTTATGTTACGATTTTTTACTAAAAAATTTATTTTGACATTTTAAGTCTGAAACCTTTTGCCATTTTTAATCTGCCTCACAGTGCGGGGGTCTGAATTAGATTAACGGAGGCTACGTCACGACTTTTCGAAACTAATGTTTCGATTTTTGCATCAAAAAAAGCGATTGGTTTTATGGTTTTTTTATGCATGTTTTATACTCAATAACAAGAATATCTGTTTACTCCTTGAATTAGAAAATTTTGAAAATAAATTTTTACAGAAATGATGTTCCCTAAATATTTTAAATTCTTTATTTCTAGCTTCTTGAGCTTTTTCACTATAAGTAATTATAGACTTTCTATTACTTCCGCTATGTGAATAAAGGTATTGTAAAGAATGATACCAATAGTTCAAGCATGAGCAACTCTTTGCAGTTTACATAAAAATTAATCAAAAGTTACTGATGTTTATTTCAAATTCAGGGCCGACGACACGGGTTTTGATGTGGGGGGACACAATCGTCAACTTTTAAAAAAAGATTATTCTTTATCAAGAATAATCTTTAAAAAAAAAAAGGTCCTTCAGAAAAAAAGGGTGGTAGAGGGTACTTGTTTTTTTGGTGTACTTTTTCAATGTGAAACTTTGTTAAACAGACCTTGTTTTAGAATTTTATTCATTTATTACTATTATTAGAGATTTTTTTAAATTTTTTTCTTTATAAATTTTCAAAGTTTAACATATGTTCCAGTAATCATTTAATTGAGACACTGTTTACACTAAATCAACTGCATTGTTCGAAATATTGACCTAGTTAGAAACATTCAAAAAGAACAAACAGGCGCATCTTGTGATAGATTTTCTATTAGGAATTCAAAGTTTTTAAATTGTTTTTACAAATCCACTCTTTTACAATGATTTTTCTATATTTTATGCAAGCAAAATGACTGCACAGCAAAATCCAAGATTCTTGTTTTAAGCAAAAAGTCTTAAAACAAGAAAAAAATGACTTGTCCGCCACGTAAGAATATTTTTTCTTGTTTCAAGAATTTTTATTCTTAAAACAGGAATTTTTATTCTTAATATAAGAATTTTTTTTCTTGTTTTAAGAATTTTTTTTCTTAATATAAGAATTTTTTTTCTTGTTTTAAGAATTTTTTTACTTGTTTTGAGAATTTTTTTTCTTAATATAAGAATTTCTTTTCTTGTTTTAAGAACTTTTATTCTTAATATAAGAATTTTTTTCTTGTTTTAAGAATTTTTTTTCTTAATATAAGAACTTTTTTTCTTGTTTTAAGAACTTACATTCTTAAAATTATGTATTTTTTTCTTGTTTCAAGAACTTATATTCCTTAAAGAAAATCATTTTTTACTTGTTTCAATGTTATTTTTATTTAAAATAAGATTCTATTTTTTTTTCAATAATATTTCCCCTGAACTATAAAACAATATTACAAAAGTACTTTTTCTATGGAAAAAATGAAACATTATTTTGAAATTAGGATGATATATAATAAGAATATTCAACAAGCATTTATACATTTAAACAACAAATCTAATCGTTGAAATAACAAATTATTCTTTGGAATGTTTTATTATTGTTCATGCAGCTTGCAGCGGCAATACTCCTCCTACGTCCAAAAAAAGTGTACTCCAATAAGTTCCATCACGAAGTCAGAAAATGAAAAACTTCATAAAATAATTTTTTGCCACACATAATAATCACTTCGTCTCCATCGTCTGTTACGTACAGATAAGGATTTCTTATACCTGAAAATAAATTTTACAAACTCAAAATTTAACAATAATATCTTTTCATATCTTAAAATGTCGACAATTTATAACTCATTTTAGTTTTACTAATTTTGAGTGTTGTGTATGCAATGCAAAAGTGTATCAATGTCTTCATTCTTGCTGAGTCAACTGTGACAGAAGACTTTAATACATGTGTCATGTCGCCAACAGTCTGAACTAAATAATAATAATAAAAAAAGAATACAACTTTAAAAAGCAGAGAAAACTTATAGAATAACCCATTAGAGGACATAGTAGTTTTGAAAATACCTTCTTATTTAAAAAAGGATGATTTTCAAACATTATTTCATTTTTTCCAATAAATATATAAAATCACAAATGAAAAAAATTTTTTTTTACCAATAGCACATTAGGGACACATTGATATTTCTTTAAAAATGCTGCAACTCTATCAACACTCTTAATTGGAAATTTATTTACCTAGGTTAATAAATTAAAATTCTAATAAAAGGTTAATAAATTAAAATTCTTAGTTCAATTAAAATGCACCAGAACAAAGTTCTAGTGCATTTTAATTGATCATGTTATAAAAATAAGGATAAAAAATGTAAAAAATTAAAATTAATTAATAATACTAAATTTAATAATTGAAAAGTATTGTTTTCTTTACTTACTTTACTTTGCATGTATTTGAAAACTTGCAAATGCTTAAAAAAAACACACACACATATGTCATATATGTGTATGTATGCAACATAAACATGGATATTTAGAAATAGTACTAATACTAATCTTAAGTAAATACCAACTGTATAATAATAGCAATATTAAAACAATCATAACGAGGTAAGTAATGTTAACAATTATTTTTATATTAATATAATAATAACAATAACAATAGTAACAATAATATTGATAAGTATTAAATTTAATATTAAACAATAACAATAAGTAATAGTGATATGAATAGAAGTAAAATAACTTTGATATTTATATTACATATAATCATACCAAGAGCAATAATAATGACCCACAATGAGCCCAACATCTAAACACTCTATTTTACTCTATTTTATCAATTTGCAAGACACAAAACTTGCGGTACCTACTTGCAAGCCATAAAACTTACTGTACCTTATTTGCAAGCAACAAAACTTGCGATACTTATTTTTCAAGTCACAAAACTTGCAGTACCTATTTGCAAGCCACAAAACTTCCAATACCTATTTGTAAGCTACAAAACTTGCTGTACTATATTTGCAAGCCACAAAACTTGTGGTACCTCTTTGCAAGCCACTAAACTTGCTGTACCTTATATGCAAGCAACAAAACTTGTGGTACTTATTTGCTAGTCAAAAAACTTGTTGTACTTGTTTTCAAGCCACAAAACTTGCAAAACCTATTTGCAACCCATAAAACTTGTGGCAGTTATTTTGCTGGTTACAAAACTTGCTATACTGTGAGCATTTTTACATTAATTTCATATTCCAATTATAAAAATTTAAAGTTCCCTGATATAACAACAGCAACTAGCTAGAATTTTTAATCTTTTGACAGTTCAATATTAGTTCCATCTTGTTTCCAATAAGAAATAGTGTAAATTCTGCCTTGTTATTCCTTGTTTACTTTTTTCAACTCTACCATCATAAATAGCAAAATGAAAACTTAAACAGAAAATTAACAATGAAAATATAAAAAAAATCTAATTACAAACAACAAACTAACACTTAGAGTATTGCTACAAAGTTAGTTTAATTGACATACTCATAACTTATACTTACAACCACTCATAATCACATACTCATAGCTTATACTTAAATCCTCGGAAAAGAAATGGTCGTAACGGTACGACCATTTCTTTTCCGAGGATTTCCACTTGTTAACTCTTCTATTTCAAACAATTTTTAATACACTAATAACTTATAATTCATTAAAAAAAGTTCATTAGTCAAATAAAAATTTATTGTGTCATTAAGGATAAAGTTAGAAACTTCCTACAAACACAAATCACTGCGTCTATCTTCAAACAATAAAAAACCATATCGAACTTATTTTACTATAATACTTGACTTGCTCTTTTAACAAAAAGCGATTCAAATGAACATATGTACTTGCAAATAAAAAGTTCCACGGTCATTTTTGATTAAACTAATTATTAATCTATTTTCAAAAGAACCCATTGTTAAATAACATTTGCTAGAATTTTTTAACCCTTTTTTTGCAAATCATAAGAAATATGAAAGCATTGCAAATCATAAGAAATATAAAAGCATTGCAGATCATAAGAAATATGAAAACATTTTTTTTTTTTTTTTTTTTCAATTTTTGTCAAGCAACCATTAACAATTAAAGATAATTTCCGTAAATATTAAGTACAAGTACATTTTATTATTTATAATAGTTACAAGACCGGAGAACCTGAAGAAGATAAAGTCTTTTCATCAGTAACCTTTGATAATAAAAATTGGAAATAATCGTGTATTGTTAGAAAAAATCATGTAAAGAATCGTGATTGGCAATAAGTTCGATTATGTTCTTTTTAAATTTTTGAGAGGTATTGGCTTCTTTAAGTTTACCACTCAGACTTGTAAAATGGTTCCATAGCATTGGGCCACGATAGGAAATGGCAAAGCTTGTAAGTTTTGATGAACGGAAAGGTTTTTTAAATCTTCCGGTAGATCGCGTGCTGTATCGGTTTAATGTTTTATGGAAAATATTTTCGAAAATCTTCGGCGTTTTTTTTGACTGATGCTGAAACATAAATTGTGTAATTTTGAAAATATTTAACTCATAAATATCAAGTGCCCTCATGCTTTTTAGAAGAGGTTTAGCAATTGTGAAGCGATTTTGAAAATTAATAATGCGTGCTGCATGATTCTGTTGTTTAAGGAGGCAGTCGAGTTTAGATTTATTTGTACTACCCCAAACAATATTGCCATAAGATAAATAACTATTTGCAAATCATAAGAAAGTTAATAGTTTAATATGTTAGTATTTTAAAACGTAAAAATCATTTATTATTTTAATTTTTTTTTTTGGGCATATTAAAAGAGTTTTATGTGTGCTAGCGTGCACGTTTGACACACAGAATTACGCGATCGCGTTTGTTTAGGGAAGAGTGAGACACAATGATACAAGTTTAGCCTGTTATATTTTGGTAAATCTTAAATTTAATTTATATATTTATATAGGGTATAAATTATTCTACAAATTATAGGGTTTTGCAAAGTTATAAGTGCATGTTTGCAAAGTTATAAGTGCACGTTTGCAAAGTTATAAGTGCATTTATAAAATTAATTTTAACACTTATATTTTAAATATCAATGGAAAGAAAAGTACGGAAAACAATTACAGAAGAAACTAAAAATACGATTATTTCAATGAGAAATTGTAAAAAATATTCAATCAAGGAAATATCCAACGCTTGTAATTTAACTCGAATCGCTGTTAGTGGTGTTATAAAAAACAGTGATAATAATATACCCTTCACGTCATCTACAGTAAAAAGAAAAGAAACGTATAAAATCAAAAATTCTATGAATACAAACATTGAACAGACAATATTTAATTTCGTGGTCTGTAACAATCCCGTAGTTCAAAAAGAAATTCAAACGCAAATTTTAGAACAACAAGGTAAAAACGTTTCAATCTCGTTTGTTTCTCGTAAATTAAAGAAATTAAATTTGACACGAAAAAGATTAGCAATCATTCCTCAAGAAAGAAACACCATGGAAAGAATAAATCAGAGATCAATTTTTGCGGCAGAAGTTGCTAGAATTGCTGATTCAAATTTGGTTTTTTTAGACGAAACCGGATTCAATAAACATACAGTGCGCTCATATGGCTATTCTCCAAAAGATACAAAAGCGTACTTGACAGTTCCTGCAAATAAAGGACAAAATGTTAGCCTCATGTGCTTAATTTCCAATTTAGGAGTTGAACGTTACCAATACAAAAGCGGCGCATACAATACACAATCATTTATTGATTTCATCAACAACAAACTAGTACCATTCTTTGCAGTAAATCCAAATAAAATTCTTATCCTAGATAATGCAAAATTTCACGAAACAGCTGCAGTACTTCAATTACTAAGAGAAAAATATATTACTCACTAGTTTTAAGTACCATACTCCCCTGAATTGAACCCAATCAAAGAGTTCTTTTCAATGTTAAAAATCCAATTTCAAATTCACGAGAAATGCTAATCCCGATATGCTGTTGAAGAAACTCTAGAATATATTTTATCACCTGATAATAATTATACTCAACAGTGCAATGCCTTTTATATAAATATGAGAAGATGGTTGGAAAAGGCGATAAGAAGAGAAGAATTTATCTAATTAAAATATTTAAAATGATTTATTTTTTTTAATAATGTATATTTTTGCATGCCTTTTTAAAATATTATGATTAAATAATGTATACTATTTTTTAAAAATTATGAAAGTATTTAATCTAGAAAAGTTATTGATATATAACAATATGCTAAATTAAGTAAAAATGTTAAGAATTTATTGAAGAATTATATTGATTGCTATGCTGTAATTTAATTTAATATTTTGCGCAATATTATTAAAGCTTAAAAAATAATTTCCAAAAAATGTATATGCACTTAAAACTTAGCAAGCGCGCACTTATAACTTTGCAACCGTGCACTTATAACTTTGCAAACATGCACTTACAACTTTGCAAAACCCTGTAAAACAATCGACTAAAAAAAGATGCGTAATAAAAAATTGTTACAATCAAAAGTGTGTACCATTACACACTTTTGATTGTAACAATTTTAAATTTTATCCCCACTTTCCTATATATAATTTAAATATAATAACAAAACCACAAACATAGTTTTGGCATAAAAATATTATTCCCTTCCACAATGTAGATTTCCAAGGAAAACGTAGAGTATCAAATTTCTCTATCTAGGAAAGTAAATTACAGAAAAATATTCGATATAAAAAAAAACAAATTTCAGTTTTTACACTTTGATCAAAAACTTATACTCTTTAACATTTAAAGATTAATAAAAATAAAAACTTTAATAAAAATGATGTATGTTAAACACCGATATTAGTCCATTTAGAAAAATTTTAATATTAATTATTAGTTATATAAATCATAAAATTATATTTCTTAATAAAATAAAAAAATACTGTTAAATTGTAGATACGGCCCATCAGAATGCTAACTAATTGGTTAGCATCCTGCAATCTATGAAATTGAACGGCATATAATAACAAGTGTTAAACATTACAACAGGTATTAAAAAGTTTTAATTTATTCATTTAAAATAAATTTACAAAATAAAAAGTAAAAAATCTGATGTAAAAAATATAAAAATCAAAAAATCAAAAACGAATCGACAAAAAGCCTACAAAACTAAGTTAAAAACTTTTTTTTTGAACTTTATTTAAAGGTTATAAATAAGAAAAATAATAAAAACTACCTAAAAAAGATTACATATAAAAAATTTAAGTAAAACTTTTTTTCGTATTAAATACATTTTCAAATAAAAAAACATTAAATATATATATATCCATCT
>NC_061160.1:6379463-6461963 GCF_022113875.1 Hydra vulgaris | reverse complement strand
GTGCAGCTGATAAATTTTAGTCTTTTCTCCTTTTCAATTTAAAAGTACATTCAAGGTTTTGCTAATAATTATTTTCTTCCAATATTGTGTAGTGTTACTGTAGTGTTGATATTGCTAACGGTAACGATTTTTATTTATAATAATTAATCAAAACCTTGATTAAATTAGTTAATAATTATAATTGACTTATTTTACTGTTAATAAATAACCTGTAAAGCAATATTATAATGTCTTATAATACTCTATTCTTCTTTATATTTAATAGCATGACATTTTTACAATTTTAATTTTAGAAATTATCGTGAACGATGCTGCGTTTTTACAATTCAGGATGTCAAAAAAGGAAAGAAAGACAAAAACATATTATGAATGAATAAAAGGATATGCTGACGCTTTTTGACATTAGAGTCACTGCATCAAATCTCAATGATAATGAACAAGAGGACACTGTTTCTAAAGCAAATGATGTAGATAAAATAAGAGATGATTTAACTGACTGTTTTGATGGGGAAAAAATTTAAATGTTTGAAAATAATAAAGATAATTCAAATGGGATTGAGACTGTAAGCCTTTCTGCTTCTAATTGTGATCAGGTCCTTCTTGATATTGGTAACCTTTTGAGTGAAATTCCTTCTCAATCTGAGATAGAAAAGTATGTCACAAATGACCATGTCGATTTTCCTAACATATTACCCAAAGATATTAACAATCAGGCTCAGACAATTTTAAATTTTTGGAATGTCAAAGGTAAAGTTCATAAAAGAGACTGGCTGGTTTGGAGTCAACATAAACAGGCATTATTTTGCTTTCCATGTCGATTATTTTCTGATAATATTTCCAAAAGCTCTGTTACTGAGAGAAATTTAAGTTCGCGATCAGTATTTGCTTCACTTGGTGGATATGCAGCAACTGGTAAATGGCGAAAGTTGTGTAACAGGGTTCCAGAGCATGAGAGGAGTAATGTCCACAGAGAATAATACCTAGCTTGGCGAGAATTAGAAAGACGTTTTTTATTTGGAAAGGATATTGAAACTTACTTGGAAATAAATTGCAATCAACGAAATGGTCCAATATTCTTAAAAGAATATTAGATGTTATCCTATTTTTGGGTGAACGTGGATTGGCTTTTCGGGGATCCTCCCAGCGAATTGGAGATGTAGGTAATGACAACTTTTTGGGTCTTATAGAGTTACATTGGGACCCTATACTTAAAGAGCATGTATTGTCAGTGAAAGAATTTCAGCGAAAAGGCAAAAGACTTCAAGTTCATTATCTATCAGGTGATAATCAAAATGAATTCATTGCAGTATTCTCAAATTTTT
Source organism: Hydra vulgaris (assembly GCF_022113875.1). Classification (NCBI taxonomy): domain Eukaryota; kingdom Metazoa; phylum Cnidaria; class Hydrozoa; order Anthoathecata; family Hydridae; genus Hydra; species Hydra vulgaris. The sequence continues at coordinate 6,460,641 of NC_061160.1, read as the reverse complement.
TGCGACAGCATGTTTTACAAGAAAGAAGATCTACTAAGTATTTCGCAATAATGGTAGATGCAACACCAGACTCGTCACATACAGAGCAAACAACATTCATATTACAATATGTAACATTAAAAGATTCACAATATGAAATTGTTGAACGATTTCTAACATATGTAGATTGCAACAATAAAACTGAAATATCTCAAATGATAGTGGAAACATTTCAACATAACTCCATTCCTCTCTCAGATTGCAGGGCACAAGCATATGACAATGGATCAAATATGGCTAGAAAATACAATGGTGTGCAAGCTAAAATACTTCAGTTATGTCCATTAGCACTATTTTCCCCTTGTGGATGTCACACACTTAATCTTGTGGGAAATGATGCGGCAGAATGTATTCCTGAAGCTGTAACATTTTTTGGAACGATTCAAACAGTATATAATTTTTTCAGCTCAAGTCCAAAACGATGGGAGATATTATCAAAACACATCAATTGCTCACTAAAAGGAATGTCGCATACAAGGTGGTCAGATCGTGTTGAAAGTGTCAAACCTTTTGCAGCACAACTTCCTGGGATTAAATTGTCATTGGAAGAGCTTTTAGAATTAAATTTGACTTCTAAAACAAGAGCTGAAGTAGAAGGTGCCTTATAGTATATTAATTCATTTTCCTGCATAGTAATGTCATCGATATGGTACAAAATTCTTGTTCCGATTGATTTTTGCAACAAAGTTATTCAAGCAAGAAATGCAACTTTAGATGTGGAAGTGGACAACATAAACCACTTACTGAGACAACGTCTTGAGCTTCGGAATAAATGGAAAGATATCTGGTCAGAATCAAAGGATGTTGCAATGAATTTGGATATAGAAGTCAAACTATTAAGAGGACGTGGTGGTGCAAATTGCAAAAGAGCCAGAGTTGTTGGCGAGCCAGAGGATCAAGGGTTTAGAGATTTAAATGAAGATGAGACCATGGAGGAATCATGCTTTAAAAGATTTGTTTTCTATGTGGTATTAGATAGTGTTATTGGTGGCCTTACTGTAAGATTCAAAGCAGCACAGAGCATTTCAGATAAGTTTAGCTTCATGTGGAATTACCTCAATATTGATTTGGATACATTGGAAATGATGCAAAATTATTAAGTGAAGAGTATTCAGCAGATGTTAGCAAAGATATTGTAATGGAAATAAAACAGTTAAAATCTTTACATTATGCAAATTTTGGATCGAATCAATTAAACCCCTTTGAACTCCTAAATTCGATTAGTCGAACTAATTTACATAGCTTATTTCCAAATATTTGTGTATGCTTGAGAATATTCGCAACAATTCCTGCTACAGTTGCATCCGCTGAACGCTCATTCAGCAAACTAAAACTGATAAAAAACTTTTTAAGAACTACAATGCTACAAGGACGGTTTGTGGATTTGGCAATGTTGAGCCTCGAATCTTCAATATCTAGGTCAATTGATTTTGACAAAGTTATTCGAAATTTCGCTTCAAAAAAAGCAAGAAAAGTTTTGTAAATGAATTATTCTTGGAATAAACTATTTGTTAAAATTCTGTTTTTATTAGTACTTGTATATTTGTTGAGATTGATTATTGTATTATTGAGCATGGTTGAAACGTAACAAATAGTCTGAATTTTTATTTCAGAAATATCCTTTTATCCAATAATGAAAGAAAAACTAATTACATAAAAAAACAAAACAATAATTCCAAACAGTTAATAATTATTCTTAAAATTAATATTCTTTAGTAAATGAAATAATTGTAACTAGAAATAAAACTGTACAAGATTGCATCCTCATTGTGAACAACTGCCGATTTCAAAAACCAATGTGGAATTAAACCACAATTGATTCAGCAAAAGCATACAGTATTACTTTAAAATATTAGAATTATGGGTAAAAGGCCCAAAAATATCTCTTGCACCGTCTAAAATTATGGCTCTCTGCGGGGCTGATCCCAAATTTAACTGAAAGACGAGGGTGTCATCCAATTTTGGGTGACACCCAATTTATTTATATCTTATACTTTATTTTGGTTTATAATTAAACAGTCCTAAATAAAAAAATAAGTGGGTATTTATTTACACGACCTACGAAATGCTGAATGCTGAAAGATATAGTTATCATTATTTAGAAAATATAATCGCTTAGCTTTCTTCTTATAATATAAACAAAATGAAATAAAGACTTAATGTCGCCTAAAAAAATTCTTCATAATCAAAACATACTCGGCAAATAGGGTGGCAAATAGGGTGGCAAATAGGGTGGCAAATAGGGTGGCAAATAGGGCGGCAAATAGGGTGGCAAATAGGGTGGCAAATAGGGCGGCAAAATAGGGTGGCAAATAGGGTGGCAAATAGGGTGGCAAATAGGGTGGCAAATAGGGTGGCAAATAGGGCGGCAAATAGGGTGTCACCCATATATTAAATATATGGGTGACACCCTATTTGCCGCCCCGGGTGACACCATAACTAGGAACGCCACTGATATAACAAGAAAGTATAAGAAAATAAATGCTAAACTCTGAAATGAACATTTCAAATAAAAAACTGTTACTGCAAGAACGAACAGCAGGTTTAACTCTATGTAGAATTTTTCACAAAAAGGTTTATCTTCGTGTGACCACTTGAAGATAAATATTCTTATGAAGTGTAACTTTCGTAATTGACAATCTGAAAATTTATATTTGTAAATTCTCGAATTAGTTTTATATATAAATCTGATCATTTTTTATGTAAGTCTTCACGAACCATATTATATTAGTTATTTACCTGTTTTTTTACTTTTAGGATTTTCTGAAAGCAATAAGCAGAACTGTGGAGTCGGAGTCGGAGTTGCGGAGTTAAAAAATAAAAAAACAGGTGAAGTATGAATGATAAAGGTATCTAATTTAGAGTTGAATACTTCGACTTCAAATACTTTTGATGCATCATTTTGATAATGAGGCGTGTTGCTAGGTTTGTTGTGAAACATTTTTGTTGTTCTTCTTCTTTTTTCAACAAAATCAGATTCAAAACCAAGGTAAGCAGCTATTTTTTTTGACTTGTCCAAGATGGAATCCCAGAATGAACGAATTTGAATTAAATCTTCAATCAATTCCTCTAAAAGTTTCATTTTGTCATCCTAATTGATGTTTCGTGGATTTGCTGAAAACATTGTATAAATCTGGATATTCTCTAAGTATAACTTAGCCGGAATAGATGATTCCACATCGTGAACCCCACATAAGCTGAGGCTATAAGCGGCACATGGAAGATAGACTGTTTGCTGATTCTTTATTTTAATCAAGGCTTGAACGCGCCTTTAAAGCTTCTAGCCATATTTGAATATATTTCAAGTAGAACATTAAGGATTAGATTGGCATATTGACTCCCACCTTCTTCTCCATCTCTTCTAGTTTTAAAAATCGGTACTGCTGCCTCAACTGCAGCTCCTAACTAAAGCGAAGGAAGCAAAAAAGAAAGCAAATCTATTCACTGTGTGAACGGTTCAGCGTTCCGTCAGTTATGATAGTGTAGTAGATGGCCTGATGTGTTTCTTTCACTGTCTTAAGTTTCACCCATTTCTCATACTCTCCAAGAAACTCATTTTGCGAACGCCAAGATAAATAGTGGGTCTGAGTACGCTTACCTTCTTTTTCTTTTTCAGCAATTGCTTTCAAGTGATCCGCTTTCAAGTGTGTGTTCAGCAAACAATTCTAAAACGCCAAGAAAATTGCCGTTTCCATCTTGATAAACTTTGTGATTAGATCATATTTATAGAACATTAAACTTTAATTATTAAAAGGAGGAAAAAGTCTGAGAAAGAGACTACAATAATTTTTAAATTATCAAAATACCTCTGAATGCGAGATTTCACAAAATACCTCTGAATGCGAGATTTCACAAAATACCTCTGAATGCGAGATTTCACAAAATACCTCTGAATGCGAGATTTCACAAAATACCTCTGAATGCGAGATTTCACAAAATACCTCTGAATGCGAGATTTCACAAAATACCTCTGAATGCGAGATTTCACAAAATACCTCTGAATGCGAGATTTCACAAAATACCTCTGAATGCGAGATTTCACAAAATACCTCTGAATGCGAGATTTCACAAAATACCTCTGAATGCGAGATTTCACAAAATACCTCTGAATGCGAGATTTCACAAAATACCTCTGAATGCGAGATTTCACAAAATACCTCTGAATGCGAGATTTCACAAAATACCTCTGAATGCGAGATTTCTTGATGCAAGTAATAAGGTAACTTGAATGAGACAACGGAAAATATTTTTCCAGCACTCAGTTTTGTTTGCAATAACTTTCTCAAGGCTTGAATCAATCCTTATATGATTGAACATTATATGACTGATCCTTATATGATTGCGTATGTTGTTTATTGGTGTTTTCCATTCTAAATACGTTTGGCGATGTAGGCTACACGATTAATGAGACTTAATTTTTCCAACTAGTTTCCTCCAATTGTCTTTGATACCACCTGTCAAAAATAAGAAAGACAACATGTTGTTCTTACACGGGTTAGAAGAAAATCCATAAAGAGAACAAGAAAGCAGAAAAGGGCGACTGTTGATTCACGCCATACACGCCGGTCTTTTTTCAGTTTCTTTCCATTTTGTAACACTTCGGTAAATACTGATGTTGGAAAGATGTGGTTCCTTGAATCTTTTGGAAGGTTTGCCTGACTTAAAGGAGGGCCAATCAAAACAATGGTATCTCTATCTTTATTTGATAAAGCAGTCCAAAGAGCTGGGTTGTTAGATATGTGATTAGTTAAAAAGACAGTAATAGAAATGATCTTGTAAACGTCATTATCCACTTCTGGAAATGTTTATAAATAAAAATGAAAACATAAAACATCTTTTAAATAATAGAACTTTTTTTGAATTATCACTACTGCTTTCAGAATCAGATTCAAATCTTAAAGCCTATAAAAATAAATATATTTAAATATATCTGGTGATATATTCAAATATATATATATATTATTTACAATAAATAAGTTGGCGCTGAGACTATTTTTTCTTACTGCTATTTTTTACAATTAGCTCCCATCCAAGATCAACGAGAATACGCTTGTTTTTTTCTTCAACAGCTTTTTTTAGTCTCTTCTTTTTTCGTCCTGCTGCGCCTGATGGCTGCTTCCATTTGTTGAAGAGTTGGTTGTAGATTGATTGGGTTTTCTTATTTTTCAAGTCACAAAACTTGCAGTACCTATTTGCAAGCCACAAAACTTCCAATACCTATTTGTAAGCTACAAAACTTGCTGTACTATATTTGCAAGCCACAAAACTTGTGGTACCTCTTTGCAAGCCACTAAACTTGCTGTACCTTATATGCAAGCAACAAAACTTGTGGTACTTATTTGCTAGTCAAAAAACTTGTTGTACTTGTTTTCAAGCCACAAAACTTGCAAAACCTATTTGCAACCCATAAAACTTGTGGCAGTTATTTTGCTGGTTACAAAACTTGCTATACTGTGAGCATTTTTACATTAATTTCATATTCCAATTATAAAAATTTAAAGTTCCCTGATATAACAACAGCAACTAGCTAGAATTTTTAATCTTTTGACAGTTCAATATTAGTTCCATCTTGTTTCCAATAAGAAATAGTGTAAATTCTGCCTTGTTATTCCTTGTTTACTTTTTTCAACTCTACCATCATAAATAGCAAAATGAAAACTTAAACAGAAAATTAACAATGAAAATATAAAAAAAATCTAATTACAAACAACAAACTAACACTTAGAGTATTGCTACAAAGTTAGTTTAATTGACATACTCATAACTTATACTTACAACCACTCATAATCACATACTCATAGCTTATACTTAAATCCTCGGAAAAGAAATGGTCGTAACGGTACGACCATTTCTTTTCCGAGGATTTCCACTTGTTAACTCTTCTATTTCAAACAATTTTTAATACACTAATAACTTATAATTCATTAAAAAAAGTTCATTAGTCAAATAAAAATTTATTGTGTCATTAAGGATAAAGTTAGAAACTTCCTACAAACACAAATCACTGCGTCTATCTTCAAACAATAAAAAACCATATCGAACTTATTTTACTATAATACTTGACTTGCTCTTTTAACAAAAAGCGATTCAAATGAACATATGTACTTGCAAATAAAAAGTTCCACGGTCATTTTTGATTAAACTAATTATTAATCTATTTTCAAAAGAACCCATTGTTAAATAACATTTGCTAGAATTTTTTAACCCTTTTTTTGCAAATCATAAGAAATATGAAAGCATTGCAAATCATAAGAAATATAAAAGCATTGCAGATCATAAGAAATATGAAAACATTTTTTTTTTTTTTTTTTTTCAATTTTTGTCAAGCAACCATTAACAATTAAAGATAATTTCCGTAAATATTAAGTACAAGTACATTTTATTATTTATAATAGTTACAAGACCGGAGAACCTGAAGAAGATAAAGTCTTTTCATCAGTAACCTTTGATAATAAAAATTGGAAATAATCGTGTATTGTTAGAAAAAATCATGTAAAGAATCGTGATTGGCAATAAGTTCGATTATGTTCTTTTTAAATTTTTGAGAGGTATTGGCTTCTTTAAGTTTACCACTCAGACTTGTAAAATGGTTCCATAGCATTGGGCCACGATAGGAAATGGCAAAGCTTGTAAGTTTTGATGAACGGAAAGGTTTTTTAAATCTTCCGGTAGATCGCGTGCTGTATCGGTTTAATGTTTTATGGAAAATATTTTCGAAAATCTTCGGCGTTTTTTTTGACTGATGCTGAAACATAAATTGTGTAATTTTGAAAATATTTAACTCATAAATATCAAGTGCCCTCATGCTTTTTAGAAGAGGTTTAGCAATTGTGAAGCGATTTTGAAAATTAATAATGCGTGCTGCATGATTCTGTTGTTTAAGGAGGCAGTCGAGTTTAGATTTATTTGTACTACCCCAAACAATATTGCCATAAGATAAATAACTATTTGCAAATCATAAGAAAGTTAATAGTTTAATATGTTAGTATTTTAAAACGTAAAAATCATTTATTATTTTAATTTTTTTTTTTGGGCATATTAAAAGAGTTTTATGTGTGCTAGCGTGCACGTTTGACACACAGAATTACGCGATCGCGTTTGTTTAGGGAAGAGTGAGACACAATGATACAAGTTTAGCCTGTTATATTTTGGTAAATCTTAAATTTAATTTATATATTTATATAGGGTATAAATTATTCTACAAATTATAGGGTTTTGCAAAGTTATAAGTGCATGTTTGCAAAGTTATAAGTGCACGTTTGCAAAGTTATAAGTGCATTTATAAAATTAATTTTAACACTTATATTTTAAATATCAATGGAAAGAAAAGTACGGAAAACAATTACAGAAGAAACTAAAAATACGATTATTTCAATGAGAAATTGTAAAAAATATTCAATCAAGGAAATATCCAACGCTTGTAATTTAACTCGAATCGCTGTTAGTGGTGTTATAAAAAACAGTGATAATAATATACCCTTCACGTCATCTACAGTAAAAAGAAAAGAAACGTATAAAATCAAAAATTCTATGAATACAAACATTGAACAGACAATATTTAATTTCGTGGTCTGTAACAATCCCGTAGTTCAAAAAGAAATTCAAACGCAAATTTTAGAACAACAAGGTAAAAACGTTTCAATCTCGTTTGTTTCTCGTAAATTAAAGAAATTAAATTTGACACGAAAAAGATTAGCAATCATTCCTCAAGAAAGAAACACCATGGAAAGAATAAATCAGAGATCAATTTTTGCGGCAGAAGTTGCTAGAATTGCTGATTCAAATTTGGTTTTTTTAGACGAAACCGGATTCAATAAACATACAGTGCGCTCATATGGCTATTCTCCAAAAGATACAAAAGCGTACTTGACAGTTCCTGCAAATAAAGGACAAAATGTTAGCCTCATGTGCTTAATTTCCAATTTAGGAGTTGAACGTTACCAATACAAAAGCGGCGCATACAATACACAATCATTTATTGATTTCATCAACAACAAACTAGTACCATTCTTTGCAGTAAATCCAAATAAAATTCTTATCCTAGATAATGCAAAATTTCACGAAACAGCTGCAGTACTTCAATTACTAAGAGAAAAATATATTACTCACTAGTTTTAAGTACCATACTCCCCTGAATTGAACCCAATCAAAGAGTTCTTTTCAATGTTAAAAATCCAATTTCAAATTCACGAGAAATGCTAATCCCGATATGCTGTTGAAGAAACTCTAGAATATATTTTATCACCTGATAATAATTATACTCAACAGTGCAATGCCTTTTATATAAATATGAGAAGATGGTTGGAAAAGGCGATAAGAAGAGAAGAATTTATCTAATTAAAATATTTAAAATGATTTATTTTTTTTAATAATGTATATTTTTGCATGCCTTTTTAAAATATTATGATTAAATAATGTATACTATTTTTTAAAAATTATGAAAGTATTTAATCTAGAAAAGTTATTGATATATAACAATATGCTAAATTAAGTAAAAATGTTAAGAATTTATTGAAGAATTATATTGATTGCTATGCTGTAATTTAATTTAATATTTTGCGCAATATTATTAAAGCTTAAAAAATAATTTCCAAAAAATGTATATGCACTTAAAACTTAGCAAGCGCGCACTTATAACTTTGCAACCGTGCACTTATAACTTTGCAAACATGCACTTACAACTTTGCAAAACCCTGTAAAACAATCGACTAAAAAAAGATGCGTAATAAAAAATTGTTACAATCAAAAGTGTGTACCATTACACACTTTTGATTGTAACAATTTTAAATTTTATCCCCACTTTCCTATATATAATTTAAATATAATAACAAAACCACAAACATAGTTTTGGCATAAAAATATTATTCCCTTCCACAATGTAGATTTCCAAGGAAAACGTAGAGTATCAAATTTCTCTATCTAGGAAAGTAAATTACAGAAAAATATTCGATATAAAAAAAAACAAATTTCAGTTTTTACACTTTGATCAAAAACTTATACTCTTTAACATTTAAAGATTAATAAAAATAAAAACTTTAATAAAAATGATGTATGTTAAACACCGATATTAGTCCATTTAGAAAAATTTTAATATTAATTATTAGTTATATAAATCATAAAATTATATTTCTTAATAAAATAAAAAAATACTGTTAAATTGTAGATACGGCCCATCAGAATGCTAACTAATTGGTTAGCATCCTGCAATCTATGAAATTGAACGGCATATAATAACAAGTGTTAAACATTACAACAGGTATTAAAAAGTTTTAATTTATTCATTTAAAATAAATTTACAAAATAAAAAGTAAAAAATCTGATGTAAAAAATATAAAAATCAAAAAATCAAAAACGAATCGACAAAAAGCCTACAAAACTAAGTTAAAAACTTTTTTTTTGAACTTTATTTAAAGGTTATAAATAAGAAAAATAATAAAAACTACCTAAAAAAGATTACATATAAAAAATTTAAGTAAAACTTTTTTTCGTATTAAATACATTTTCAAATAAAAAAACATTAAATATATATATATCCATCTTTTATTTAAATAAATGTGTAAAAATAAAATGGTACTATAAAAATAATAATATTAGCAGAGTTCGCAAAAACAGCAGTTATTAAAGAAAAAAATTTGAAAAAGTTTTTAAACAAATTTTAATTCTCTAAATGTGTCATTTAGTCTTATTAGTGTTTATAGTCTTTAATGTTCAGCAAACTTATGAGTAATTAATAACATTTTGGGGGAATCCATAAAGTACGTACGCAAGTTTTGAATTCTTTTTTTTTTAATTACTGTATGCAAACTTTTTTTTAAATTTCTTTTAAAATGTTAAATATGATGTAACATTTTAAGATTTAAATACTTCTTTAAGTAATATTTTAAGTTTGAATTAAGTACAGAGAATTTCTCTGTACTTATTTCAAACTAAAAATATTACTCAATGTACTTATTTAAAATATAAAATGTTACATCGTGTTACAACATTTTAAAAGAAATTAAAAAAAAAGTTTGTGTAGAGTAATTAAAAATAAAAGATTTCAAGATTTACGTACGTACTTTATAGATGGCCTCTTAGGTAACATGTAACTTATGAGCGCTAATTAATAACATTAGGTAACATGTAAGACATAAATAAAGTAATAAATAAATTTATTTAGATATATTATAAGATAAATCCAAATTTATTTTTTGAGTTTTTTATTACTATATAGTATAAATATAATTCAATATAATTCCATAAATATAAACAAGCTAAAATGAGATCTGCTAAGACTTGGACAGTAACTTGAACAGTGTCAATTTTCGCTAAATCATTTAATTCAATATCGAATTTGAAAATTTATCTTTGGAACAACAATGTATTGTTTAAAACATATACAATAAAGAAGCATGTATATACACATCAATAACACAATTTACACAATTGTTTCAAGTTTAGAAGATGTCTTTTTTTCCACAGAAATCCATTTTGAATCTATAAGACCTTGAGAATCTGTAGTCACATTTGAAGGAGGAAAAACTATAACAATAAAAATAAGTCAACGATAAGAGATTATATAATTAATTATATCAAATATAGCTAAACTTATCTAAATATACATTCACCTATTAAATGCTACAACTATATATCCCCTCTTGAGCTAAGGATTTGTTTATGTTGTAGAGATTTCTAAACTTTTAATTTCTTTTAGAATAAAAGCATATTTAAAGTAGGAATTGAGGACTAACTAGTGACACAATCTCATCTATATTATTAAATTAGTATGTGTTGTTATGAGGCTATGTAATTTGATAATTTGGGCAAGTAATTAGAGGCAAATGTAAACACCGTTATTGACACATATAAGGCATACTTAGATTAGCACTTTAACATCATATTAAATAGAGAGCTGCCTGAAGCTTAAGTACATGCATCATCTGATTTATGGAGAAAATGCCAGGGAGCTGTGGCTAAACAGAGAGCTAAATAAAAATCAACTGAGGGTTTGGGTAGGACAGCACTAAGTTTTTTTATTCCACTTTTTTCTAAAAAAGTGAGATGGAAAAAATCTACTATAGCATATTTATGTAAGCACTAGCTCATTTTTTTGCTCATCTAAATCAATACAGCTTTTTTAGAAAAAGAAAAAACGAAGAATAATGAATGAAAAGATTGCTGCCCATGTCAAACCCTCAGTCTCCGCTTCAAGTCAGGCATTTGTCAGTCAATGTATGTAATGTACCCCTAGCAGGCTATTCAGTATGTTGTCACACTGCTCACCTAAATTAGCAGTATATATATATATATATATATATATATATATATATATATATATATATATATATATATATATATATATATATATATATATATATATATATATATATATATATATAGGAAATATAACTAGGAAAAAAAACCTAAAATCTGGAACTATTTTAAATTGCAGAATAACATTGCAAAAACAAATAAAATAATATTTTACTCACATCGAGAAATAACATTTTTCAATCGATTTTTATAGTTATAACCAACAATAGTTATAACCAAAATGGAAGATACTGAACTAATAGCTATGATGAAAGCAGATATTTTGTTTTCTAAAAAGAAAGTTGAGCATTTTGTATATAATATTAACATATTATTGTTAATAAATTAACTGAATAAAACTTAGCAGTAACCATCAATTTTAAAATTTTGGAATTTGTTGAACGGGATCTAATATATAATAATCCAAAAACATAATAATATAAATGAAATAATGGTAATGATAATAAACTAATAAAAATATTACGCTTCTCATACATACATGGTCTAATAAACTAAAATATAATATAATAATCAACATCAACTCTCTTAGTCGCATCGAACATATATATATATATATATATATATATATATATATATATATATATATATATATATATATATATATATATATATATATATATATATATATATATATATATATATGTATATATATAATGTAAAAGAAAATAATTTATTAATATAAAAACTAATTAGTAAATTAATAAAATTTAAATTAATAAAACTTAAAAACCAGAATGTATTAATTTTTAAGGTTGCTACAGCAATATTTATAAATGCTATGATTATTTATATAAACAATAATATTTATACAAACAATATTATTTATACATAAAAAAATTATAATATTATAAAAATTATCATTTTTTACTAACATTAGTTTAAAATTACTAACATTAGTTTGTGAAAATAAAAACCTACTTTTGTTGCTTTTATGGAGAGCTATTGATTTCTCTTCAGATATTTTCTTTAGATGAGTATTATAATCTGTCAGTTTTCGATTTTCCTGCAGTGTATATTCAAGTGCTAAATTAGATAAAACAATATTTAAATAAACTTTAGTGTCTGTATATGAGTTAATTATATAAACTATTTAAAAATAAGAATGTGAATTCACATTTCAACAATTATGAAATTTAAACAAGTTTCCATAATAATATTTATTATATAAGTGACATAGAAGAACAAAGCAATTTTTTTACAATTAGACAAATTTTCTCAAATTAATACTGATAAATTGCACATGGTGAGCACAATAAAGAGAAGCAACCTTAGCAGACACCAATTTTTTATTTTTTTTTAAACAACTTTGTTTCCAACAAGTAACCACTAATTAGTGTTGCAATTTACTGGAAGAGAAAAGATGAAGATTGTAGAGCAAGATAATGATTGACAGACAACTTAAAAGATTGCAAATTATATGAATAAGGAAAGCAAGATGAAGGAAGTGAATTCCAAAGAACTGATGTTCAAGGAAAAAAACTAGAAGAATAAGAGTTTTTGGAGCACTTAGGAACAGTCACAGAAAAAGGATGAGACTGAATGACAAGTAACACGAGAATGAGTTTTAGAAGATGGCACAAGAGAAGCTAGCTCTTTAGAGTCAAAAATAGAGGAAAGTTATTTGTAAATAATAGTTCTTCTTCTGAAGGTAATAAGATCATGCCCATGAATTAGAGATAAAATGTTTGATTTACTTAGGTTAATGACAATGTTTAAGATTAAAATGTATGTATGTATGTATGTATGTATGTATGTATGTATGTATGTATGTATGTATGTATGTATGTATGTATGTATGTATGTATGTATGTATGTATGTATGTATGTATATATATATATATATATATATATATATATATATATATATATATATATATATATATATATACATGCCTAAAATAATTTAATTTTTAAATATACCTTAAAAAAAAAAAAGTATATATAATAAAATATAATAAAAAGTTCATGATAAAACATAAACACAAATATACTTTTGTTGGTCTCTAGAAGATCTTTTTCAATACGTTTATAATCCATATTGCTACAGCAACATTTCTGACATCCTGCATAAGATATATGGACCTCCTTTTGATTATCAGATGGACACTGACAAGAAAGTTTGCATTGTAAATAAGAACCATCTGAAGTTTTAAACTTGTCGTCATCGACGCATTCGACGAGACTTTCTATAGGGAGAGGAATTGTCAATCGCACAAAATAAGCTAGAAACATTATTCCAAAAATAAGTGTCATTGTTGGTAACTAGTATACTTCAAAATTAATAAATTTTGATTCAAGTGATGATGATTGTATCGCATAAGTAAGAGATATAAAATAAAATACATATCGAGGTACCTCTTAACTTTCTAAATAGGAAATTCCTTTGGAATATTTTCAAAATAACATTGAACAAGTTCTAGAGTGTTCTTATTGTTTCGGAAGTTTCCTTCAGAAATTTTTGGAAAAAAAAAATTAAAAAGAAATTCTGATGTGGAATTATACTTTTGCGACGCAAAAATGTACTTCCACATCAAAAATGACCAGACATCTTTTTCTCCACCAAATATGACCAGACATCTTTTTCTCCACCAAATATATCTCATCCACCAAATATATCTTTTTAGGAACGTGATTTCTCGAGACTTTGGCGGGAATAAGTTGGAAAAAATCCTAGTCCGTCCATTTTTCAAGAACCGAATTCAACAGAAAGACGATTTTAAATCATATGCGATTACCGAATATAAATGAAAAACTAATTTATACTGTATATGTATCCCAAACAGGCCCACTGAAAGGGGGGTACAGGCGGTGCACTGCTCCAGGGCCCATAGAACAATTGGGGCCCATTGACCAAAGCTTTTTTTTTAAATAATTACAATTCATAATGACAAAAATTTATTAGTGGCATACTTAAAAAACACATATTTTGCACATTTAGAAAAAGATATTCATACACTTAAAAGATGGGCATATTTTGGTCCCACTGAAAAATTCTTAAGAGAATCTAACTAGAATTCAACTAGATAAAGCGAAAATAAGGGGCACACAGAGAAAAAAAAGGAGAAATTTCTAGCTAGATTTATACGATCTAAATTCTAATTAGAGATTAAAGTACTATAATGTGTCCCTTATTTTCGCTTTTTCTAGTTAAATTCTAGTTAGATTCTCTTTTTCAAATTTTCTTTCATGCAGACTTAATTGAAAGTACATTCCTATTGTTTCTATAAGTTCAATGTGCAGCTGATAAATTTTAGTCTTTTCTCCTTTTCAATTTAAAAGTACATTCAAGGTTTTGCTAATAATTATTTTCTTCCAATATTGTGTAGTGTTACTGTAGTGTTGATATTGCTAACGGTAACGATTTTTATTTATAATAATTAATCAAAACCTTGATTAAATTAGTTAATAATTATAATTGACTTATTTTACTGTTAATAAATAACCTGTAAAGCAATATTATAATGTCTTATAATACTCTATTCTTCTTTATATTTAATAGCATGACATTTTTACAATTTTAATTTTAGAAATTATCGTGAACGATGCTGCGTTTTTACAATTCAGGATGTCAAAAAAGGAAAGAAAGACAAAAACATATTATGAATGAATAAAAGGATATGCTGACGCTTTTTGACATTAGAGTCACTGCATCAAATCTCAATGATAATGAACAAGAGGACACTGTTTCTAAAGCAAATGATGTAGATAAAATAAGAGATGATTTAACTGACTGTTTTGATGGGGAAAAAATTTAAATGTTTGAAAATAATAAAGATAATTCAAATGGGATTGAGACTGTAAGCCTTTCTGCTTCTAATTGTGATCAGGTCCTTCTTGATATTGGTAACCTTTTGAGTGAAATTCCTTCTCAATCTGAGATAGAAAAGTATGTCACAAATGACCATGTCGATTTTCCTAACATATTACCCAAAGATATTAACAATCAGGCTCAGACAATTTTAAATTTTTGGAATGTCAAAGGTAAAGTTCATAAAAGAGACTGGCTGGTTTGGAGTCAACATAAACAGGCATTATTTTGCTTTCCATGTCGATTATTTTCTGATAATATTTCCAAAAGCTCTGTTACTGAGAGAAATTTAAGTTCGCGATCAGTATTTGCTTCACTTGGTGGATATGCAGCAACTGGTAAATGGCGAAAGTTGTGTAACAGGGTTCCAGAGCATGAGAGGAGTAATGTCCACAGAGAATAATACCTAGCTTGGCGAGAATTAGAAAGACGTTTTTTATTTGGAAAGGATATTGAAACTTACTTGGAAATAAATTGCAATCAACGAAATGGTCCAATATTCTTAAAAGAATATTAGATGTTATCCTATTTTTGGGTGAACGTGGATTGGCTTTTCGGGGATCCTCCCAGCGAATTGGAGATGTAGGTAATGACAACTTTTTGGGTCTTATAGAGTTACATTGGGACCCTATACTTAAAGAGCATGTATTGTCAGTGAAAGAATTTCAGCGAAAAGGCAAAAGACTTCAAGTTCATTATCTATCAGGTGATAATCAAAATGAATTCATTGCAGTATTCTCAAATTTTTTGCGACAGCATGTTTTACAAGAAAGAAGATCTACTAAGTATTTCGCAATAATGGTAGATGCAACACCAGACTCGTCACATACAGAGCAAACAACATTCATATTACAATATGTAACATTAAAAGATTCACAATATGAAATTGTTGAACGATTTCTAACATATGTAGATTGCAACAATAAAACTGAAATATCTCAAATGATAGTGGAAACATTTCAACATAACTCCATTCCTCTCTCAGATTGCAGGGCACAAGCATATGACAATGGATCAAATATGGCTAGAAAATACAATGGTGTGCAAGCTAAAATACTTCAGTTATGTCCATTAGCACTATTTTCCCCTTGTGGATGTCACACACTTAATCTTGTGGGAAATGATGCGGCAGAATGTATTCCTGAAGCTGTAACATTTTTTGGAACGATTCAAACAGTATATAATTTTTTCAGCTCAAGTCCAAAACGATGGGAGATATTATCAAAACACATCAATTGCTCACTAAAAGGAATGTCGCATACAAGGTGGTCAGATCGTGTTGAAAGTGTCAAACCTTTTGCAGCACAACTTCCTGGGATTAAATTGTCATTGGAAGAGCTTTTAGAATTAAATTTGACTTCTAAAACAAGAGCTGAAGTAGAAGGTGCCTTATAGTATATTAATTCATTTTCCTGCATAGTAATGTCATCGATATGGTACAAAATTCTTGTTCCGATTGATTTTTGCAACAAAGTTATTCAAGCAAGAAATGCAACTTTAGATGTGGAAGTGGACAACATAAACCACTTACTGAGACAACGTCTTGAGCTTCGGAATAAATGGAAAGATATCTGGTCAGAATCAAAGGATGTTGCAATGAATTTGGATATAGAAGTCAAACTATTAAGAGGACGTGGTGGTGCAAATTGCAAAAGAGCCAGAGTTGTTGGCGAGCCAGAGGATCAAGGGTTTAGAGATTTAAATGAAGATGAGACCATGGAGGAATCATGCTTTAAAAGATTTGTTTTCTATGTGGTATTAGATAGTGTTATTGGTGGCCTTACTGTAAGATTCAAAGCAGCACAGAGCATTTCAGATAAGTTTAGCTTCATGTGGAATTACCTCAATATTGATTTGGATACATTGGAAATGATGCAAAATTATTAAGTGAAGAGTATTCAGCAGATGTTAGCAAAGATATTGTAATGGAAATAAAACAGTTAAAATCTTTACATTATGCAAATTTTGGATCGAATCAATTAAACCCCTTTGAACTCCTAAATTCGATTAGTCGAACTAATTTACATAGCTTATTTCCAAATATTTGTGTATGCTTGAGAATATTCGCAACAATTCCTGCTACAGTTGCATCCGCTGAACGCTCATTCAGCAAACTAAAACTGATAAAAAACTTTTTAAGAACTACAATGCTACAAGGACGGTTTGTGGATTTGGCAATGTTGAGCCTCGAATCTTCAATATCTAGGTCAATTGATTTTGACAAAGTTATTCGAAATTTCGCTTCAAAAAAAGCAAGAAAAGTTTTGTAAATGAATTATTCTTGGAATAAACTATTTGTTAAAATTCTGTTTTTATTAGTACTTGTATATTTGTTGAGATTGATTATTGTATTATTGAGCATGGTTGAAACGTAACAAATAGTCTGAATTTTTATTTCAGAAATATCCTTTTATCCAATAATGAAAGAAAAACTAATTACATAAAAAAACAAAACAATAATTCCAAACAGTTAATAATTATTCTTAAAATTAATATTCTTTAGTAAATGAAATAATTGTAACTAGAAATAAAACTGTACAAGATTGCATCCTCATTGTGAACAACTGCCGATTTCAAAAACCAATGTGGAATTAAACCACAATTGATTCAGCAAAAGCATACAGTAATACTTTAAAATATTAGAATTATGGGTAAAAGGCCCAAAAATATCTCTTGCACCGTCTAAAATTATGGCTCTCTGCGGGGCTGATCCCAAATTTAACTGAAAGACGAGGGTGTCATCCAATTTTGGGTGACACCCAATTTATTTATATCTTATACTTTATTTTGGTTTATAATTAAACAGTCCTAAATAAAAAAATAAGTGGGTATTTATTTACACGACCTACGAAATGCTGAATGCTGAAAGATATAGTTATCATTATTTAGAAAATATAATCGCTTAGCTTTCTTCTTATAATATAAACAAAATGAAATAAAGACTTAATGTCGCCTAAAAAAATTCTTCATAATCAAAACATACTCGGCAAATAGGGTGGCAAATAGGGTGGCAAATAGGGTGGCAAATAGGGTGGCAAATAGGGCGGCAAATAGGGTGGCAAATAGGGTGGCAAATAGGGCGGCAAAATAGGGTGGCAAATAGGGTGGCAAATAGGGTGGCAAATAGGGTGGCAAATAGGGTGGCAAATAGGGCGGCAAATAGGGTGTCACCCATATATTAAATATATGGGTGACACCCTATTTGCCGCCCCGGGTGACACCATAACTAGGAACGCCACTGATATAACAAGAAAGTATAAGAAAATAAATGCTAAACTCTGAAATGAACATTTCAAATAAAAAACTGTTACTGCAAGAACGAACAGCAGGTTTAACTCTATGTAGAATTTTTCACAAAAAGGTTTATCTTCGTGTGACCACTTGAAGATAAATATTCTTATGAAGTGTAACTTTCGTAATTGACAATCTGAAAATTTATATTTGTAAATTCTCGAATTAGTTTTATATATAAATCTGATCATTTTTTATGTAAGTCTTCACGAACCATATTATATTAGTTATTTACCTGTTTTTTTACTTTTAGGATTTTCTGAAAGCAATAAGCAGAACTGTGGAGTCGGAGTCGGAGTTGCGGAGTTAAAAAATAAAAAAACAGGTGAAGTATGAATGATAAAGGTATCTAATTTAGAGTTGAATACTTCGACTTCAAATACTTTTGATGCATCATTTTGATAATGAGGCGTGTTGCTAGGTTTGTTGTGAAACATTTTTGTTGTTCTTCTTCTTTTTTCAACAAAATCAGATTCAAAACCAAGGTAAGCAGCTATTTTTTTTGACTTGTCCAAGATGGAATCCCAGAATGAACGAATTTGAATTAAATCTTCAATCAATTCCTCTAAAAGTTTCATTTTGTCATCCTAATTGATGTTTCGTGGATTTGCTGAAAACATTGTATAAATCTGGATATTCTCTAAGTATAACTTAGCCGGAATAGATGATTCCACATCGTGAACCCCACATAAGCTGAGGCTATAAGCGGCACATGGAAGATAGACTGTTTGCTGATTCTTTATTTTAATCAAGGCTTGAACGCGCCTTTAAAGCTTCTAGCCATATTTGAATATATTTCAAGTAGAACATTAAGGATTAGATTGGCATATTGACTCCCACCTTCTTCTCCATCTCTTCTAGTTTTAAAAATCGGTACTGCTGCCTCAACTGCAGCTCCTAACTAAAGCGAAGGAAGCAAAAAAGAAAGCAGATCTATTCACGGTGTGAACGGTTCAGTGTTCCGTCAGTTATGATAGTGTAGTAGATGGCCTGATGTGTTTCTTTCACTGTCATAAGTTTCACCCATTTCTCATACTCTCCAAGAAACTCATTTTGCGAACGCCAAGATAAATAATGGGCCTGAGTACGCTTACCTTCTTTTTCTTTTTCAGCAATTGCTTTCAAGTGATCCGCTTTCAAGTGTGTGTTCAGCAACCAATTCTAAAACGCCAAGAAAATTGCCGTTTCCATCTTGATAAACTTTGTGATTAGATCATATTTATAGAACATTAAACTTTAATTATTAAAAGGAGGAAAAAGTCTGAGAAAGAGACTACAATAATTTTTAAATCATCAAAATACCTCTGAATGCGAGATTTCACAAAATACCTCTGAATGCGAGATTTCACAAAATACCTCTGAATGCGAGATTTCACAAAATACCTCTGAATGCGAGATTTCACAAAATACCTCTGAATGCGAGATTTCACAAAATACCTCTGAATGCGAGATTTCACAAAATACCTCTGAATGCGAGATTTCACAAAATACCTCTGAATGCGAGATTTCACAAAATACCTCTGAATGCGAGATTTCACAAAATACCTCTGAATGCGAGATTTCACAAAATACCTCTGAATGCGAGATTTCACAAAATACCTCTGAATGCGAGATTTCACAAAATACCTCTGAATGCGAGATTTCACAAAATACCTCTGAATGCGAGATTTCACAAAATACCTCTGAATGCGAGATTTCACAAAATACCTCTGAATGCGAGATTTCACAAAATACCTCTGAATGCGAGATTTCACAAAATACCTCTGAATGCGAGATTTCACAAAATACCTCTGAATGCGAGATTTCACAAAATACCTCTGAATGCGAGATTTCACAAAATACCTCTGAATGCGAGATTTCACAAAATACCTCTGAATGCGAGATTTCACAAAATACCTCTGAATGCGAGATTTCACAAAATACCTCTGAATGCGAGATTTCACAAAATACCTCTGAATGCGAGATTTCACAAAATACCTCTGAATGCGAGATTTCACAAAATACCTCTGAATGCGAGATTTCACAAAATACCTCTGAATGCGAGATTTCACAAAATACCTCTGAATGCGAGATTTCACAAAATACCTCTGAATGCGAGATTTCTTGATGCAAGTAATAAGGTAACTTGAATGAGACAACGGAAAATATTTTTCCAGCACTCAGTTTTGTTTGCAATAACTTTCTCAAGGCTTGAATCAATCCTTATATGATTGAACATTATATGACTGATCCTTATATGATTGCGTATGTTGTTTAGTGGTGTTTTCCATTCTAAATACGTTTGGCGATGGAGGCTACACGATTAATGAGACTTAATTTTTCCAACTAGTTTCCAATTGTCTTTGATACCACCTGTCAAAAATAAGAAAGACAACATGTTGTTCTTATACGGGTTAGAAGAAAATCCATAAAGAGAACAAGAAAGCAGAAAAGGGCGACTGTTGATTCACGCCATACACGCCGGTCTTTTTTCAGTTTCTTTCCATTTTGTAACACTTCGGTAAATACTGATGTTGGAAAGATGTGGTTCCTTGAATCTTTTGGAAGGTTTGCATGACTTAAAGGAGGGCCAATCAAAACAATGGTATCTCTATCTTTATTTGATAAAGCATTCCAAAGAACTGGGTTGTTAGATATGTGATTAGTTAAAAAGACAGGAATAGAAATGATCTTGTAAATGTCATTATCCACTTCTGGAAATGTTTATAAATAAAAATGAAAACATAAAACATCTTTTAAATAATAGAACTTTTTTTGAATTATCACTACTGCTTTCAGAATCAGATTCAAATCTTAAAGCCTATAAAAATAAATATATTTGAATATATCATTAATATATTATTTACAATAAATAAGTTGGAGCTGAGACTATTTTTTCTTACTGCTATTTTTTACAATTAGCTCCCATCAAAGATCAACGCTTGTTTTTTTCTTCAACAGCTTTTTTTAGTCTCATCTTTTTTCGTCCTGCTGCGCCTGATGGCTGCTTCCATTTGTTGAAGAGTTGGTTGTAGATTGATTGGTTTTTCTTTCATATTTAAAACACAAAACTATAGAAAAGAGTTCTATTTATGTAGTCTAATAATTGATGTATCAATTTCTACATAAAAAATTATCTAAAGGAAAATAATATGTAATGTTCATTTCAATTAACCATTAACGATTCACGATTGCATCATAAACAATTACTTGTAAAGCTCTCTTTGACAATCAATAATAATTGCAAAACTATTTCCTTGGAGATTAGTTCCCCACGAGGAATTCTCGCACGAATGAATTGAAATCCATAGCGTTAAACTTAACTTAGTTTAAAAAGTTGATTAGAGAAACTACGACCAATTTAAAATTATATAATTATAATTATATAACTTTAAACTGGTCGTAGTTTCTCCTATCAACGTTTTTAACTAAGTTTTTAACTAATTTCCGTATATCTAATAAATCATTAGAACTATAGTTCTAATAATTTATTAAATAAACGGAAATAGTTTAAGAAAAAATAGTTAAATAAGTTAAAAAAATGTTTTTACTATTCTTTATCCTATTGTTCACGATAACGTTACATGTAGTTTGCAATTTTCTAGCATGGTTTGAAGAGCTATTCAGAGGGCATATCATAGAACGTAAACACTGGTTTCTGAAGGAAAGAAAAAACACGTGGTCTCTAAATAGAGATTTATCTACCGTAAAAATCGTCTTAGGAATCAGTAATAGGTTTAACCAGATTTTTTTCTTTTTTTTCGAATATATTTTGGTGGTCATACAATAATATAAAAAAAATTATTCCATAAAAAAAAGAAAATATATATACTTATATAAACAGACAGGGGCTCAAAGAAGATATGGATGACCAGAGTCACCACAATCTTTTCATAGAGCCCCTATGTGAGCTTTAACAATTGAAAAGAAAATAAAGTTTGTTTTTAATAAAACATAAATACTCCCTTATAATCTTTAAAAAAATAACAAAATTCGGTAAAATAAAATAAGTAAATAAAACATAAAGAAAAAAAGACGATAAGAGGAATAAATTCCTTTAAATATATGAAAAAATTAGGTTAAAAAACGATAGTGTATATTAAAAAAAAAACATTAGTGTATATGTTAAGTTTCAAAGCTTTCATTTGATTTCAAAATTTCTTTTTTTATATAAAACTTAAATAAATTTACTGTTTTCACCTTATTGATGTGGTTATTTTTAAAACTGTTCCATATCTTAGGCCCTCGATATGTTATACTATATTCTTTGTATTTAGTTAGTTTACGAGGTAGTGTGTATGTGAGCCTCTCGTTTGATCTCAGAGAATAGTTATTGTTTTGATTTATCTTAAATTTGTTTCAAAGTTTTTTGATGTGAGATTTTTTCAATGATAATACATAAAGATCATGTGTTGAAATGTATTTATCTCGTATACATTCATCATCTTCATTACCCTCATTAATGGCTTTGCATGCTCAAATTTGTTTTTTCTGTATATAGTTGTGCAAGCATGTTTTTTTACACTAAATATCTATTTAAGTTTAGAGGGTTGTGTGCTTTCCCATTCAATTTTACCATAATTAATATAGCTATGAATTAGGCTCAAGTATAATAATTTAAGGCTTTGAGTATTAATTAAAGGACCAACTTTATACCAATAGTTTTTTTAATTTTTGATTTAATATATTTTATGTGGGAAAGTCAAAATAAGTTTTCATCTATATACATAATAATTTTTTTTTCTAAGAGTATAAAGCGGTCTACTGTGTCAAATGCTTTTGACAGATCTATAAAAATTCCTAGTTTGAGATGTAAACCTCAACCAAAACAAAAACCAGATTAAGATGTAAACCTTAGGAAACTTTCGAATGCAGTTTTTTGAAGCTCCAGATTTCTGTTACTTACTTTACAAAGGTTTCTGCTATTTTTCATCATGTTTAACAGTTTATCAAGATGAAACAAATTAGCCTGGGACTGTATAGTAAACAAGCCACCAAAGCTTTACATTCTTGTTTCAAAAGTCATTGAGAAAGATACAAAATAGAAGCTTTTCATCCCGACTACTCTCACCAGTTCCTACACTGTGTTGTTGGTTACAAAAGCAAAAAAGTGTGAACCAACTGCGCGGAACTGGACAAAGATACAAAAAATTCGAACAAGAAGAATCTGAAAAATATTGTGTTGTTAGAATTATTTATTGAGAAGTGTTTTTACGGCCAATATGTTTATTAATAAAAAATAGAGTTCTAAAATAATCCAGGAACCAATTCTGTGTATTTCTATTTAAAATTTAGATTTTTTTGTGTGAAATATTTTTTTTGGGGAGAAGTCATAAGTTGTTATAACTTAAGATAAATATCAGTTAGTAGAAAATGTTAATAACTCTGTTGGATTTCAATACAAGTTTTTGAAATCTCATTATGGTTACTTTATGGTATACAGTATCACTACTTTAAAGGATTTTGACGGAATTTTTCATTAGCATTAGGGTTTCAGGTTTTCAGGGTGGCTGTCTGCTTTTTTTTATATAGATTAAGCAAATGGATTTTCTGCAGTCTTTATGGTTTTTGGCAAACGTAGGCATGATGGAAATCAAATTTTTGGCGCGCGAAAATGAAATATTTTTTGCATGGACGTAAATAATAAGTACATGATAAGAATATGCTTAGGTAGGCTCTTTACAAGTACCTATACAAAGTTTAATGTGATCAGTTATCACATTGATAATTAAAAACTTGTCAAATGCATTTTTATGAGCTGATATCTATAATTAAATAACTGTCAAATTTAACTTTCTGCACAAAAAATCCAAATTAAATTATTTCAAATTATGATTTCAATTTTTAGAATATAAGAACCTTATAACATACACAACCATCGGTTAAAAAGATTTTGATTGGATACTTTTTCAGTATTAGGTCCCAGATTTCCAGGGTATGAATTTATTGTTTCAAAAGTTATAAAAGTCAATTAATTCTTTATGTTTTAAGAATAATTCATTTAACTGTTACATTTACCACGCATAAGAATATCAAAAAATTGTAAAAGAAATTGTATGATAACGCATGCAATCAGACCGATTAGTTAAAGAGATAAAAATGTAACATAAAATTAAAAACTTAAGTCTGAAGGTTAAAAACTTAAGTCTGAAGGTTAAAAACTTACGTCTGAAGTTAAAAACTTAAGTCTGAAGGTTAAAAACTTAAGTCTGAAGGTTAAAAACTTAAGTCTGAAGGTTAAAAACTTACGTCTGAAGGTTAAAAACTTAAGTCTGAAGGTTAAAAACTTACGTCTGAAGGTTAAAAACTTAAGTCTGAAGGTTAAAAACTTACGTCTGAAGGTTAAAAACTCAAGTCTGAAGGTTAAAAACTTACGTCTGAAGTTTAAAAACTTAAGTCTGAAGGTTAAAAACTTACGTCTGAAGGTTAAAAACTCAAGTCTGAAGGTTAAAAACTTACGTCTGAAGGTTAAAAACTTACGTCTGAAGGTTAAAAACTCAAGTCTGAAGGTTAAAAACTTAAGTCTGAAGGTTAAAAACTTAAGTCTGAAGGTTAAAAACTTACGTCTGAAGGTTAAAAACTTTCACCAAAATGATAAGATATGATACCTTATGTAATAATATGGATTTTTACAAAAGTGATAATATTTCAATATTTAAGTTGACCAAAACGTTGCTCAAAAATATGTTTTAGGCGCTTAAACTATCAAATTTATTATAAAAACTAAAAAATTAGAAATATTTATTGTAGACAAAATATACAAAATATGCTTTATAAAACATTATTTTTTTCATATTATTTGTTTATTTATTTGCAGAGCGCCTCAGATGTCATAAATATGATACGATTTAATTTCATATAAACATTAATGTAAAAAATCCAACTTTATTAAAGTCTGGTTTCTATTATATAGAAATGTTGAACTATATTTATATGATTTCGTTGTACAACAATAGTTGCAAAATTAATTTTATTTTCGCCACAATTGATAAATTTTGTCATAAAACAAACTTTAAGTTGAGTGAGTTACGGAAGAAATTGTTTATATATTAAAACCTAACTTTTGCGCAATTTAAATAATTTTCACTCTGTTACTAAATTAATAAAAAATGCAAAAAAAAAAGTTCTCAATAACATTCTTTTATGCTTAAAACTTTTCTCTCTCTCTCTCTCTCTCTCTCTCTCTCTCTCTCTCTCTCTCTCTCTATCTATCTATCTCTACAGAAACCAATAAAACTTTTGATTTTTGAAATTATTTGGCGTTTTCAAATTGCTAGTAAGACAATACACTTAGAAGCCAACTAAATATAGAAAAACATTAGCAAAAAGAACGTCGTAAGCAAATTTACTAACTTGGTTTTTAGGAAATTTCTTAGGGAAGTTTTAAGTTAGATTTTTGTTTCGGACATCTTCTCAAAATTTTCTTAAAATGATTCGTTTTAAAAGTTACTTTTTGAAGTACCCCCGATGTGTTCTTAATGTTAATATAGAGATTTTTTTTTTTTGAAAATTATGATCCGGATTAATATCCAGAAATCACTGATATATTTTTTATCAAGTTTTAACAATTGGAGTGGTATAAGTAAATACCGTAGCATCGAACATCAAAAAAAAAAAAGAAAAGTGTTTACTATGATCTTAAAAATATATTTAAATACATTATCTTATAAATATCTACATAAGGATTTTATACACACACTATAAATAAACTATATCATAAAAACAAAAATATTTTATTAAACGTTGGTGGCTATTTTTATTTCGTTCATAAATTCTCCTTTTTCATCTGCTTGGTAAGGCGGACCTAAAATAAATTACGCAAAATATATACACTAAAATCAAATTAAAAAAATATTTTTACATATAAAAATAGAATCAAAATCACAATCACGTGACTTAATAATTAGTTTCATTTTTTTGTTAGTTTTAAATGCTTTCAAAAAAGAAAAACTTACGGGAACTATAAGAATGTTTTCTGTGGTATATAAACATTAAAGCAAGTACGAATAAAAGTAGAGCAATAAAACTTAGTGAGCCATAAAAATAATTTCTCATTTTTGATAACTGTCGTTCATCTAGAAAAAATACAAAAAGTTTCATTTAATTAATATTAAGGAAAATAGGGGCAAGATTGCAACTAGTTTGAAAACTCTTAGTTTTATCAAAACGGTCACAGCAGTGACGCAATGTTAAAAAGTTGTTTATCAAAATGATAAAAAAAACTTTTCAACAATTGCAAACTTATTTTGAAAAAATTCTTGCTTTATCTTTATGCTGGGATATGCTGTAAAACTATTTTTTACTTCTGCAGTTGCGTTGTGTTTCTACTGCAGCAGCAGTGTATCTGCTGCTGCAGCGTAAAAAAATCAGTTAAAGAAAAGGAGTAGAGAGTCATTTATTTAAATTTTAAGTTTTTTTTACAACAGAATAAATCTCAAACGAGTTTAGTTAACACTATATTATTAGTTATCAAATAATAAACAAACCTTTTACTTTAAAATCCTTGAAGTCATTTATTTTTGTCTTGCTAACGTATTCGCAGCAACATGTTTCACATTTTTCATATGAAACATCTTGTTTTAAATCACTATTACACGAACAAAAAGCGCATGAGATCGGCCCAGCAGCAGTATTAAACATATACAAGCCTTCTTCATTTTTTCTGCACGATAATTGTTCGTCTGATGTTGATTTTGAAAATGTTTTTAATATGGATATGCAGGCAAATAAGAACAACCAAGATAGGTTCATTTTATCGAAGCAATATATTGCCAATCTGTTATTTTAAAAGTTAAAAAATTGCTTTTCACTCAAAGTCAAGATAAAATATATTCAGGTTTAACATCAAATTTATAGAAAACATGACGCAATAATTACTGGGGAATTTCCACAAGGAATTCCCATTACATATTAGATACAAAAAAATGAACAAAAAACACGTCAATTTTTTTCTTGTTGTTTATAATACGACACTTCAAAAAAATATTTTAATCTAAAAGCAAAAGTTATATTCGTAATACGATATCTTCTTACTTACACAGTATTATATTAGGTATTTTGTGATAGGTTATTACACAAAACATTTAAGAAGAGGTTTTGAGATGTGGAAATATTTGGCGTGTATGTTGATATTAAATCCAAATCTTCGAAAAGTTGATAACTTTGTTGAAATTTGACCAGAGACAATTTTATGGTGGTGTATGTGGTGTATGCAGTGCGTGACACACCCCTCCCCAAAGAAGACGATTTTCAACTTATATTGGGGTTTTTCCGGAGTATGGTCGGCTTTTTAACATTTGAGACATTTCATGCTGCAATTTTTTAATTTTGCTCTTTGTTTTTTTTAAGATAGCAGTTGGTATTTTTAAGGATTCGTCCCTTTATTTTATTTTTAGAATAGCTTTTTGATTTGATAGCAGGTAATATTATGAGTACATTTTAAATTACCATACAAAACAGCAAAATATAGTTGTTTTTCGAACAACTTTTATAACGTTTTTTTATAATTTTATAACGTCGAGCAACTTTTATTGATTTTTTAAGAGTAATTATTATATAAAACAATAGGCCTAAAAATCTAAAGAATATAGTTTAATTTTATCTTAAAGTTTAAATAAGATAAAAATGCAAATATTTGATATTTAATTTTAAAAAAATATATACTTAAAGTTTGCTTTTTAACATTTAGAAATATATATTTTTAATTAACCAACCCGGTGTTTGTTGTCGTCAAAGTTAAAGGTTTATTTAAAATAATTTTCTTCGAATATAGCTACTTTGACTTTTTGTAAATTTACATTAAATGATATTTATGTCATACATACATACATACATACATACATACATACATACATACATACATACATACATACATACATACATACATACATACATACATACATACATACATACATACATACATACATACATACATACATACATACATACATACATACATACATACATACATACATACATACATCATTTTCCTCATCATCTTTCTAATATTTATGTTTCTAATATTCATCCTAAAATAGTCTTCCGCAGTGCTCTGTGATAAGACCGTAAGGGCATCCTAATAACCCGTGACGGATACAACATTTTTTGGTGTTTGAGACTTCTAGACATGGAGTAAACTCCAAACATTTGTATGTTTATACTTATGTCAAATAATAATGCTTTGTAAAAAATTGCAACGATTGGAGGCTATGAACAAAAAACCCTAAAATTTTATCTCTCATTTTTGCAAAGCACCTTTATTTGGCATAAGGCATCGTCTATAAACTACGCAACATTAGATTTATTTAAAAAGCAGAAGTAGGAGATCTTAAGATCTTCTACGTGGCGATTTTTATTAAACATAATGCGCTAATTTAATTTTTCATGTTTTTTAAGGCTCTGCGATGGAAATTTTTATCTCTTTTGTTTTATTATTAGTGAAACTTAGCGTTGCTTAATTTATGGACGATCCCTAAGCATAGACATACAAATATTTGGAGCTTGCTCCATGTCTGCAGTTAAGCTATCTAAACACAAAAAAGGGCTAGAACCGTCACTGCTTATAACCACCAAATAAAAATACTCAGAATTATTTTATCGCAAATAGTTGAAAAAAAATATTCCAATAATTAATGAAAAGTTTCAAAAATTTTCAAAATATCGATATTTGATGTGAGGGGATTCGTATAGTGCTCCATTTCTAATATGCTCCCTATGCTAAGTTGGATCCAATGCTGAGTTGTTGATCTTACAATAGCCGCGTAGCCACAAACTCAGTATTAACCCAAGAACGCAAGGAAATGTTTTGTCTTGTTTTACTTATGATTTGAGCACATATTGATCAAAAAACTCTGTGAAAGATTTTGCTCTAATTCGTTGTTTATGTCTAAAAAACCTTACTTTTTCTTTGATAAATATAACAAACTTTAAATAAAATTATTTACCAAGAAAGCTTTTTTTTTTGTATAAGTATAAAGCCAATTTTTTTAATAATTTTGTTATGATGTCTATGATATTGTAATATGATTGAACAAGAAAGAGAAAAAGTAGAGAAACTATCAAGAAGATTTTTTACTCATTATCTCAAAGTATTTTTTTGTTATTAGAGGCCTCTTACTTGTTTTTTAAAAGTATTCACTTGTTTAATTTCTTTTATTTTTTATTCTTTTGTTTTCCTTTTAACCTTTTAACAACTTAATTACTTATTATTCTGGATTATTACAATGTATTTATATTAAGTGTACTACTAAATATTCATTTATGATTACTGCTTCTATGATATTTTGGTATATTGGCATGATATTGTTGTTTATGTATTTGAATTACTTAGATTTCTTTTTTAAAATACTGTTTTTTGCTATTTTTTATCGCAGTCATTATTATATACTTATTGCTATTTTTATTATATACTTAGTTGCTAATGTTTTATACTATGTATTATAGCCACTGCATTATTATCTTTTATCACTTTGAATTTATTATTATTTTACATTTTTTACTCTATACTGTACTCTAAAGAAGTAATCGAAGCTCGAAATAAAGATAATAAAAACATTCGCTTACAATACACTTGTATATAAAGATAATAAAAATATTCGCTCACAATACACTCGTAAATAAAGATAATAAAAATATTCGCTTACAATACACTCGTAAATTACTCTTTGATACTCATTAAAGAGTATTTAAGAGTAATTAGATAAATATACAATTAAAAATTAAAAACATGGTAATAATGTAAAAACATAATAAAAATTGGGTCTTAAAAGAAACCAGGACATATATTTTAAGATAACATCGTCAAGATAACATATTTCAAAATGTGTTATCTCGAGAAATTTTCAATACTTTGAGCTCAAAGTATTGGCGATCCTTGCAAAAATGGCTTTTTTTTAGTATTCAAATCCTCACGGAGGTCAGGGAAGTTAAAATTTTTTCAAATTATTGTACCTAATAATTAAAGATAAAATCTTCAAAATATGAAAGACATTTTTTAAAGGTTTTACAAACACGTTTTGTTAAAAATATACATAAAAAGTCAGTTAAATAAAAAGTTAAAAAAGTTAAACTTTTAAAAATAAAAAGTTGTAAAAAGTTAAACTTTTCTTACATTTTATTAAGTATTTCTTTAGACCAGTTACTTTTATAAAATGGAAAATTGTGTTTCTTCAAAACCAGTGAAATATCTTGCAACTTTTTCTCTTTTATTCTTGAATCGATAAACTCTTTTACCAATTTTTTTTTTACAACGGCCATTGACACAGACTAATCTTTTTAAAAACCTTTTCATATTTTTATCATCAGAATCATGAGTCCACAAATCGGATAGAATTTTTTACCACTTTGATAAGTAATTTATATTAAACATTAGATAAGAATTTTGACTATGTGATCATTATGTTTTAAATTTTTATCTGTTTCTAGACGCTTGAGCTTTTTAAGTTAAAAGATTTTAGAGACATTTCTTTTTATAAACTGCTGAACAAATTTTTCTGTAACTTTATTGTCAAACTTTTATCAGATAAACAAAAGACAACTTCAGAAAGATAATAACTCACGTTGCATAGCAACATGCTCTGAGACCTTGCAACACATCCCCAGAAATATTTTTTTCGTTTATTATCAGAAAACTCTTCCTTATTTCAAAAATATAAAAAGCAACTTTTTTCACCAGGGGCCTAAGGAGAAATCACTTATTTTAGGCGAGTGTCTAGTAATTTTGTTGTTCAAGATAGGTAACTAAGAGCTATGTGGCATACTCAAACTTTTAGTATGATAATACTGGTATCAAATGAGGATGACTTGCAAAAAGTTTAGGTAATTGGAGCTAACCCAATCCCATCCCGACCCCTAATTGCCCCCTTTCCCCTTTGAATGGTTGTAACTTTTAAACTAGGATTTTTTTTTGATGAAATTTGAAATCTGTCGATAAATTTTAATTTAGTTTAATAAAACATTTGAAAAGTTTGTTTTAGGAACCAAACCCTAGGGGTTGAAGTGGTTTGAAATTGGAGATATTCTTTAACACCACGAAATTGAATAAAAAAAACATGCCTGCGAGCATTTATTTCGAGTTTCAAAAGTGAAATTGCAAACTGAACTTTTAACTTTATTAATTACTTACTACTATAGCTATTTCAGTTATTACTATTATTAGATTTTAGTTACTACAATTACTATTTTAAATATTAACAATTAGCAACAGCTAGCCGTTGATATTTGTTAATAATTAAAACAATAACTCCTTACACGCATTGAATTTTGAACTGAAACAATGCTTTTGGTTATTAAATTGAAATTTAATTAATGGGGTCAATATATCATGTCAATATTATAAATCCACATCAGAAGTTTCAACTTAAAGCATTCATTTAAAATGCCATACCATGCGAAAGAACGCGTAATTTTGTTAAAATGTTTTGCATTTGCTGCTTCAGGAAACGCAAGGATTTAAGACCTATAAATAATGACGAAAAAACATTTATAAATCTAAATATAAAGAAAAAGACTATTCAAATCTTATCAACACATTCTGGAAAGATTATTCAGCTAATAACCTTCCTACCATGCTTTGCTCAAAATGTAGAAAAAAGCTTGCTGGGACTGACCCTCACTTCACTATGCGACCATGTTATGAAGGTAATATATACATACTTATATATAATATACTTTAGTTAAAATTTAGTTTCGTTATTATGAGAAAAATAGTTACTAAACATACGCTATGAAATTTAGACCTGAATACCAGAGTTATCAGAGGCAGAAGATGTGAATGTTTTGTATGTGAAAATAAGCGCAAATCAACTAAAACTACTTACCAGGTAAAAATTTGGTGCTTAAAATTTTTTTTAAAACAATTTACTTATGAATTTAAAGCCAATTTTTTAAATAATTTTTTTATGACTTTTAAGTCATAACAAAAATATTTAAAACATTCTTCTAATCGAATATGATTGAAGTTGCACACTCTCTGAGAAATGAAGGAGGATGGAAAAGTGTTCCATATTAAGCTGACTGAGAGCAACCAGCTGATTGGAAAATTTTTTGATGGTAATGAATTCCCATTGTTATTAGGAGTAAATGAAAACAAAGAGGCAAGTAAAACCTAAAATTTTTAAAAATAACTAGAAAGCAATCTGTATCATTCATTTTGAACTTTTATTTATAAATAGTTGGTAGAAAAAGATACTCCTATGGTGTATTGCAATGACGTTGAAGCAATGGTGCTTCATTGCAGACATCAAGAAACAAATGATGTTGATATCAAATTAGGTGTTGATAGAGGGCAGGGATTCCTTAAAGTTACTCTATCAATCACCCTAAAACCAGAGTTAGAAAATAATAAAATCCCAAATAAATTAAGAATGTGTGACGGATATGTGTTCAAAGGTTTCAAAGATACAAGTGTATATAAAACTATTATACTGGCCATTTTGTCTTTATTAAACGAAAAAAACCCATAGTCTGCGGATGATTTTATATAAATTGAATATTTCTTCTTTAGATTACACAGTATCTGAAGATCTAAAGGTTTTACTTCAAATAGTTGGAAAACAAACAGCAACATCAAAGCACCCTTCTCCGTTTTGCATGATCTCATCTCCTAACTTTCAAAAAGCTGATCATTATTCTACAGAATCTTTGTGCATATTATACGACCAACGAATATCTGATAGTGCAAAATTACAAAATACAAAAATGTTCACAAATGTTGTTCAACCCCTTTTATTAACAGGGGACAAAAATAAAAAAATAATAGAGCTTGTAAATATTCCCAGTCTACATATACTTTTAGGTGTTATAGACAAAGTTTTAAAAGAGATTGAGAAAAATTTGTTTGAAAACAAGGAATGTGGGTAACAGATTGTCAACCGATATCTGTCTACGATAAACACCTGCAGAGTATCTTACCAAGGGCTGCATTGTTTGGAAGGTAATGCTTGCAATAAGTTGCTTAAAAACATAGACATCTTTGAGATGTTTTTTCAGGAGTTCAGCCTCGGAGATCCCGAATCCAAATACATTAAGGTACTTAGAGATTTTGGAAAAGTAGTCCCTGACTATTTAGGAAAATCATTAAGCTCTACTTATGTCAAAGATTTAAAACAGTTCTCTACGAGCAATAGAAGTCTAGGGGTTAAAATTCCTTTAAAGGTAGGCATAGTTGAGCAACAAATTATAAAATTGATCGGCATAAAAGGTCTTTAGCATGGTAAATAAATTTTAAGTTTGACAAAAGATTAAAATAATATTATTTAATTATAATAATAGTAATTAAAAACTTATTATTACAATAACACAACAGTTTTTGCAAGTTTAAACTTGCATAAACTATGACGATTATTCATTAAATAGACTCAAACTTATTTTGTACTAGACCAAACTAGCTCTCAAATCCATTCACCAGGATTTCAATTAGTTTTGGCGAATCAAAAAAGTTGGAGAACACAGCCCAAACTATAATGAAGCGCTAAAAAACGCAGTTGTCGCTTACAACTACAAACACTTTTAAAGTAGTTTTCAATTTGCAGGTACCTCGTAAAAAGTATAATATAAAACCTCTTATGAACAATTGTTTAACTTAATTTCTTGATAAATGATATGACGGTATATGACATACAAAATATAAATAATAATTTAACCACATAGACCAGAAACTTTTTTTTTTACAGCAATAAAGTAATTGTAGCTAACCCTACTGGACCCCTTATACTCCACCACAAGTGTATAGTTCTTTAAACTAAATTTTCAATTTTTTTTCTGTTATTTTGAAGTAGATCAAAATTCATCAACAGATTTTGAATTTCATTAAAAATTTCTAGTTTGAAAGTTACGACCATTCAAAGTTACTTCAGGGAGTAAATTTTTGGAATTTTAAACTTCTTCTTTATTTATTTATTTAATTGCTGAGGTAAGCAAATGCTCACTGAGTGGTAATCCACTTTAGCAGCAAGCAGCAACAAAAACTAAAATTTGTAATTTTAATTTTCATCAAGACTTTTTTTAAAGTTTAACACTGCTTATTAAGTTCGACATCAAACAACAAATTGTTCCAAATTGGAATAATACGATTGGAAAAAAAATTTCTTCTACTCGAGTGTCTACAAGTCTCAGAAGCATATCTATGATTGTGGATATAGTTACGAACACTTCCAGCTGGTCCAGTTGGTCGACAAAAGTTCCTTAGGGAAGATACTGTATTTAGCTGATAAGAACTATTAAGCCATTTAAAAAAGTTAATTAAATTCCTTCTTTCTCTTCTCATAGTAAAGGTTGTTAAATTAAATCTATTTAATCTTTCTTCATATAGAAGCTCTGAATATCCTAGAGTCTTGTTGCTCTATGTTGTACTCTTTCAATGAGATTGATGTCTTTTTAAAAAATGGATTCTGTGATGATAATTATATGTATTTGTTTTTTCTAACTGTCTTTCTGAATATCTTTACTCAATATATATACATTTGCAAATACCCCCGAGGGTATAATAAACAGTATAAACGTTATGTACAATATAATATATACGACGCGCCCACAACATTCCTTCTGACGCAACACATTAATAGTTTATATATAATACAATTTTTTACACTAATTATAACCCTCCTTAATCTCTAGATCACAAAGTCCGCATACTTATTCGGAAACTTCCACATACGCGTTGATCTTCTGCGATTCAGGATGTTCGCGGTGGGTTCTTCCGGCTCTCTCGTAGACAGGTCAGCTACAATAGGAGTAAATAAATAATAATATTTAAAAGTGTTTTAAAAGTGTTTGTAGTTGTAAAAACTTTTAAAATATCGCCATCTGCAGTATGACTGGATACAAATTGATTCAGTTCCCGGTTGTCCATCACCGGACGAACTTTTAATTTGTTTCGTTGAATTGCTGCTATCAACGGAATGATGCCATTAAATTTCCCTTCAAACGATTTCAGCCATCTCTGTGCTATCCATTCACATTCATTCATATTTCCATTGCGTACTCACTTTTAACGTCTTCAGAAATGAGATAGTTTGGAATTTTTTTGTTAAAGTTGGTGGTTCCATCAGCCATTTCCGAGACACTCTCTAACTACCATTTTTGAATTCTGCAACGAAGTCTTTATCAATCAGTTTTTGAACAGTAGGCGTGTATACTTCATTCATTTTTCCTTGAGAGACTGCAGTAGCGCCGATAGTTAGTTGCTCCACATTGAAGTTTATGGTTTCGCCATCTCTTCCAACTTGGACACCTCCGAGCAGTCGTATTGCGTCCATACCAAGTAGCATTTGATATTCGAGAACAATGTCGGCAACCAAGCATTCCAAATTGATGGTGGTATTATTTATAGAAAGATCAATAACAGTCTGGTATTGTACTTCAATTGACTTTCCATTCATCATAACAACCTTTTCGCTTGCATGTTTGACATTTTTTATGTTTACAATATCCCGACTTGAAAATGATTTGGAGCATCTAGTATCCAAAAATGCTTTTATTTTTCTTCCATTGACATATACGCAGAGAGTTGGCAGTTTTAAATTTTGTGGGAAGCCGCTCGCACAAAAACGGATGGCTTCATTCTACGTTTTTTGAGCTCGTACACCTTTTATAGCAGTGCTGGGCCAGGTGATTGTCCATTCCACACACAAAGCACCTCTTCTTCTCAATTTCTTTGGTGCAGTTTCGACTGATATGTCCATCCTCGCCGCAACGGTTTTGGTCTTTTATGTCCATGTTATGGTCTGATGTCCGGTTATGGTCTGATGTCCCGGTTATGGTCAGATGTATGGTCTGATGTCCGGTTATGGTCATGTCCGGTTAAGGTCTGATATGTCCATCCTCGCCGTACGTTATGGTCTTTTTTCCGCGTCCTTTAGAAACCTGTCTTGAACTAATGGCAACCGGATTCACGCAACTGACAAAAAAAGATTCTTTGCGACGTGAGATTACCGAACTTCTTGATTTTTAAGCGATCTGACACAGCGACATCGTTGATATTGAGCATGTAGTTTGCAGCTGTTTTCTTGCTTCGTCAGGTAATCCAAGAATAAATGTGCATCTTATACACTTTTCGCTTACGTGAGATGATATTAGCGGAGAAGCAGAGAAAGCAGTAGTCAGTGCAGTTTTCACTTTATTGTAGTCTTCTTTTATCTCATCACTTAGGCCTTGATAAACAGCAAACGCCCCGCCAGAAAGAAATAAGGGGAGCACCACATGCAGCTCATCAACTTTTTGAAGTTTTGCTACCAGTTTCAATTTCTGTATCCATTCTGAAAAATCACCCGAACCATCGTACTGTGATATCAAATCCGCAAACTTTATAACAACACTCATTGCTTGTAATAATAAATATATATATATATATATATATATATATATATATATATATATATATATATATATATATATATATATATATATATTTTCTTACTGTCTTTCTAAATATCTTTACTCAATATATAAACATTTGAAAATCCCCCTGAGGGTATAATAAACCATAGTCATAATATCAGTATATTATGACTATGAATAAACAGTATATTGTGACTATGAATAAACAGTATAAACGTTGTGTACTGTATACGGCCGTTTAGATAGGAAAAAGCGTTATGTTTAGGTACGCATGCGCAAGTTTTAAGTAAACTTTTAAAATGGGTGCGGTTCTTAACTACGGAGTAAATTTTAGATAACAACCATTTAGTTGCATTTTCTGGTGTACTGTTCAGTATTATAAACTTTTTTTTTTTACATCAATAAACAAGCGTCATATACTTAATATTAGCCAATTAAGTTAAGTTTAAAAACAAACTAAGATGCACAAAATTGTATTTCTGTGAAAGGTAATTTGTTGTAGGAGAGCAAGTTGTTTATTTTTTTGAAATAAACTTTCAGAATTTCTAACTGTGCGAATTTGAAATTTTTTTCTTTAACCTCTTTAATGTTCTTTACTTTATAGTTTTATTATTTTTTGATTCTTGCTTAAATTTAATTTTGGCAAAAAAATGTATTTTTATCGTGTGAGTAGTTAAGTCCTAAGATTTAACTACTCACACTTTTTTTTATAACTTTGTTCTGATGTATTTCACACGATCATGTTTATAAAAATAAAGATGAAAAAATAACATTATTTATTAATATTATATTAGCTAATAGTAATTTTTTTTTTTTCACTTTACATTGCATGTATTTGGAAACTTTCGATTGCTAAAGCAAAACATACACACATATAATATATGTGTTTATGTTTTGTTTTAGCAATTGCAAGTTTCCAAATAGATGCTATGTAAAGTAAGTAAAAAATTTGCTTTTCTATTAGCTAATATAATATAAATAAATAATTTTATTTTTTCATCTTCATTTTTTAACATGATCATTTAAAATGCACTAGAACAAAGTTATAAATAAAATTCTTACATACAAATACACACATGATATATGATATACCATATGTGTGTGTATGTATGCAGCACACACATGCATGCAAAGATAATAACAATAATAATAGTAATAATAATTTTGATAATTATTAAAACTGAATATTAAACAACAATAAGTAATAATATATGAACAATAGTAAAACAATGTTATAATATTACTATTACTTAAAATAATATTTTTATTACATAAAATAATATTACTAATACATAAAATAATATTTTTATTACATAAAATAACACCAAAAGTAATGATAATAATAACCATCAATGAGCCCAACATTTTACAAACAGTATCTCTCCAAAAATAGGCATAAAGATCAGTTTTAGTAATAAGGTTTAGTGATTTAAAGTGAAGAGGTAATCTATTCCATGATTTATGCATTGGTTTGTGAGTTATTGCCGTACATAACTAAATAATGATTGAGGATATACAATTTATGTTTACTAAACGACAGAAGATAATAACAAGAACTTTTTATAGCAGCAAAGAAATAACCGATTGAGGGTAGTAGGTTAACTGATTCTGATTTAATAGATGATTCTGATTTAATAGCCTGATTCCAGATTTAATAGATGAACAAGAGCACACTTCAATTTGATGATTTTGACAATTTTGACAATTTGATGATTTTGGAAGCTCAAGAATATTAATCTTTAGAAGAAAATTCTTGAAAGTTTTAAATGTTTTGATATTTTTAAAAACTATTGGTTGATAAGTAGTGCATAGAGTATTATGTTAGTACATATTAAAGTGTTTTTAATATGTTTGAGAAATGAAATTTATATTAGATAAAAGAGATATGCTTTTTACTATTACTATATATTTATCTTTAGAAATGTATATTGCTGGTTTAATAGTTTTATTGTGCTAATTGGTCATATGGTTCATTGTTATCAAAGTTACACATGTTAGAAGATCGTATTATTTATAAAAAAATAGGGTTTATAAAAAAAAAGGGTTTCGATTTATAAAAAAATAGGGTTTTGGATAAAGAAATAGGTTTGGATACTTAAACAAGGAGGCGAATTCATTTATTACGAGTTTAAAGAAAAAAGTCTTCTTAAATCACACAATCAAAAACTAACCCTATATACAGAAAGCTTAAAACCAACCTTGAGAAAAAGAATATATTGCAAGTATAAATTTTAAAAAAAGAATGTCTAAATAATGTAAAAATTTATATGTAAGAAATTAAAATACAGAAACAAAAAATAAAAAAAAACAGAGAAACAAAATACTAAAAAAATATATGAAAATTACTAAATACATTTTTTTCTTTGTTGGTTGTATTTCATACTACCAGATAATTCTTCTTTTCCCCTTACCCACCCGTTTATTAAATAACTAGATTTATCTTGGCCTTATTTTCAAATATTTTAAAAAATTGATTAGTATATAGTTCTCTTTCTTGATTTGATGAGTAGCTCCCTAAAAGTCGTTAACTTATTGCTTGTTATTTAACGATTTTTAAAAATCTTACACCAGTTATTAAAAACCCTGGGGAAAGAACTTTGAAATCTTATTTTAAATTTTATATTTCGTAGCACTTTAAAAGTAGTTAAGGAATCGTCCATAAAATACGAACGCTCGGAGAGGAAGAAGGGTCTGCAAATGTAAATATATGAGATAGGGGGAGGGCAGTAGGTCAATCATAAAAGTTTGGAGACACTAAATTCTTAATCCTTTGTATCCGCCCTAAACATAAAATTCAATATCCCCTTGATATTGAATTTTAATTCAATTTA
Organism: Hydra vulgaris; assembly: GCF_022113875.1. Taxonomy (NCBI): domain Eukaryota; kingdom Metazoa; phylum Cnidaria; class Hydrozoa; order Anthoathecata; family Hydridae; genus Hydra; species Hydra vulgaris. The sequence continues at coordinate 6,421,044 of NC_061160.1, read as the reverse complement.
ATTCCTTATTAATTAGTAAACTTTTAGCAAAAACTCAGATATATTTTGTTTACAAATGTCACGTCACATAAGAAATAGGAGGCTGGGGTCAAGGGGGTTACAAAAATATCACAAAACCGTTTTAGGGAGGGAGATATCAAAAAAGAGCAAAAAAAGTGTCACATTACTAGAGCAGCCTTATAACTACAAAAATCAAATCTCCAGGTTTAATTTTAAAACATTAAAAACAAGCAAGATCAAAAGTTTTTTTTAATTCAACATTTTTTTGTATTTAAGGGCATGAAATAAGACATGCACAAAAGTTATACTCATCATTTGTATAACATTAATAGTTCAATTAAAGAGCTAAAAATATTTGATAGTATAATTTTAATGTATTATAATATACACTAATAAAATCTCTAAATTTAAAGTAAACATGTTTGAATCTGTACATTGGTTCAAAGGCCAGGTTTGCTAGATTGTGGAGCTTTGTATCCCATGGGAGAGAAATAAGTTTATATAAAATCTACTTTTAACAACAACAAAATCTTCGATAAATTTTATTTATCTCTCAGTATTACATAATTTAAAAAGTTGTATCATACTGATTGAACTTTTGATTTAATTATCAATCAAATTTCTGAAATTCATCAATATAATCAATCTGTAGATTATTAGCATATACCATTTATACATAGAGTTTGTCTGCTTTATACAACCATAGTTTTTAAATCCTAAAGTTTTTAAACTTTAAAAAAATATAAAATCTGGTTTCAGCTTCTGTCAAGTAAGAACATGATACTGTGCTTTTAATGATCAAATTGTTTTCTTGAAGTGTTTTATAAAATAATCTAGGAAAAAAAATGTCTTAATTAAATTAACAAAGTCAGCTATTAAATTTACCCCCACTTTATCAATATATAAAAGCATATATAATACTAATAAATATCAATAAGCATTGTCTAACTGTACACTACCAGCTACAAATGCAATTTGGTATCTAAATTAGTAAACCAAACCATATTTAAGTATTTTTTACAAGACAATAATTGTCGTCATAATTGTTGTTCAAATATTTCCAATATTATAGGGTTGAAATATTGGAACAACTAATATGACGACAGATATATAGTATTCTAAAAATAGTACATATAAAAAATAGATGTATTTTAGATTTAGTATATGTAAAAAAACCGAGTAACATTTTAACTTGATTAATTTTTAGTTTAATATAAAACAATAAAATTAACTTATATTTCATGTAAACTATGTGTTTTTAAAAAATGTTCGTCTCGTTTGCTCTTTTTAATTCCTGAAATATAATAAAACTTTACATAGCTTATATTTATGTAAACTGATTATGTAATATTGTACGTTGTTCTCTCTCTCTCTCTCTCTCTCTCTTTATATATATATATATATATATATATATATATATATATATATATATATATATATATATATATATATATATATATATATATATATATATATATATATATATATATATATATATATATATATATATATATATATATATATATATATGTATATATATAAATTAGTAAAACCACTTATCTAATTTTTATTTTCTTCTACAGCTTGTTTGGCTATCAGTAGGATCATCAGGCTTCCTGACAATCCTACTGATAGAGAAACAAGCTGTAGAAGAAAATAAAAATTAGATAAGTGTTTTTACTAATTTATTATTGCTCTGTTCTTTAAGAACATTGAGCACTCTATATGTAGAATACACAAACATAATATATATATATATATATATATATATATATATATATATATATATATATATATATATATATATATATATATATATATATATATATATATATATATATATATATATATATATATATATATATATATATATATATATATACTTGTTTTAATTTTATTACATTTTTCTATCCCTAATTTTATAACATAATTGATAAAAATGCACCAGAACAAAATCAAGAAAAAACAAAGCTCTTAACAAGCTAAACGAGTTATAATTTTTACAGAAAAATTAAATTTAAGCAACGACCAAAAGAAGGTCAAAGTATAAAGAAAGTAATAATAATAATAAATTTTTTTTTTTAAATTTGTACAGTTAGAAATTCTCAAAATTTATTTTAAAAAAATAAACAAACCACTCAATATTGCAAATAAAAGTTTTAGCCAAAATACAAATTAAAACTTTTAAAATAATTGGTTAGCGAATTTATTTATTTACTAATACAAAAAAGGCATTTATTTATTGATTTAGATCAGTAATATGGTTGCAATATTAATTTTTACAAAAATAAACTAAAAATAACAGTTGCTATATAAAAAAGATTACGTAGCTAAAAGCCGCAGTCGTTTTTTAAAACACTGCAATTTCTATAAACTTCTGGCACATGCGCACCTAAACTTAACGCTTGTAAACGACCGTGGGCGCGTCGTATATATTATACTAGTATATTTATTTAATTTATAACACATACAATCAGTGGCGGATTATCCATTAGGCTGAGTAGGCTGAAGCCTAGGGGCCCGTCAGCCATAGGGCCCGGTTCGGAAGATGATTGCAAATTTTTTTTACAGCAAATATCGATATAGGTATGTATCATGGATAAATGAATGTATCAGAACCAAATGTTATTTTTAAACTAAAAAATCAATTTTGTAGCCCAGTTATGCTGCCCAAATGTTTGTTGATTACTTTGTCTTAGTCAAAATTTTGCTTTATCAGAACCAAATGTTATTTTTAAACTAAAAAATCAATTTTGTAGCCCAGTTATGCTGCCCAAATGTTTGTTTTTTACTCTGTCTTAGTCAAAATTTTGCTTTATCAGAACCAAATGTTATTTTTAAACTAAAAAATCAATTTTGTAGCCCAGTTATGCTGCCCAAATGTTTGTTTTTACTCTGTCTTAGTCAAAATTTTGCTTTATCAGAACCAAATGTTATTTTTAAACTAAAAAATCAATTTTGTAGCCCAGTTATGCTGAGAATGGTATTCTTGAACAAATTGACACTACTGACAGCATACATAATTGTAGATATTTTTTGGGATGCTTTATGCATATCGTTAATATAAATTAAGAACAATAATGGACCTAGGATTGAACCCTGAGGAACTCCACACGTAATATCAAGGGCTCCTGACTTTTCTAGTAATACAAATTGCTTTCTGTTAGACAATTAGCTTTGAATCCACTTAAATGTTGAGCCTAATATACCGTAATATTTTAGTTATACCGTTATATATATATATATAATAATGCAGTATCTACATTGTATGTTTTTCGATTTCAGGTCATAATGGCATATCATCACAAGTCTGGGTATCAAAAAGCTAAAGACCGTGAAGATAAAAAGAAACGTGAGGAAGCGGTCATTTCAAAAACTGTTAAAATAACTGAGCTTTTTCCTACGATTAGTGTCAATGTCAATAGAGAAGACCCACCATCAAATTCACCTTTACCATGTGTTGGTCAGTGTGGTTTGCCTGGTCAATTTGGTCATGAATTTGAACGTGATAACAGTGTTGCAGCTGTATGCACTCAATCTATCTCTCACTCTGAATCTGATGATATGGTAGACGCGGAGACACTTTCTTAGAAACCAGAAGCACAAGCTGGTTCCAAAGGTGATGACAATTCTTTTTCCACTGACATTGGGCAATGGTCTGAAGTGGAAATCAATGATACATTCTGTAACTTTTGGGTAACTCGTGGCAGTGAATGTTGTCAACATTCAAATGCTGACTTCACTAGTTCAATGCAAATCGATGGAAAACAGAAGCGCTACTGCTCACAGAATCTCTTTTATCGTGTTCATTCTCGCAATGGTGAGAAAGTCCCAAGGTCATGGTTGTGTTATTCACCAACAACATCTCGCATTTACTGCTTTGTATGTAAATTATTTTCTGCTGATGATAATTCATTCTCAAGGAACGGTTTTTGTGATTGGAAAAATTCAGCTTCACGAATACAGTCACATGAAAACAGCATTGCACATAGAAATGCAACAATCACATTCAGCCAAAGAGTACAAGTCAGAGGATGTGTAGATTCAGCAATAGTTGAGCAATACACACAGGAATGTGCATATGCAAAATCTGTGCTAGAAAGAGTTATCAAATTCCTTGCTGAAAGAGGGCTCGCATTTAGAGGACATACTGAAATATTGGGGTCAAGTTCTAATGACAATTTTTTGGGAATTTTGGAGTTGATTGCTCAGTTTGATCCATTCCTCTCCAGTCATATTGACAACCATGGTGGTAAAGGGAAAGGCTCTGTTTCATACCTGTCATCGACAATTTGTGATGAGTTAATTGATGTCATGGGAAAGCAAGTTATGAAAACAATATTGTCTGAAATACGTGGAGCAAAATTTTATTCGATTTCTGTTGACTCTACTCCAGACATATCTCATGTTGATAGGCTGTCATGTGTCTTTTGATATGTTTTGAACGATGGCCCTATAGAAAGGTTTGTGCAATTTTTAAGCATGAAAGGACATGGGGTAGAAGATTTGTTTAACAGTTTATACAGCTTTCTGGAAGAAGCAAAGTTGGATATAAAATATTGCCGAGGTCAGTCCTACGATAATGCTAGCAATATGGCAGGAAAATATTCAGGGTTACAGGCACGCATTCGTGAGAAGAACCCATTGGCTGAATATGTGCCATATTTAGCACACTCCCTTAATTTAGTCGGTGCATCAGCTGTAAACTGCGTGACAACAGTGAGTGGATTTTTTGATTTTGTACAAAACTTGTATGTCTTTTTAAATGCATCAACCCAACGGTGGGAGCTTCTAACCAAAGGATTGGATAGTGACCAGTTAGTTCTAAAACGCCTTTCTGATACTCGATGGTCAGCACATTCTGCAGCAACTAAAGCATTGAGCAAAGGCTTTAAAAATGTTAAGACAGTGTTAGAGAACATTGCTGAGGACCCCGAGGAGAAGGTTGAAGCTCGCACTACAGCTGCAGGAATTGCAAAGAAGATGGATCAGTTAGAATATGGAATTTTATTAGAACTCTGGACACCCATATTAGATCGCTTTCATAAGACCAGTTTAAAACTGCAAAGTCCACAACTTGATCTAAATGAGGCTGTTCAACTGTTAACTTCACTAAAAGAATATGTAAATTCACTTCGAGCACAGTTTGATTTCTTTGAGAAGAAAGGAAAGGAAATAACAGGGTCAAATTCTTATAAAGAAGAGAATCAGAGGAAACGAAAGCGAAGTGTTCAATTAACCCGTCATGATGGATCAGCTGATGAAACAGTGTTTTCGGCATAGCAGAAATTTCGAGTCATGGTTTTCTTGCCAGTACTTGATCACTTGAATTCAGCATTATGTAAACGATCAGAGACATACAGTGGTGTATGTGATAAGTTTGGTTTTCTGAGAAACATTCGATCACTGGAACAGTCTGATTTGCGAAAAGCCAGTAGAAACTTGATAGATACTTATGTAGATGACTTGGAAGAGTCATTTGAAGATGAAATACTTCACTTCAAAGAATATTTGTTAGCTGATACGTACTTGCAACAGAATGAGAAAGAACTGAAATGTAGCATAGAGCTGTATATGTATCGGGCTTTGAGAAACAGCAGTGCACTACAAGATATATTTCCAAATGTTGCCACAGCACTTCACATATACTTCAGTTTGATGATCACCAACTGCAGTGATGAAAGATCATTCTCTGCATTGAAACGGATAAAAAACTATCTGCGAAGTGCTTTGGGTGATGACAAACTGAATTCCCTTACTGTTATGTGTACTGAATCTGACATCCTAAGAAGCTGTGACTTCAATGAAATTTTATCAGACTTTGTTGAACGAAAATGCAGAAAAATGAATTTTTGATCGTGTTGTTTTTTTCTTTGGGTCAGCCATTTATAAAATTTATACTTATTTTTAAAAATTCTGAAGAATGATCTGATTCTACTACCATCCCATTAGTCTTTTTCCTATCATAAGCAAGGTTTTTAAATCTTTAATTAACAAACACTTAATCTCTCATCTAATAACTTACTTTCTGATCATTAATATGGATTTTGATCTTCTCGTTCTACGGCTGATTTGCTAACAGTAATAACCGATAGGTTTTTTCGTACATTAGATAAAGGTGGAGAGGTTAAGGCTATTGCTCTTGACATTTCTAAAGCGTTTGATAAAGTATATTCGAGAATGTGAAAACCGATCTGCAAAATTAGTTAACCGGATAGCGTGTTTCTGACGGCGGTAAAGGCGTTGTAACTTACTTTTGCTTGTATTCTCCTAAACAGTAATTGGATAATTTATATAGCTGTGAACAAATGAGATCTAATTAAACACTTTTGGTCCAAATAATAGTTAGAGAAAAAATCAATTTCTATTTTTTGAGCGCCTATTAATATTCCAGTTTTTTGTCATTTTCTCAAAATTAACTTACTTGGACTTTTTTGTCAAACATTCTTATTAATTTTAACTAGGAATTTTCAAGTATTCTTTCTAAACTATTCAATATATCATTCATAAATGGAACTTTTCTGAATGTTTTAAAATTATTTTGTGTTATTCCGATATTTAAAAACGGCTCTAAACATTTATGTACTAACTACAGACCTATTATTCTTTTATCTAACATAAGTAACCTTCTTGAAAGACTAATGTATTCTAGAGTGTACTCTTTTCTTAAATCTTTCAACTGTTTAAATAAATTTCAGTTTGGTTTTTGTTCAAAACATTCTACCTGCCATGTATTGATAAGTATAACTGAAAAAACCAGAAAAGCTCTCAACACTGGTCATTTTGTTGGTGGTATTTTTACAGATTTACAAAAAGCTTTTGATACCATTGATCATAACATTTTGATTTCTAAATTATAACACTAAGGTATTCGTGGTGTTGTAAATGATTGGTTTTGATCTTATTTTACAGATCGGAAACAATTTGTAGGTATTAATGGTCATAATTCTATTAAGAAATCTGTTGCGTGCGGTGTTCCTCAAGGTTCTGTTCTTGGTCCTCTTTTGTTCTTAATTTATATTAATGACATAAAAAAACTCTATTCGCTTCTCGTCAATTCATCTATTTGCCTATTGCATACCAACAAATCGTATAATTTTCTATGTAAAAACATAAATTCGGATTTAAAAGGTATTGTTCACTGGTTAAATGCTAACCTAATATGTCTTGACGCTAAAAGAAACTGAATTAATCTTTTTTCATCTTTTAGAAAAAACACAATTTAAACAACAATTCTAAAATTCAAATCAAAATTAATAATAAACGGTTATATCCTACAAAAGTTATCAAATAGCTCGGTGTTTTGATTGATTGCAATCTTTCAAGGAACTTTCATATTGATGAACTTCGCAAGAAACTAATTCGAGCTAACAGCGCACTTTGTCATAATGTGAATAAATTCACACTAAAGAATATTTACTATGCATTATTTTTATGGCTTCTTAGTTACTGTTCAAATGGGGTCAAAATGGCAATTTGGGGTCAAAATAGCAACTATCAAATCATAAAATTGATGTCCTCTCAACCTCAATCCATAAGAATCATAAATTTCCAACCTTCTAAGTCAGAAACATCAGAGTCTTTCAAAAAACTAAAAATTCCAACCATTCCAGCATTCCAGTACAGAAAGTAGAATAATACATACATACATATTCTACTAGAAACATATATAATGGAAGACTTAGCGTACCATCTTTTTAAACTTAGAAGTATGGTAAACATTCTGTTGTCTATCAGTGCATTTGAGAATAAAACAAGAGTCTTGTATGCATAGTGAATGAGTTCAAAAAACTACAACTTCAAACACCTTTATCGTCTTTTCTTAATTTTAAACACAATCAATTCTAAAAAAATTCCGTTAAAAAAAAACTATTATCATTAACTTCTTGCTTGTTTATTTTTTATTATTATCCTCAAAGTATGATTTTTAAATGTTTACTTAGTTTAAGTATGTTCTATGTGTGTACGCTTATTATTAATCATATTATATTTAAAAACTGGTGTCACTCCTTTGATCAGAATTCTGTTTGAGTGGCACCATTCTTATCAATTATTTAGTTTTTATTATTAAATACTAATAATTAATTTAATCATTATTATATTAATTTATATATATATATATATATATATATATATATATATATATATATATATATATATATATATATATATATATATGTATATATATATATATATATATATATATATATATATATATATATATATATATATATATATATATATATATATATAATATATATATATATATATATATATATATATATATATATATATATATATACATACATACATATATATATATATATATATATATATATATATATATATATATATATATATATATATATATATATATATATATATATATATATATATATATATATATATATATATATATATATATATATATATATATATATATATATATATGATTATATATATTATTATTTATATAATATATATAAATAAAAAAAAAAAATATATATATATATATATATATATTGTTGTTGTTTTTATTGTTCAAGAAATTTGTCAAGATTGTCTAGAGTTAGCTATTACTTATTAGTTTGAACCTCTGCGGCGGAGTACAACAAACAAAAAATTCGTTGCTGCTGCACTATAACAACTTCAAAAAGCAAATTCTTTACAAAGTAAATAATCAAAACAAAACAAAATATTTTAACGACTGAACATTTTTCACTTATAACGTTAACGTTAAACTAAAAGAAAATTTTTGTGATGATTTAAAATAATATATTATTTGTTAATACGATTTAATTTTTGAACGACGTTCATTTTATTACCATTGAACTTTATCTACTGGCATTTTGTCTGTTTTTGGATTCCGTTTATGAAATCCTGGATATAAAAATGGAAAACAAGCTTACTCCGTTAGAAGCCATTCACGTTGTTTCTGCATTAGAAGATTGTGTTGATCAGCTATTTGTTCTTAACAGCGTAATAGCAGGAAAACCCGAAATAAACCAAGAAAAAGTAGATACATTAACGCGACTTTTAGAACAACGTAAACTACTTGAAGCGCAATACGTTGAATTAATATCTCCAGAAAAATCCCAAGACGAATATTTAGAAAATGAACTTACAAAAAAAATCCATAAAAATACGCTAGAAATCAATAAATTTATGCGAATAAACAAATCCCATGAAGATTCAGGCCAAAAAATACATAAAGATCTGCATTTTGTGCTCAACGTTTTGGAATCCACATTGCTAGAAGTGAAATCTCAGCACACTTTTAATTCACTTGTTGAAATTGTGGAAAAAGAAAAAGAGAATAAGAAAAAAATTCAAGATGTAATTTCAAAAGAAGAGGAGAGTAGAAAGCGACTTAAACAACTTCAAAAAGCTGTTATAGATACCAAAAAAGAGCAAGAAATTGAATTAGAAAATAAAAACGAATTAATTGCTAATTTAAAAGATAAATTACAAGAAATAAAAGCAAAAACAAACATGGAAGTTCGATATTTAAAAAAAGATGCTGAGGTTCGATTAGCATGTTTTCAAAAAAAGTCTAAAATTGCTGAACAAGATCTAAGAAATGAATTGGCAACTCTTAACCGACAAGTTGAAGGTATATATATATATATACATTTTTTTAATTTTGCTTAAAGTGTCTTCAGAAGACCTAACTACCTTGTCAAAGAGCAACGTAGAAACTCATTTAACAATGTAGTTCACCCCACTTTCCTAGCCAATGGTGGAAAATATTTCCAGATTTCGCGTTGTTCCCTGGATCTCTTGCTTCTAAATCTAGCGCTCTAACCACTTCGCTTCGACTGCTTAATATAGATCTCAACTCAGGAGTACTCTTTGCAATTTTTGGTAAAAAAGTTTTATGCTAACTTAATAAAAAAACAGTTTTTTGTTTGTACTTGATAGAAAACTAAAGCATGCCATAAATATTTTTTTATGGAATTATGAAATATGAATGGAATTATGAGTATACTATAAGTAGCTTCTAAAGTCAGTTTTAATTTATCCGTTTTTCTACGGAAATCAGAAATTGAAAAAAAAAATAACCACATGAGCATGCGTAGTATAAGTTTTGCCATTTTAATATTTACTTTATATATGCTTATTTATGCTATATTATTACAATGTTGTAAACAAGACCAACATTGTAAGCAAGTTAAAACCTTATAATATCATGCACAAGGCCTTCTGTTGAGCAAGGCGATATTTTCAAAGGCAATAAAATTATACAAATAATGGCAAATGGAACAAAAGTAAACTTTCTTAAAAATCAAAATATGTGCTAAAGTTTAATAATTTACATTTACATTACAGACTAGTATTTTTAATAAAAAACAAGTTGGTGTGACCTGCATATGACTGCATATATAACAAGTTTATATTTTTTGACTTAAGTTTTCTTTGACTTTTCTGAAAATTAAAAAAACTAGTTTTATTGAAAACTATTTTAGATGAATCACGCTGCAATGTGGAAATCGAGACCTTCTTGCGTTTGCAACACACTTTGCTGGAAGAAAAAGTTGAATACTGGATGAACAAATACGATACTGACGTTGAAAATAAACAATTGGAGCTCGATAACTTAAAACAAACAAAATTGGCCGACCTAACTCGATTGCAGGAACTAACAGAAACGTTTTTTGAATATAGTAAAGTTATCGAAGAAGATCGTCTTGAAAAAGAAGCACAGCTAGAGAAGGAAAAACTTGAATTAAAAGAAAAAATAGCATGTTCGAAAATTCAAGCCTGGTGGAGAGGAATAATGGTTCGACAGCAACTTGGGCCCTTCAAGCCAAAAAAAAAGAAAAAAGGTACAAAAGGGAAAAAAAAGGGTAAAAAAAAATAAGAAAAGTTGTATGAAAAAAAAAATGCTTCTGAATAAAAGAAATAAGAAAAAAAAATTTAGTAAAAATTGTTTATTTGTAGCTCATAACAATTTTTTTAATTTAAAATGGGAAGGCGTTGTACCTTTAAAATGGGAAGGTGTTTTACCTTGGTTCATTTATTTTGATATTAAATTTTAATTCTATGAGGATTTTATTTTTTTCTTATATGTCACAGTAAAATCCATCATTTAGACAACACGTCGTCTAAAAATTTAAAATATGTTTTTTAATAAAAGGAGTAATTAAATAATTTATTCGTATCCCAATGTACAGCACCAAATCATACTTGCGGATTTAATTTGTACCCTTTGAATTAAGTAAAAAAACAAAAATGCTTGTTACGAAATGAAACGAGTAGAAACTTATGTTAATCTTATTTAAATTAAACTAAAGTACAGAAATCAGAATATTGAATTTCATATACAGTGTCATTTTTATAACGTTTACAACATAATAATTTCAGGTATTTCACTTCAAAGCAAAAAAACAAAAGTTGCTTAAAGTGTTTTAGATTACTTGAACAAACTAATCCAACATACTATTGAAATTTTGTTAAGTACATTTTAATATTTAACTCTGCAGCAACTCTGTAGAGCGAGTAGCAACTTTTGCAGAGTGGTCAGATAAAGAACTAAGACAAGTTAGTTTAGTCTACCCACATAAAAAATCTTAACAATGCAGTTTGTTCTTTGGTAAAACTATCCCAAGACACATCTTCCCCTATATTTATTTAAGTTTATTTTTTATTTGAAATATGGGAGAGAAAAACTTAAATCTTTGATTTTTGTTTATTGATTACCTCGAATCATTTAAATCATTTTTGAAACATCAATATTTCAGGACAGCGTGAACATACATATATATACATAAATATACATATGTAAATACATATGGTTGTGCGCTTTTATTTGTAATGTGTGTATATTAATTGTTCAGAAAAATGTTAAATAGAAAACTAATAATGAAAATATCAAATTGTTTTTTGATTAAATGAACTATCGTAAGTATAAATAAATTTTACATTATATATATACCATCATGAGTAGATAGAAATTATCCAAGCATTACTGCAATTATTCAAAGAAAATTCAAACTTCTGTTTTTAAGCTATTAAATTGCTCTAAGAAGTCAGACTTTAAAACCGCATTTAAATGAAAACCAAATTCGAACTTTTATATCAAATTAAACTTACTGAATCCATGCATTTTGATTGATAATACACATATACTATAAACATTAGTTATGTTTATAATATTATTAATCAAAATTTTTATAAATTAAAGAAACTTAAAAAACTTCAAAAAAAAACAATTGGACGACGAAATTTTGTTTCACTTCTTAAATTTTATTTATCGCTTCCAAAAAATCTAAAGATTTTTTGCTTAGATGAGTTAATGATAATACTATTTTTTTTATAAAATACCATTCGTTCGCACAACTCATTATTTATCGCTTTTACTAAGTGTGAGTAGTGATACTTTTTTAATAAAAAACTATTCGGTCGCACAACTCGTTATTTATTTATATTTTTCAAGTTGGATTATCTCATTATTTAAAGTGATACTATCCTATTAAAAACAGGCAAAACGAAATTATAATTTTCATATTTCGATGTTTGAATATCTGGGATCATGGGAGACATAATACTTTTCTTAACAATAAATAAATTTTAACTAAATTAGTATTTAAAGGCCTTAGCAACAGCCTTAGAAACCAATTTACGTTTATTTTATGTTTTAACCTTTTTTTTTTTATAGGTTACTGCAAAAATATAAGTTTCAAAATGATTTATTTTCATGTTTTCACTTTTTGTTTCAACAAAGAGAGTTTTCTTTTGTTTCTACAAAGAAAGTCATAAATTTAAACAACATTAATTTTGGTTGGCTTTACAAGCTTGCTAGAAACAGCATCTGATATTTGTTTTTAGTAACAATTTTTTTTAACATTTTTTTAAAGTAATTGTAGCTCATTATAATATCTATTATAGTTTGTAATTATGGCAAGTAAAAAAACAACAACAGAAAAGATAAGAGAAAATTTCAAACCAACAATCAAGCTAAAAATATTTTTTCAGACCTTTGTTAAACTTGCGTAAAAAAATCGGTTTATAAACAAACATAACAAAAAAGCAATTTATGTTTTGAACGGTTTAGACTTTAACTTAAAGTGCTCTTTTTGTCATATTTATGAAGGCAAGCTCAAAATTTGTTGATGCGTGAAGAACTTTCTTTGTCTTTTAAAACAAAATAAACTTTTTTTTGTATCTTATGTAATAAATAAATAAAAAGTTTAAAAATAAATCTCATGAGGTTAACATTCTTAGTCTAATAACATGTTGTGAGATGAATTAAAGATGACCAGAGAATCTATGATACAAAACTGCAAGTGTTTTGAGCATAACCTATGACTTAAAGAAAATATTAACAAAGCTAAGGATGAATTGCATAACGAGTATCAGAATACTAAATTTTGCAGTTTAAATGTTCTGCAATGGAAGTTTGACAAATTTTTCTAAAACTAAATGAAATACATTAAACTTTGTTTATCGTTATGTTTTTGTTGATAGTACTTGGTAGTAAAGGGGTTATTCAAAATTAAAAAAAATATATCGACACTTGTGTAATTTTTATTGATAGTACTTGGTAGTAGGGGGGTTATTCAAAAAAAAATATCGACACTTGTATAATTTTTATTGATAGTACTTGGTAGAAAGGGGGTTACTCAAAAATAAAAATATCGACACTTGTGTAATTTTCAAAAGCATTGCAATAGTTGAGAAATTTGAAAGAAAAAATAAAGAATTCTTTAGAACTTGGTGAGTGGAATCTCTTTTGGTACCAAAATACAAGCTTCGCCATGCTAAGCATCAAAGTGATTTAGATTCTAGTTTATTTATCAAAGTAGTCGAGTCAAATTCAGGTGGAGATAATGACAGAGATTCATTTATTCCTGAACATTTATAGGAGTTAAAAAGTGAGACATTAAAATTTAAAAGAATTAAAAAGTGAGACATTGTCGGGTAGTAAAATAATGTGTTAAAAAAGATTATTGACTGATAAAGCCAATTTTTTAAACACCATTATGTTTTGTTTAATTACATTGAAAATAACGTTGACATTGCAATATGGAATAATACTTAAAACCTACCAGAGATGAGTAACGTTGCAACTTATTGCTGTACTGCTTTTATTTCAGACAAAACACATCAAACTCAAATTACTACGCCATTATTGAGTATCAGATAAACTATTTTCCAAGATCATCTAAACATTTGTCTATGTAGTTCAAATCTTCACTGTATGCAAATAGCCATGCATAATAAATAATTTGTCACTTTTTGCTAAAAATAAAATTGAAACAATTAATGCTCGGTTCATAGTCAAAATTGTAAAAACAAATTTTTATTAAGTTGTTTAAACTCGAATTTGTCATAATAATTTTCTGAATACTAATCTATTATGCAAATCGTCTAAATACCAATATATAAATTAGATTTTTTTTTAGTAATAGTTGCAATAAAATTATATTTTTTGAATATATAAAGTTTGTTACTTTTCTAATTCCCAAAACTTTTCTCCCTCATAAAAAAAGTTAAAAAGTTTAAACTTCTCTTATTTTTTCAGTTTATCTAAATTTACTGCATTTCATTTATGTACTAAGAACATTTTTTTAAAATTACAAAGAAATTTTAATTCGATTGGTCAAGCTTTCTGAAGTGAGGCACTTTTCTGAACAGTCAGTTTAGCTCGCCATTCACAAAACTTTTTTACTAATTAGTCTATGATGTCATTTTGCAGAAGTAACTACATACTCTGTAAAAATGTTATTTACTAAATAGTCTATATGTTTTTTCAATTTGTTTTATAAAAGATGGCAGAAATTTTTTTTTTAACTTTTTTTTTCTGATTAACATCGTATAATACTATTACAATGCACGTATACATATGGAATCTCATAAAATAAAATATAAAAGTATATACATTACAACAAAATTAAGTTAAATCAGGTAGGGGCTCAAAGAAGATAAGGATAACATTACGTTATCGCAATCTTTTCATAGAACCCCTAGGTACAAGTTTAAATAAAACAGCGTAAGAATAAATAGCTCGTATAAAAATATAATAATAACAATGTTATCATTAAAAAGTCTAGACAAGGTTAAATTAATCAAAAAAGTAAAAAGAAAAAACTTTATTTTAAGTTCAACTTTTAAAAATTTCTTTTTTTAATTGAAACTTAAATGAATTTAAAGACTTCACCATAAATTTAAATTCCTTTTGACAGTCATTCATTTTGACAGTCATTAATTTAGGTCCTCGATAAGATATACAAAATTCTGAGAGTTTATTACATTTCCGAGGCAATTTAAAGTTTTTATTTCTATTTGATCTTAAAACATACTTTTCATTTGAATTTATTTCAAACTTATCTTTGAAGTTTGCTGGCAAGAGGTTGTTATAGTATCTATACATAAAAATTAGATGCTTATAAATATTTATTTCAAATATATCCATTTTCAAATATATCCATTTTCATATCTCTCATTAGAGGATTTGCATGTTCACGTTTACGTTTACAGTATATAATACGGCAAGCGTGTTTTTATTTTATGCAAGTTTATGCGTGTTTTTATTTTATGCAAATTCTATGCAAGTTCTAAAATTATCCATATTTTATTCAATTAGAACTTTGTTAGTGTGTGCTTACAAATAAATAAGCTGTAAATTGGTGCTACTCGAACTTTTAGTTTGAAGGGAAAATGTAATAGACTGATTCCACAAACGGTGAACCAAAATCACATTTTTTATAATGCACAGAAAATGAAATATAGTATTTTATTTTTTGTACAAAACATATTAAATTGTCATAAAATGTAGGTGCTAACGTATTATAATTTCCCTGATGTTTTTTTTTAATAAATAAGACCTGCAAGTGTTGGAAAATATAAGTTTTACTTAAATGAACACTAATCTTTTCGACTTGTGTTAATAAAAGTGCTAGATATGTTGAGTGATTATTTTCTCAAGAAATATTATACCAACGCACATGTGATAGCATTTAAGTAAAATAAGACGGCGGTCCTTTGTTTCATCTTTAAAAATATTAACGTGATTCCTAGTAAGTCAATAAGTGGTAATAGACGTCAATAAGTGGTAATAGACGTAACGAAAACGGAAATTTAATGCTGCACAATAAGCACATTGTTTTTAATATCATGACTTAATATTATAAACAAGTTTAACTAGATGTTTAACAAGTTTAACAAGATGCTTCATTTATACTTGATATCATGTGGCTTTGATTTTAATTGCCTTGGAAAAATGGAAGAAAGGAAACTTTGAGGAAGTATTACTTGACTATGTTCCACCGTGAGGCATATACGTTATTTCTTGAGAATAATGAAACAAATAAAATTCGTTTTTCCAAATATTGTGCTCTCCGTCCACCTTATGTACTGCTTTTAAGAAAGCAGTACATAAGGTGGACATAAGAAAATATATATTTATATATATATTTTCTATGAATTAAATTCATAGAAAATATATACATAAATATATATATATATATATATATATATATATATATATATATATATATATATATATATATATATATATATATATATATATATATATATATATATATATAAATATGTATATATATATATATATATATATATATATATATATATATATATATATATATATATATATATATATATATATATATATATATATATATATATATATATATATATATATATATGTATATGTATATATATATATATATATATATATATATATATATATATATATATATATATATATATATATATATATATATATATATATATATATATATATATATATATATATATATATATATGTATATGTATATATATATTTAATATGTAAGTTGATTTTAATAAAAAGGCAGCGTATAACTATTTTTAAATATATTTTGATGTAAAAATATATCAACGATATTTCGCTGACCTATTGTGGTCAGCGTCATCAGGTAATAATAAAAAACGTTACAAAATAACATAAAAACAAACCGTTTAAAAAGAAGACATTAAAAAGCGTCAAATATAAAAACCAATTAAATATAATAATGACGTCAGTTAAATTTTTGTCAAAATGGGTCCCCAAGTTCTTGTTTTAACCTTATCCCCGTCATCTCGATTTAGAACACCTTCCGCAATACCTATCTCACATCGAACTTTCGCTTTGTTAATCTCCAGAGATTCTCTAATTTTTCGTATCTTGTATTCTTGAACGACTGCCAAGGTCTTAGGATTTAGCCAATCAAAGTTACCACGGCATGTTTTGGAATGTTCCGTGGCTCCTGAACTCGACCATTTTTGATTTTTGCAAGCTCTTTGGTGTTCTGCACTTCTTGAAATGATTTTTTTTTTGGTCTCACCAATATATATATTTCCGCATGAGCATTTAAGTTGGTAAACCCCCGGATTTGAGTTCGGAGGTAGTTTAGTTTTGTTGTTGCATAATATATTACTTAAACTAGGAGCTGAAGTAAATATAACTCTGATGTTTTGTTTTTTAAATTCTCTTCGGAGTTTTGGGCCAATAAAAGGTATCCAAGGTAGTTTAACAAACTTTTGATCTAACTGATTAGATGTAGTATTTTTTGAAATGCCGTCTAAATAGTTTTTGGTTATTTTAATAAGATTATTTTTATTATAGCCGTTTTCAAAAAATGTATTTACTAGGAAATCAATTTCTTGTGAGAGATATTTTTGAGAGCAGATTTGTTTTGCTCGACATAAAAAACCTTTAAAGACGCCAATGGTTATGCTCGGGTTGATGTTGGAGTTTGGTTTTATTTGAACATTTGTTATCGCATCCTTACGGTGTATTTGAAACTCATAAAATCCATTCATTGTATTTGTAATACAAATATCTAAAAAATTAAGCTGTTTTCTTTTGTTTTCAAGTTCAACGGTATATTTTATGGAGGGGTTTTGTTCATTTAAAGCTTTAAGAAATAATTCTTGCTTTTCTTTTGAATCGAAGCGAGCATGGCTATCATCCACATATCTTTTATAAGTTATTGGTTGGAATGAATTAACAAAGGCTATATCAAGTGCTCTTTTTTCTATATTTTGCAAAAATGCTTCAGCTATGACTACCATCAATGATAAACCAATTGGACCTGAATTAGGTAAAATTCGGATTTTATCTTCGTATAAAAAGTAACATATGCTTAACGATAGTTCAATTAATTGGTGTATATCTATGAGAGTTAATTTAGTCCTAGTTTTTAAATCTTCAAGATCATCGTTCAATATGTTAATAATAACAGGAATTGCTTCATTGATCGGTACGGATGGATATAAATTAATTACATCGAAAGAAACCTGAATTTCATTAGGGTCTATCTTCCATTCTTTAGCATCGTTGACAAAGTTTCTTGAATTAATTAGTCGAGTTATGTTTTTGTTTAATGTTGGTTGGATAATTTAACCAGATACTCAGATGTTCCATAAGGAGGTGTGTTAATAGTGGAAACAACAGGACGCATTGGATAGTTTTTTTCCGGTTTGTGTGCTTTAACCATTCCATAGATTCTAGGTGGAACGCAATCTGATGGATACATTTTAAAATAAGTAGCATTGTCTAACTTACCTTGCTTTCTTAATTTACATAATAGTTTTTGAAATTTAGTAGTGAATGTGGGTGTTGGGTCGTAATCAATAATTTTACTATTTTTTATTTGTTCTTCTAATTTCGCTTTTGCTTCATTTTCGCATAATAAAGCAAAACCTGTTCCTTTGTCAAACGGATATATCTTTAGATGTGAATGTTTTTTCAGGTTTTGTAAAGAAAGGCGTTGTTGTTTTGTTAAATTATCTTTTATTTTTAACTTTAAAGAACTGGTTAGAATTTTGGAACAGTTTTGTCGAAGAATCTCTGCTTGTGTTTGTTTATTTTGTTGTTCGAGTTCCAAGGCGCAAGTTTCAATATTAGTGATTATGTCCATATAAGGGATTTTCTTTTGTATTGGGACAAATTTTGGACCAAGAAAAAAATTGGGACAAATTTTGCTTTATCAAGATTAATATTTGTTAAATTTAGTATGGCTGGTTTGAAAATTCGGTTAGGACGATTTTTTTCAAAATTGATTTTATAACTGATGTCATTTTTCAATTTATAGAATTTTTCTTTCATTTTAGTTTTTTTTAAAGAATAATGGTAGTTCTTAGATTTGTTTGTTACATTATTAATTATCTCATAGTCATTAGATCTTATTTGAGATTGAAGATATAAATTTAATTCATCAATTAACTTCTTACTTGAATATAATCTTTCTTTTGCTTCATTTCGAGCATGAACTAATAATTTTTTTCTGCATTCTTTCATTATATTTTCAGCTTTTTTGGTACGTAGTGGACTTTTTATTTTAAACGATTTTGGAATTATATTGTTTGATATGCATTTTTGAAGAAAAACGAGTTGATTTTTTGCAATTGCATTTCGTATCTTCAAAGTTTGCAATTTTTTCGTTTCATTGTAAATCTCTTTGCCGTAAAGAGCAGTGATAAAATCTTTAAAAATCATTTCTTGTTATACGATATATATATATATATATATTTAATATGTAAGTTGATTTTAATAAAAAGGCAGCGTATAACTATTTTTAAATATATTTTGATGTACTTCACTATTTATATATATATATATATATATATATATATATATATATATATATATATATATATATATATATATATATATATATATATATATATATATATATATATATATATATATATATATATATATATATATATATATATATATATATATAAATAGTGAAGTCGCATTTTTTATTTGTCTAATATTAGTTTATTTAAATTATTTATGTCAGTAAAAAAATTTCAGGTAGTCAAAAATATCAAAATGTAAAAGTATTTTCTAAATACTTTGATTTTTATTTAAAATAAGGTTCTAAAGTGTATTGCTCCTTAGCAAAGGCATAGCAATTAATTTACTTTATATATTGATTCTTATTGAATTGCTTAAGCAACAATTTTACGAAATGAGGTTTTAGAAAATACTGAGTGATAGTTCGGCTTTTTTTGCCATAAAATTTATATAACCAAACCACTTTACTGTGTTAAAATGTTACGTAAATTCTTTTTAAGTGTAGATTAAAAGCTAATGTTATCTTTTTTAGTTATTAATGGTAAATATAGCCTGAGTTCATTTCTTTATTATTCTTTTTTTTTTAGTAAAGAATAAAATGAATATATTATTTCTAATTGCACAATATAAAAATAAATCTTTTGTGGAGAAGAAAGACTTGTGCTTCTAGAGTTTTTTTAAAAAAGGATGAAGAAAATCAAGATTGTCAGTTTTTTTTGAAATATAGATACTTTTGTAATGAAAAATCATAATTATTCTTTTTTGTGTCTAAATTAACAATCTCAATCAACAATTTCATTGTCGATGATGAAGCTATTCCACAACCTCACAAAAAATTTTTAATTGATGTTGATATTATTACACAATCTCTTGCCTTTGAGCATGGCCTAACTGTGAGATATAAATATATATATATATATATATATATATATATATATATATATATATATATATATATATATATATATATATATATATATATATATATATATATATATATATATATATATATATCTCACTGGTAAGTCTTTGTTGCTATTTAATTGCACAGAGTGTTTATGGAATATAAAGTTCTATACCAGTGAAAAAGTTTCAAATAAAAATTGATTTTGATATAAATCTATATTTAGTGATTGCAAGGCATAAAATTGGAAATGGACATTACAAAAGCTGTGGGTTTGTGATTTAAGGCATCATTTTTAGAATTAAGACATTTAATGTGTTGTGGAACTACTAATACCTGGTGCAAATTCCAAGCAGACAATATTATTGAAACATGTGTGAAGAGAAAAACCAGGACAGCCTGTTGTAATTAGGGACATAATCAAGCTAATATTTATTGATTTATCTGATCAAAACATGTTAGAAAGGTGCCTTCATGAAAAAACTCAAAAAAATAAAAATTCTTTAAATGCAAAAATTTTAAAATGATGTTTAAAAAATAAAGTGGTAAACTAAATGTTTATTTAGAACTAATAATCCTGGTAATAATTATATAACGTTTTGCAATCAAGTTAAAAATTTCTTTTAATTATAGCAAAAAAATCAAGTGATAAATTAAACCAACATTGGAAACAAATTAAAGCAAAGTGAAAAGGTTAAATTGATCAAGATAAATAAAATGAGTTGGAATAACTTATGATGGTGGATGTTTTTAGTGATTTTAGTTGAATTCAATTTTCCAATTGATATTTTTATTGAAATTTGAAATAGGATTACCAGAATTTTATAGAATACTTATTTGTAGTATTAAAATTTTTCAGTTTTGCTAAACATGAATATTAGTTTCTGTATGAAACTTAAATAGTTAAATGCTCACCCGCGGTGCTCTATGTTAAATGCTGTTAAATGCTCACCCGCGGTGCTCTATGATAAGACCGTAAGGACTTCTGGGAGCACCTAAATACATACAAAAAAAAAAAAAAAGTTAAATAAAGTTTATAAAAAATTTTTATAAGTTTAGACTACTGCTTTTATAGAATTACACTACTGCTCTTACATTGAGAAGTGATAAAAAATCGTTAGAAATGAAATAAAAGTTTGTTTTAATATTTCAACTTATTTTTTTCAATTTTAATTATCTTAAATTGTTTTTTCTCAGAATGCTATTTTTAGCAAGCTGCAATAAATAATTTGAATAACTACTTGTTGTAGTGCTTTGAAATTTTGTACAATTTTAGTAATATATATAAGAAACTAATTGAAGTAATAAATTTTTTTGATTTTATTTTTGAGCAGAGTTATGGGGTTCTAAAGTGAGCTATTTTGGGATCAATTTTGGCTATTTAGGTGTTTATGCTATAACATCTTCATGCTTTAAGCTAACTTAATGATTTTACTTCAATGAGTATCTTGTTATATTATAAGTAAACACTGAAAGTTTGAGCTTTCATAGGATCTACCCTTACCTATCGATGAATCTTTTTTAAGGTTTGTGACACACAACTAGGGTCCAAATGAGAATTTTTTTTTTTTTTTTAAATCAAGATCAAATAAAAGCGTGTACCTCGTGGGCGATTTTAATCTCAACTTTCTTGAGTATGACGCAAATAAAAAAATAAAAAACTTTTTCAATTGTATTTTCCACAATGGTTTCATTCCACTAATTAATAAACCTACTCGAATTACCAATAAAAGCGTTACTGCAATTGATCAAATAATCACTAATGAGTTCATAAATACCAAAATAAAAACAGAAATATTTAAGTCTGACATTTCTGACCACTTTCCAGTATTTATTGTGTCACAAAAGTGCGATAATATTAGTGCCCAAAAAGTGAAAAGAACTATTAGAGTTTCAAAAAAAAAGCTTTGTTATAAACTTTTTGAAACTATTAGTTTCAAAAAGTTTATAACAAAGCTTTTCCTCAGACTACGAAATTTGTCAAAACAAAAACGCTATTAAATCCTTGGATAACAAAGGGTATTCTAAAGTCGTCCAAAAAAAATAACGATTATATAATAAATTTATCAAAAAAAGAACACTTGAAAATGAAACCAAGTATAAAAACTATAGGCGGCTTTTTGAATTAATTTTAAGACGTTCTAAAAAATATTATTATTCTGAACAGTTAAGTAAACACAAAAATGAAACGCAAAAGATCTGGAACATAATTAAAAAAGAAACCGGAAAAAAAAAATTTTGATCGGAAAAACCTTCCGATCTTAAATCAAATAAAGAACTTATTACAGATAAACTTTTAATTGCTTGTATTTAGTTAATGTAGGTTCTAACTTAGCATCAAAAATAGAAACCATTAAAGTAAAATTTGAATCTTTTTTAAATTCTAATAATACCAATGTAATGGACAATGATGAACTTACAGAAAGAGAATTGTTGGATGCAATGTTTTTGTTAAAACCTAAAAAAAGTTTAGGATATGATGATATCAATAGTCGCGTCATTATAAAATCAATAAAATATATAACTACTCCACTATTACACATTTTAATCTTTAAAACAATGCGTTTGTCCTGAAAAACTTAAAATTGCAAAAGTTGTACCAATTTTCAAATCTGGTAACGTCTCAAACGTTGTAAACTATCTCAATTATAAATTATAAAATATCTGACCGATCTCAATTCTTCCTTGTTTCTCAAAAATACTAGAAACAATTATGTCCAATAGACTTTATTCCTTCTAAATAGTAATGATATTTTTTACAACAAACAATTCGGATTTAAGTCAATACATTCCACTGACCATGTCATTATTCACCTTATTCATGACATACTTAAAGCATTTGATGAAAAAAAATATACTGTAGGAGTTTTCATAGATCTCAGCAAAGCGTTTGACACAGTTGATCATAATATTCTTTTAACTAAACCAAAACATTATGGCATAAAAAACTCAAACATTGATTGGTTTAAAAGTTACTTAACAAATAGAAAACAATATATATCGTATAACGAAGGAAAATCAAAATAAATGACTGTCACATGCGGTTTTCCGTCACATGTTGTGTCACATGTTGTGTTCCTCTAAGGATCAATACTTGGACACTACTCTTTGCTTGTTTATATAAACGACTTACATAGGTTTTCTAATATTTTAACTTCAATTTTATTCGCCGATGACACAAACTTCTTTTACTCTTATAGTAACATCGACTCCTTATATGAAACAGTCAATGAGGAACTCACAAATTTAACGGAATGATTCAAGTCAAATAAGCTATCCTTAAAATTGTTCCTTCAATACTTCAATACTTCAATACTTGGACACTGGTATTTTTATCTTGGTTGCGTTGGTGCTGCACCAAGCAATGTTTTCATAAATAAGGTAGCTGTGGATAAAAGAAAAGTATATTTTTTTAAAACAGTTTTGGTTTAAAAGTCATTTAGCTTTATATAATATGCCGATGTTTTTTGATGTTTTGTTTTCTATTGTACTTAAGTGTTCACGCCATGAAAGATTTTCGTCTAGAAATACTCCTAAGAACGCGCATGAATGCTCTCTTTTTATATTAAAATATCAATACAAAGATAGAGATGTTTTAATGGAATATAATGAAAACTGCTACTAGTAACTGCAATAAATTTAATAACGTTTATTTAACAACTACAATAAATTAAGGAGGTCAAATTTCTTAAATCGTTTATTTCAACAAATATCATTATTTTTCAGATAACACTAAAAAATTGCTTTTTTTTTATATATATATATGATATATATATAAAAAAAGCAATTTTTTAATATTATCTGAAAAATAATGATAATTGTTGAAAATAAACGATTTTAGAAATTTGACCACCTTAATTTATTGTAGTTGTTAAATAAATGTTATTAAATTTATTGCAGTTACTAGTAGCAGTTTTCATTCAACTAGATTATAAATAAAAAAAAAAGCTTTTGCTAACATTTAAATTAATTTATAAAAGTATAACTCTTTTAAAATAGTGGTTAAAATAGCTGCACAGGGAACCTTTTGTTGCTGAACTAACAATACGATTTATTATACCATTTCTCAGAGGTAAAAGTTCATAATATTGTCCAAAAAAAAAAAATTATTCAAAAGTGTGTCAACCTGCGTCTCAAATAAAGCGTATTTTCATAGAGATTTTATAAGTATCCATAATCAGCGGTATAGGAAGGTTTTTAAATGATTGAATTAACCAGTTTTTAAACAAAAAGAACATTCCAAATTTTTTTACGTTCATATATATTACGAAAAGATTCTTCACAAAAAAAAATTACTGCGATAGGAGAATGGTAACAAGAAGCCCTAAAATCATAGACCCCCCCCCCCACTCCTGACCCAAACGTGAGAGCAACAAATTGATGAAATATTTTTTGTACTATTTTCAACTAGACTTATATTCATCGATAAATTCTAAACTTCATAGTAAAATATTTTAGCATTCATTTCATTCATTTAGCATTATTTTACTATGAAGTTTAGAATTTATCGATGAATATAAGTCTAGTTGAAAATAGTACAAAAAATATTCCTTTAATAAAGGTTATGACTTTTAATCAGTCTATGAGGGCCAAGAGGAAACAGTTTGCTCCCCGCCTCTTTTAAGATTCCCTGCTGCACTCAATATGTGTGATTCGAAGGACTATGGATTAGTAAGAGCCTCAAAGAATTTACCTGAAGCTGAGCTAAAGAATTGTCAAAGTGACTCATCAGAGTTAGAATGAGGAACTTTATCCATCCGATAAGAATGTGATGCTCAACCTGACTTTATCTTTGTCTAATAAAGAAAAGGTAGAAAGAGATTTTTGGTTGAAGCTCGACCATCAAGGCATCTCTTGAGCACAAAATCAGGGAATATTCCTTTCTTTTTTGGAACGTTGGAATTAGAGATCAATTAGGAAACTCATTGTGTTAAGCAGCAGCAATCCAGCCCATTGCACCACAAGTCTTACCAGCACCACTGATATAGATACAGAGCTCCAGAAGCAAATTAATTTTGAGACAGCTAAATTCTTCGTGGAATTATGGATGTGTATGTTTTCTTTGCTTCTAGAAGTAAAGCTTTTTTAGGTAACTGATTATAAAGTTCTCTTGAAATCAATTTTAATTATTTATATATTTATTGTGACAGTTTATTTATAATCGTTACTTACAACTATCTTTGCAGGTAAAACAACACACGTGACTGGGAAAGAAAATAAAAACCTTTTTGCCGGTATGGAGTTTATTGGTTGCCACAATCCCATCGTTGCATCCCACTTGGAAAATGTAAGATACCATCAACATCTTACATTTACAACCCTCTTTTTGTTGTATAAAAACGAGCTCATTAGAGAATGTGGTGTTATCCGAAGTGCACCTGACGATGAAATTCAGAATGGTATCTACTTTACCATCATAGTCAATGGTTTCCCCGATACATCTCACACTGAACACATAACTTTTGTGATTCGATTTTTCCTTTATGAAAGAGAAACTAATTGCTAGTACATTAAAAAACAATTCTAATATGTTGAAGCTTTTAAGATGAAGAAAGGAGTCAATATAACCAAGCTTATCACTGGTGTGATTGTAAGGCTAGATTTGGATATTCAAAACTGCTGCGGTCAGGGATCCGATCATAGATCCAATATTTCAGGTGCTTTCAAGGAAGCCCAAGTCTTAATAACCAAAAATTAGTCAGAGGATCCGTACCTTCCCTGTAGCAGTTGAGTCAACCATTGAGATCGAAGTATTCTTTAGGAATCTCAAATCTTTCTACGTAATTTTTAGTGCAAGTTCTGTCCAATGGAAGATCCTCACTAAAGCGACAAGAACTTTGCTCTATAGACTTTCTATGACAAGATGGAGCTTTTGTACCAATGCAAATTAACCACTTGCCAAGAAGTCGAGAGAAATGTTGGCAGCTCTTAAATATGCCATGGAATATCTGGACCTGACTAGTGAGCAGCTCAGCTAAGAGCCTTAAAAAAATGATTATCATCTTTTGAAATTGTACTGCTAATTACAAATTGGTTCAAAGCTTTTACTGCTAGGATTTGAAACTGAACTCACTAGAAAAAGCAAAAATTAAAACGCTTTCGCGATGAGGCATCAAACAGCCCATTTCCACGACAGCCAAACAAAAGAATTTAAAATGAACGTTTTTAGTTTTAATTTTTTATATATTTAGTCTGATCCAGCTGATTGAATCAATATTTGAAGCAAACAGAAAGCATAGTGAAACAAATTTCCATATCTAGAAAAATAAATTGCCGAAAAATGTTCCCGAAAAAATTTATTTAGTTTTTATATTTTGGTCAAAACTTACAACCTTTTAATATTTAAAAATAGAAGATTAATAAAAACTAGTTGTCATGACCTGTAAAACACGGGTCTTAGTAAATCTGACCACACTGACCTCTTAGTAAAGGTCTTAGTAAATCTATTCCACACCGACCTTTTCTATACTTATTCCTTACTTTAATATAATTTAGTAAGAGGTAGAAAAATAATTAAATACATATATAAAAACTATACTTATTGTTTACTTTTTAAAGCTATAAAATAAATTTTCTATTAAATTTAACTTTTAAAAACCATACCATACCAGTACCAGTCTAAATATTATTTAGAATACCCGCTTAAAATGTATTAATTAAATCCTCCTGCGGTGCTCTATGATAAGACCGTAAGGACTTCTGGGAACACCTAAATAACTACAACAAAAAAATATATATATATTGTTGGTATAAAAAGTTTCAAAAAACATGAGACTTAAATACGTGGAATAACTGACTTAACATAAACCGTATAATTATTACTAAATATTAATATATTACTGCTCATGGTAAGTATATTCCACACCTACAATTTTAATAATTTCGCTTTATTTCAATAATTTTTATAATAGAACAAAATATAAAATCTTTGTTTGGAGTTTATGATTAACATTCAATACTTTTCTTACTTCTTCTAGACTTTCGTTCACACAGATAAAATACGAAGCACGCGTATTGAACAAAAATTTAGTAAACAAATAAATAATAAATAGTATAAGTGTTAAAAATATATATTGCGATAAAAACTGAGTTTAAGAAATCGCATAGTAAATAAAATATAACTAAATTTAGTAAAAAAAAGTGTTAAGGATAAGTGAAATATTCCATATTTTAAATCGTTTCAAATATTCTAACCAAGCAAATCTAAAAAGTAAAAAATAATCTGCAATAAAAAATGAATTTTTCTAGAAACAACTTTTTTGCCAAAATGTCTGATTATATTCCTCTTGATGACAGATTTTATAACAAATTTGATACACGTAAAACAAAAAACGTTGGGCACAAGTTGTGATTTGATAATATTATGACATTATGCAGTATAAAATTTGATTTAATGCTTTGTTTGTGTAGATTTATTTAAGTGTATCTATTATAATTTAAATATAGTTGGCCATTTTAATGATCAGTGTAAATATTGCACTGATGTATGATTAACGTAAACCGTTAAGTGTTAGTCGATCACTAATCTTTTATCTTATAACATGCACCAATCCTTTATCTTATAACATGCACCAATCCTTTATCTTATAACATGCACCAACCTTTTATCTTATAATGCACCAATCTTTTATCTTATAACATGCACCAATCCTTTATCTTATAACATGCACTAATCTTTTATCTTATAACATGCACCAATCTTTTATCTTATAACATGCACCAATCCTTTATCTTATAACATGCACCAATCTTTTATCTTATAACATGCACCAATCCTTTATCTTATAAAACGTTTTTTGTTTTACGTGTATCAAATTTGTTATAAAATCTGTCATCATTATAAGATAAATTATAATCAGACATTCTGACAAGCTCAAATAAAAATTATTTTCTACTTTTTAGTTGGCTTAAAAAACGTTGCTTTTAGAAAAATTCATTTTTTATTATAGATTATTTTATTTACACATTTATTGCCAAATTAACAAAACATAACAATTTTTAATAGTTCTTAACTGTATGTCTATATTGAACAAACACGTCATTTGATTAATCTAAAAAATAATTGAATTAAAAAAAGGAAAAAATACACCACAGGAAATCAATTTAATTATACATAATAACAAAACAAAGTATATAAAGAAAAGTATATATTTACAGAGCATTGTTGAAAATAGAGCATTGTTGAAAATAGTCAAAATCTGTAAGTAAAGAAATTTATTGCAAAGATAATTAGCTGTTACACAAAATAACAAAAACACAATAGCTATCGGTGCAAACAAATTTTGCAATTTGATCAGAAAATAAAGTAATTTACCTTGATTGTGACAACAAATTTCTTTTTTAACTATTAGCTAATGATCAACTTAGCAAATTTTAAATAATTAAAGTTTACTAAGTTAAAATCATATTTTACCAGTAGACAAAGTAAACATGAGTTAATAGAGTACCAAAGTAGAACTAAAGAAATAAAAGAACTACTAAATTTGCTACGTGATGCATATTATACCTATTGAGTTCTCGCCTAGCCTGATTTCTTTCATTTTGATTACGATTCATCTCAGCTCGCCTAAGCTCATTTATTTCATTTTGACAACGATTTATTTAAGCTCGCCTGCCCGGATTTCTTTTATTTTAAGGAAGTCTAATAATTATACTTCTTAAATTATCACACATAATTAAGCATCAAAGGAGTGTGTAAAAATGATACCTAAAATAATAAAAGTTGAAATTTAATTTTTAGATTGAACTTTGAGTTTTCTTTTTTAAACTTTTATCTAAAATACAGTGTAAGCAAATCTAAAATGTAAAATTATCTAAAATGTAAAAAAATCTAAAATACAGTGTAAAAAATCTAAAATACAGTGTAAAAAAATCTAAAATACAGTTTAAGAAAATAAAACAGAGCATAATATAATCATCAAACTATATTCTACTCTATAATTAGTCATATTCAAATTAGATGTTTTAAAATAATTGAGCAATGTGTAAAGATAACATATTTCTATCAGGAACTTAAACTAAAGTTATAAATAAATTAATATAATTTTTTTAACTATGTAATGTTATATATTTAAGGTAGTTCTTATTAATTATTGACAAAAACTATAAGTATTTAATAAAAAAATAATAATAATTAAAAAATAATTTTTTTACAGGTAAAAACTCAAATTAAGCAAATTGATAAAATTATAAGGTCTGTGCTCAGTAAGTACTGTTAGCATTGAACAGTGAAATGAAATCCTTCATCATAAATCCCTTTCGTTACTTTGAAATGTACTAAATGCAATAAAAAAGTAAATACAAAACTAATAATAGAAAACCTCTATAAACAAACATTTGCTTCAAATGAAAAAAACTTGGGAATATTGAAACTTCTTGAACTATTTTTAATTTTTCTTATATATTTATTATTCTAAAGAAAAAAAGGTCAATAATACAATGCAGAAAAATTAAAATGTGTGTTTGTATGTAAGTATATATGGGTGTATATATATATATAAGGTATATATGAATGGGTATATATATATATATATATATATATATATATATATATATATATATACATATATATATGATATAACTTATGATATAATTCTTTGTATACTTGCCTTTATAAAAAAAAAAAACTATCAATTTAAATTTTTTTAATGAAGGAAATAGAATAGAACTTTATATTTATATACCTCCCCATTTATATATAAATATATAAATGGGGAGGAGCTATTAATAAACAGGAAGCCCGAAAAGAATATATATCTTTTAAACAATTTTTTTTTTTAATTAACAAAATGTTAACAATAAATGATCAGAGTCTTTTCAACAAAAACTTAAAAAGCAACAGTATATAAATATTTAATGAAGTATGTATCTTATAAAATTTACTTAAAATTATAAATATTTAAAAAATTATAGATATTAAAAAAATATATATCTTTTTAACAGTTCTTTTAAACACATTCTTTCAACAATATTTTTTCAACACATTTTATGATTACACTAACTACAAACAGATTTAATCTATGTGTTTCATCATGACAGTACACCACTTTATTTGCACGGACAACATTCTTGCTCTCAACAAAGCCAACTCACATTATAGCAAAATACACCACTTGGCTAGCAAGGTCAACAAACTTGCTGTAAGCTAAGCTAAGCCAAGTCACAACAATTTGAAACCATGCAAACAATATAATAACCACTTACAAACTATAAACACATAAAATTATAACACTCCACAAACATAGAATCACTTACAAAATATAAACCCATATAACCTTAACACATATAAGCACATAATAAATAATACATAAATATAACTAAATATATAAATTAGAAGCATTTATAAAATACAACCTTATTTGTTTAATGATATATCTTGTAATAAATGTTTAACAACTTTAAAACTAACAATCAAACGACCTGGTTTTTTATATTATAAAAGCAAACATATTTTCTTTAATTTCTTTAAAATAAGGTACATTTAAATAGGGTACTAAATGATTTTGTTCTTTACATACAACATGTAAGATGCAAGGGTTTTGGAGATAAACACGTAAATTAACAAGAGTTTGACCTTTTGAAAAGAGAATCGTTTTCTAGAGTTATCATTGTATTCTAATTTTTAAAAATAAAAAATAACAGATTAAAATATGTTAAATAAATTACCTGACTTTAAAAGTTACTATACTCATTAAAAAATAACATAAGGTTTATCCTTTACAACAGAAGTCATCAAATTAAAAAGTTTTTGATCTTATTACTAATTAAACTGATGAAACAAAGTTTTCGATATAATTACTAATTAAGCAAATATTAATAGATTATAAAGATTTAAGAATACCTCATTGGTCAAAAATATAAAGAGAAATATTAAAAGACCAAGTGTGGTAAAAACTCTGTGTCAAAGGGGCACAAATGGGTAACAGCAGCAGCATTAAATCAAGTATTAATTATAAGCGATAGAAACTTAAATAAATAAAAACTTTTTATTAATTATATACAATTAACTCGAATTTTACCCTATTAAGAAATTTTTCAATATTATTTAATAAAATGATAAAATTTTGAATATAGTTTAAAGAGAACTTTCATTAAGAAGAAAATTTGTTTTCATAAAATTTAAAAATTATGTTAAATAATAGATATGGCCTATCAAACTTCAAACCTGCGGCTAGAATATTTCCCAATAAAATTGGTTAACACCCTGTGACCTGTGAAAGTGACCGGCATATAATAACAAGTGTTAAACATTACAACAGGTATTAAAAAGCTTTAATTTTTTCATTAAAAATAAATTTACAAAATAAAAAGTAAAAAATCTGAACATAAAAATAAAAAAATAAAAAACGAATCGACAAAAAGTCTTTAAAAACTAAACACCATCAAAAATGTTAAAACATTTTTTATTGAAGTTCATTTTAAGATTATAAATAAAAAACAAATAAAAACTGCCTAAAAAAGTTTACTTTTAAAATCTATTAGTTAAAATGATATATATGCAAAGTTACAAAATTAGTATAAAATGGTCATAAAATATATAATTTTTGTATAAACAACATTTTAAATAAAAAACGTCAAGTATATATATAAATCCATTTTTTAAATAAGTGTGTAAGTATAATGTACTACACAGTATAGTGTACTACACAGTATAATGTACTACACAGAGTAAAACAACAGCAGAGTTAAAAAAGCAGTTATTAAAAAAAAAAAATTGAAATTTTTTTTAAACACTACACTATTATTAAATAAGCTTAATATGTACTAACACTTATCATATTTAGTTTTATGTTCAATAAACGTATAACAAAAGCTATTAACAACATTTGGTAACAGTTAAGAAATTAATAATGTAATAAATAAAAATTTATTTGTTAAAATATATTCTAAGATCTAAATTTATTTTTCATTTTAAATAACTATGTAATAAAAATTTAATTCAATATAATTCCATAAATATATATACGAGCTAACAACTGCTAATATTTGGACAGTAACTTATTCAATGTCTGTAAATGAATAAATTTTTGCTGAAACATTTCATTCAATATCAAATTTGAAGATTTCTCTTTGGGATAGCAATGTATTGTTTAAAACATATACAATAAAGAAGCATGCATACACACATCAATAATACACTTTAAACTATTGTTTCAAGTTTGGAAGATATCTTTTTTTCCATAGAAATCCCTTTCGAATCTCTAAGACCTTGAGAATCTGTAGTCACATTTGAAGTATGAAAAACTATAACAATTAAAATAAGTTATTGATTATAATCAAGATCGATTATAATTGATCATAACCAACTAGATATTATAATAAGCTATATATAGTACAGCTAAACTTATCTAAATATATATTCACATATCATATGCTACAACTATATATCCCCTATTGAGCTTAAGATTTGTTTATATTGCAGAGATTTCTAAGCTTCTACTTTCAGACTCTAAAGTATTCAAGAAAGTTTTCATACATTACAACACTACAATTAAATGATTAAGAGTCAATTTATATATAAACATTCTTAAGCAATTTAAAAAGATAAATTCTTAGGTACTAATTTAATCACTGAATGTTTAAGAACGATCTACTTTACACTAAATTTTATCAATTGGTTCTCAGGTTCCATAACTTGGTTCCATATTATTCCAATTAGTTCTCAGGTTCAATAACTTTGTATGTATATATATGTATATATATATATATATGTATATATATATATATATATATGTATATATATATATATATATATATATATATATATATATATATATATATATATATATATATATATATATATGTATATATATATATTGTGTATATATATATATATATATATATATATATATATATTGTATATATAATATATAAATATATATATATATATATTGTATATATAATATATATATATATATATATATATATATATATATATATATATATATATATATATATATATATATATATATATATATATATATATATTGTTATAATAACTTAACAACCAAGTAAACCTGGATAAAAAAAAAGTAAACATCTATGTTTTTGTAAATTGCAAAAAAAAGTCAAATTTATCTTTTAAATCATACCAACCTACAACTAAACTCAAATTTAGTGCAAATTTACAAAAATTACTAATAACTAATATATAATTAAAGACAATTACCAAGCTGGCAATATATTATTTTTAATTGCTTCCATTAATGACAGTATTATCCTCTCAAAATTGATCCTTCAGTATTGACCAAAAAAATAATATATTGAGTAAAATAGACTTACTGAGTAGGGTTTTAAAATTAATTAAAATTTAAAATTAATCGATTAACAATCATAGTTGTATTTTATTGCTTCTTCTGATAAAATCAAATCTATTCTGGATTTACAAAAGTTTTTTAAATAACATTTTTAAATTCTAGGAATCATTTTAACATACAGATTAGAGAGTTCCCTTTTGTTTTAGTATCCAGAATAGATAAAAGCTTGTTTTCTAAATCTGATCTACAATTGATATGAAAATTTTAAGCAGTGATTTTTTCAAATGCACGAGGACTTTAGAAACTTTTGATACAATGTCATAGTGTTTTTATTGAACAATATCATAGGTACAATATTATCTCTAAAGTGCATCTCCTCATCAACAGTAATTCTTTCCTCATTCCAACATTCTTCATTGTCATTATCATTATCAGGATAGAAATTTGCCTTGTCATTAAATAGTCCTTTTCCAGTTGTTTTTATTGCTAAAACTTTTTCTTATAAAGAATATCATATACAGCAAAATGAAATCCATATCAATACTAAAGTTTGTAACTCCGCCATTTCTTGCCCCATTTTTTTCATAACTAATGCATCATCAGTAACGCACCCAAAGATATCATTGATCAAATTTAAAACAAAATCATTTAACTTGTTAATAACAATATTAGCTGCCCTTTTTGAAGTGATTTGTTCTAATCATTCCAACACCATAATGAAATTTGTCTGAACACTGTACATTAAGACACAAATAACATTTAGTTCCTTCTTATAGTTCCTCCTGATATCCACTCATTAAGAGAAATTGAAAACCCTTTTCAAGTTTATTTATTTGCTGAAACTCTCGAGCAACTTTTAACTTTACTTTTTTAATCTATTACCAATTTTTATATTTACATTTATGTTTACTTTCGACCAAGTTCGAAAGTAAATATAAATGTAGTAGTTCGAAAATAAACAAGCTGTGTATCTTCATACTTTAAAAAAAGTATGAAGATACACAGCTGTTATAATAGCTAACTTATTTATTTATTATTACTAATAGCAAACTTATTTATTATTACTAATAGCTAACTTATTTATTATTACTAATAACTAACTTATTTATTATATATATATATATATATATATATATATATATATATATATATATATATATATATATATATATATATATATATATATATATATATATGTATATATATATGTGTATATATGTATGTATGTATATGTGCGTATATATATATATATATATATACACACACACACACACACACACATACACACACTCATAAATATATATGCATATATATATATATATATATATATATATATATATATATATATATATTTATATATCTGTCTTCTCGATTTAGCCAGGTAACAATTTAGTCTTTTCGCGCTAGCCCACACACCTGCAAAAACCTTGGCAAGCACATAAAAAAATGATTGCAATAAAATTAAAGCGATTTGTTTTAAATTGCAACATAGCTATTTTTTTCATTTGTTAACTTTTATTAAGCTTTTTTTTATCAGTTTTTTTTTTAATTATTTTATCTAGTATTTATTCAAATCTTTATGAAACTTTTATTTTGATTTAAATAGCAGAAAAAAATGAATTTTTTAAATTGTGCAGGCTTAAAAATGTTGGCATTAAATTTTAAACAAAGAAGACTGATATATATATATATATATATATATATATATATATATATATATATATATATATATATATATATATATATATATATATATATATATATATATATATATATATATATAGAGAGAGAGAGAGAGAGAGAGAGAGAGAGAGATAGATATAGATATAAACATATATATATATACAGTGGCGTACCTTTCCTGGTCGCCCTGCGGGCAACTGAAACAGCTTCTATTTCTCATTTGAGTTGTCAGCTATGATAATCAGTAGTCCGGTGCAAAAGCTTTTATTTTGTGTTTTTATAAAAAGGTTGTTATTATGAAAACGTTACTAATAGTCCGTAACATATGTAACAAACTGTCTAGTCGTCCAGCTGGGATACTGACAGACTTTTTTTTAAAACTTTTTTTTTAAAAAAAGTCGTCCTGTGCCATATATATGTGTGTGTGTATATATATATGTATATATATATGCATATATATATATATATATATATATATATATATATATATATATATATATATATATATATATATACATTTATATATATATACACATATATATGTATATATAAACAGTACTGGAATTATTAATATGGATTTTTTATACTTTTGCTAAACTCCATTAATTAAGGCAGCAAAAAAGTTTTCAGTGGTCCATAAAAAACATTTTTTTAGTTAAAATACATATTTATAGTAAAAAAAATATTTTATCGTGAAATAAAATCCATTAGTATCTAATTTTTATCATTTAAAGGGTAAATTAAGAACTTTTGCTGAAAATTACATGTAGGTGGTGAAATAAGTTAATTTGAGTTTGCATCACTTTCTTTTTACTCTCTGTGGTGTATGGCGTACTTGGTATGTACTAGGACTCTACAAATCTCAAGTTTTGGTTCTGAACAAATAAAAAAGTAATTCTTCATCAAGATCTTTGACATTTTTGACCGATTTTGAAGTGATGGGGAAAAGAAAAGGTCTGAGTCCTAAAAAGAAAAAAAGGACAAAACTGTGTTTTGTTGGAGAATAGTGACCTAAAACAAAAGGAGATAGCTAAGAAATTGAATATTTTAACACAAACAGTTAGTGTAGTGAAAAAAAAATTGGATGAGGGTAGAAAGCTTGAAACTGGAAGAGTTGGAACATGTTGGAACATGGTCATAGAAGAATCACTACCCCTAGACTTGAGAAAAAGATCAAAGTAATGGCTCTCAGTGATAAAAGATGTTCTTGCAAGAAGATATTTATGGAGTTAGCAAATCAAGGCTTTAATGTAAACCGTAAAATAGTGAATAATTGCTAGCTGGAGCAGAGACTGAAAGCATACAGACCAAGGAAAAAGCCAAGACTGACGGACCAAATGAAGCATGTCAGACATGGATGGGCTGTTGAGCATGAAACCTGGATGCAGGAAAATTGGTCCAAGGTAATTATTATTTTTTTCTTTCTATTAGAACTCTGATAGCATTAACTTTTAATTTCTTTCAATTTCATCATGTTTTATGATTAATTTCATTAGCTGTTGATCATGACTATTAATATACCGTTTTTAATTTGATATTTATCATGCATTTTTTTAATTCAGGTTGTATTCTCAAATGAGTCAAGAGTTGCTGTGTTAGATGATAGGGTCCAGACAGGCAGAAAAAGGCCTAGAGGGGTGTTCAAGGCTGAGTGTCTAAAGTAAACATTGAAGTTCATTATAAAGTTCATGGTATAAGGAGCGATATCCATCAATGGAACAGGCCGCCTACATATTGTAGAAGGAATGATGAACCAGAGAATGATTATAGAGTTGTTGGAGAAATGTTTGGTTCCTCAAATCAGAGACTGGTTCACTTATAAAGACTGTACAATTCAACAGGATAGTGCTCCATGCCATGCAGGCAAGCTGTCAACAACATAGTTCCGCAATGTTTTATTTATAACTTTTTCATTCATAAAACAATTTCCATTAACACTTACTAACAGTTTAATCGTTGAACTCAATAAAACAATAACTGCTTTAATGATAATAAAAGTAAAGGTTTAGTTGTATATATTTCATAATGAAATTTTTCCTTTACAATCCGTTCATACATATACATACATATATAATCCGTTTATACATATACATATACATATATATATATATATATATATATATATATATATATATATATATATAATATATATATATATATATATATATATATATATATATATATATATATATATATATATATATATATATATATATATATATGTATATATAATCTGAAGATATTTTGCATTGTAGAAAAAGCATTGTAAAAAGAAAAAAAATAATACTTTACTTACATCGAGAAATAAATGTTTTCATTTGAGTTTTGAAAAAAACAATTAAAATGATAGCTCCAATAATTGCAAGCAAACCAAATGCTACTAAAACTATAGCTATGGTAAAATCAAAGATTTTGATTTCTAAAAAGAAAGTTGAAAATTTTGTTTTAGTATCATATTTTTGTTAATAAATAAACAAAATCTAATGTATTAGTAAGCACAAAAATCTTACTGATAAGTAAAAGTATGGAAAGGTTTTTGCATTAATGAGGTTTATAAAAATTACTCACAATCTTAGTTTTATCAAATAAAATAAAAAAATTATAAAGGAAAAAACATAACATAAAAAATTAAAAAAAAAGAAAAAAGGAAAAAAATTAAAAAGAAAGTTTCTTTTTTTAATTTTTTAAGTACAATACTTAGTACTTAATATTTATGATTTTAAACTTTTATTTATTTATTTTTGTTTACTCAATATCAAGTATTATATTTAGTATTTATTATTTGAAAAATTTATTTATACAAACATAGATATAAAATTGCAAACCTAATTGGCTAACTTTTTCTTTTAATTTTTTCTTTTGATTGATATAATATTCTGATAAGTTTTGATTTTCTTTCAGTGCAGATTCAAGACCTAAATTAATTAGTACATTTGTATATGTAATGTATACAAACTTAAATGTGTATATTCACAATAAATTATATATACATACAGTGGTTAGAGTTAGGCAACGTGAAATTTTATTTGTTTTTAAAGCTTATTTAAACGCTCTCAAAACAATATAAGCATTTTTTATCATAATTTTATCATAAGAATTGGCCATATGGGCTCAAAAAGATTACTTCTTCCTAGTTTTTGGTAACCTGGAGCTCTAAAAAATATAAATAAGTCTATGTACTACTAATAGGAAGAAAAAAAAAGACTTTTAGGAGGAACAATCATTTTTTGAACCCGGAGTCCTTAGGTATAATGGCGGCAAGGACTCTGGGACTCCAGGACTCCGGGCCTAAAAACAACAAGTTTCAAATCATTAGATCTCATGAAATTTTTAATTATAGCAAAAAAGTTAACAAATGTTAAGAGCTTCTGGATACTACAGACTTGGAAAAAGTAGAGATATAAAGCCGGACTCCTTCGAGAACACGAAGAAAAAAAATGTCTACTTTAAAAGTAATGATTATAAAATAACTGCAGAAGAAAATTTAAAAAAAAACTTTTTTTCTGAAAAAAATTTTAATAAAACATAAGTTTAAATTAAAGTAAAACAAGTCTAAATTATTTTTTTTTTTTAACACAATAAAGTTTATTTTACACAATTAATATTTACACAATTAATTTTCTGTATCGATTCTAATTAGCTACCACAATAGACATTGAGGCTAATGGCTATTGGAACATGGATAAAGAAAACACTGCTTTCCAAGGTAGACAAACGATAATAAAAAATGCAAATTAAAATAATTTTTTAAAATTGAGCATGCTAACCTAATAATACTTTACTACCGACCACACTTTTAAGCACTCACAATAAATTACAAATAGAATTAACTGGAATATATAAATATATATATATATATATATATATATATATATATATATATATATATATATATATATATATATATATATATATATATATATATATATATATATACATAAATTTTTAATATCAAAAAATAACTTATAACTTAAAAAGCAGATTTAGTTTTATAGTTGCAACAACAATATTATTATTATTTATATAAATTTATAAAAACATTGTTATAAATGATATTCCTATTTATCAACATTTGTTTCAAAACTATTGTAAAATATTATGAAAATTAAAAAACATCTACTTTTGTTGCTTTCATAAAGCGCTATTGCATTCTTTTCATATATTGTCTTTAAAATGGTATAATATTCTGTCAGATTTCAATATTCCTGCTGTGCAGATTTCAGTTCTAAATTAAATGGTACATCAATATGTAAACTTTATTTTATGTGGATGTGTTTGAATAAATAAATAAATAAATAAATAAATAAATAAATATATATATATATATATATATATATATATATATATATATATATATATATATATATATATATATATATATATATATATATATATATTGGCATGAACAGTGGAAAAAAGTTCACAACAATATAAAATCAGTGCCATATCTACTCAAATGTCTTAAATAACTTGGACACACTCAGTCCAACCTTTTACAGGTCTACCGATCTTACGCTATTAGCCACTTAATATATAGTGCTCCTATTCTTACTTCATGCAGTGCTGCTGCAAAAAGAGAGATCCAACATTTTCATAAAAATGCCCTACACATTATTGGAATTGATGTAACCAATTCAAGCTTCAATATTACTTTTGACGTTGAAGAGTTACTAGACAAGATCTGTAATAATATACTCAGAAAGATCCTTGCAGACTCATGCCATCCGATAACCACTAAATTAACTCTCACCAACAGCAGAAACCCTTATAGATTCCTGTATGCTCTTAACACCGCAAAAACTACTACTTACCAAAAATCTTTTATTCAAAAATATCTCCGTATCCTTCGAGATGTCATCAGTGACCTTTACCTCCCAAGCAATATTGGGAGCTTTACTGCCTTTTCAATGCATAATTGATGTAGTTTAAAAATAAATTTGTAATATTAAAAAATGACTTAAAACTTAAAAAGCAGAATTAGTTTTATAGTTGCAACAACAAAATTAGTAAATATTCGTATTATTTATATAAACATATAGAAACGTTATTATTTATATATAAATAATGATATTATAAATAATATTACTATTTATTAACATTTGTTTAAAAACTATTGCAAAATATTGTGAAAATTAAAAAACATCTACTTTTGTTGCTTTCAAAAAGTGCTATTGTTTTCTCTTCAGATACATTCTTTAAAATGGTATAATATTCTGTTAGATTTCGATATCCCTGCTGTACAGATTTCAGTTCTAAATTAAATGAAACATCAATATATAAACTTTATTTCATGTGTATGTGTTTTAATGTTTACAGTTAGACATGCAATTTGGAAAATGTTTTAAATTTACAGTTAGTAGTAAAAAATGGCTCTTAACAACTATTTGTCTTTAAAAATAATAAGATCAAATACAATTTATGCAAAAACTATTAAATTTAAATGACTTCAAATTTTTATGTTGTTTATTAAGATGAAAAAGAACAAGAAAACTAACTTGCTTTCAATTAGTTTGTTCTGACGCCTAGGGCCGGATTTACCTATAGGCCGACTAGGCCACGGCCTTGGGTCCCAACATTTGGGGGCCCAAAAATTTAATAAACATAAAAAGTTGAAAACTAAAAATAATGTGTAGAAAAATCAAAAATGTTGTAAAACTTATTTTTCATTAAATTCTCAATATTCACACTGTTTTGTTTGAATAATAAAATTTTAAATAAAAAAATGAAAATTTTTTTTCCCAAAATTAAATTATTTTAGGGGCCTCAAAAATGTTTTGGCCTAGGGCCCCCAAAAGGCTAAATCCAGCCCTACTGACGCCTTATTTTATATAGGTGACCATGGGGCAAAGATTTTTGTAGATACATATTATCAACTATATTTTGACTGTTTATTACTTGTACATTAGTAATTATATTTTATTTTTGGTGAAAGGAAACTGTAATTTATATAAACAGCAAAATAAAAAAAAAATAAAAAAAAATAAAATATCAAAACGATGTATTAGATTATAAATTTGGATTAGATCGCATCGTAAGTGCCAAGACTCAAGACATGTGATGGTAAATTTAACTTTTTAATTTTACCCAGTATTAAAGTTGTCTCTCGCTGGAAGATCATTTTGCGTTAAACCGATTCAACAAAGACTATATTAGTTTTTAAATAAGAAG
>NC_061160.1:6356963-6374463 GCF_022113875.1 Hydra vulgaris | reverse complement strand
TAAAAGAAATAAAAAAACACATTAAAACTAGTAGCGCAATTAGGGGGGTTTCATTGGTATGT
Organism: Hydra vulgaris; assembly: GCF_022113875.1. Classification (NCBI taxonomy): domain Eukaryota; kingdom Metazoa; phylum Cnidaria; class Hydrozoa; order Anthoathecata; family Hydridae; genus Hydra; species Hydra vulgaris. Next base: position 6,374,401 of record NC_061160.1, on the reverse strand, counting down.
AGCTTCAGCTCATGAAAAAAACTTTCTCCAATCAAGTTAAATTGTTTCTGCTACTCATAATGATTTTTTTACGGTTAAAGAGGAATAAAAATAAATGATTTTGATACTGATGTTCCACAAGCCTTTATTTCAAGCTTTTATTTTATACTAGACTCAGTTCACGGTGATTAGGAAAATGCTCTGAGATCTTGCAACACATCCCCAGAAATACATTTTTTTCGTTTATTATCAAAAAACTCTTCCTTATTTCAAAAATGTAAAAAACAACTCTTTTCACAAGGGGCCTATGGAGAAATTACGTATTTTAGGCGAGTGCCTAGTAATTTTGCTGTTCCAGATAAGTAACTAAGAGCTATGTGGCATACTCAAACTTTTAGTATGTTAATACTGGTATCAAATAAGAATGACTTGCAAAAAATTTAGGTAATTGGAGCGAAGCCAACCCCACCCCAACCCCTAATTGCCCCTTTCCTAGAATTACGTCTCCTACATAATATTTTTAATTCATAAGTTAGACCAAAATTAATCGACAGATTTCAAGTTTCATCAAAAAATATTTTTTCGTTTAAGATTTATGACCATAAATCTTAAACGAAAGCAGTTTTTGTCTAACTACCATGAAAGGAAAATAAGAGAGTCACTTGAAATTAATTATGCCCAAACAAATTACAAAATAAGACACTTCCCATCGCTTTTGAACAAAGACAACGGTGTTAAAATTGCGTCAAATAGCTGGCGACCTCTTTTTAAAAAAATCATAGAAATTTCAAAATATTTGTTTACGTTACGTCAGCCCATCTTTGTAATGTCTTCTATAACGGTTTTTTACATACGTTTTTTTGTGAGATTTTTATTGTATTTAATTTTACGTCTGATGACGGTCTGAACTATTCAGACTGAAATATTACATAAATAAATTAAAATATTAGTACTTAGCTGTATTGTATGTGTTATAAATTAAATAAATAAATTATCAAGTACTACAAGAAATGTCATTAAAACAATTGATCGCAACTTCTTACAGCGAGAAGAGTTATAATCTAACAAAAAAACTTCAAGAACAAAAAATCAAAAATGCTATTTCAAAAAATCAGTTTGTATTTTTACAAAGATGTGTTTCTAATAATATAATCCCATCATCATTTAAAGTTAAATCGATAATTAAATCAAAAAAAGCTGAAAACATTACCTTGGAAACGAAAACGTGTATCAGTAACGAAAATTACTGATACACGCTCAAAACTAAGCAAAATATCAACTTTTTAAAAGTAAGGGATTTATTAAAATTATTAATTTGGAATTAAAAAGCATTTTAACGCCTTATCATTACGAAATTGTTGATAGTGTTACAGAGAAATCGAAAAATCATCATTTCAATATTAAAAAAACACTTTTAAAGGAAAAATATGAAAATCTTTATCAAAAAACCCATAAAAAACTAAATTGCATAAGAAAAAATAAAAAAATAATTAAACCAGGAGTTTTAAATCTTACTCAAACACCGTTAGACTCTTCTACAGTCAAACTGTTGGACTTGGGGCCAAATTTTGCACCTTCATATAAAAAAGTACCTTTTATGGAACTGTTAACCCCGATTGAGTCGTTTGCTTTGCATTTGGAAAAACAAAACAAAAATGCTGACGCAGAGAATATACGACAAAATATTAGTAAAATCTTGACAAGTTCTCTAAAAAGGAAATTACCAGACAATCTCACAAGGCAACAAAGGTTCGCCTTAAATAATCTAAAAAAGAATAAAGACGATCTAAGATTTTACCCGTTTGATAAAGGTTCAGGATTTGTAGTAATTAACGAATCAGATGCTTTTAAGAAATTAGATGATGAAATTAAAAAGTCCGTCATTATCAATTATGACCCTACACAAACCATCACAACAAAGTTTCAGAAGTTTTTACGTAAGTTAAGGAAAGAAAACAAATTTGATAAAAAAACTTATTTTCAACTATACCCTTCTGATTGCATTCCTCCACGACTATATGGCGTCATAAAAGCTCATAAATCAGATAAAAACTATCCAATGAGACCAGCGGTTTCCACTATCGGTACTCCGCCTTATGGTTCTTCAGAATATCTGGTTAAAATAATACAACCAACTTTAAATAAAAATAAAACAAGTTTACTGAACTCGTCTTCATTTGTCAACGAAGCAAAATCCTGGGTAATTTCTCCTAATGAAATTCAAGTCTCGTTTGATGTGATAGCATTGTACCCCTCGATTCCAATTGACAGAGCAATACCTGTAATTATTGATATACTCAACAATGATAAAGAAGATCTTGCGAACAGAACTAAATAAACTTTTACTGATATTCACCAACTAATTGAACTCTGTCTAAGCCAATGCTACTTTTTATATAAAAACGTGATTAGAACTATACCGAATTCTGGCCCTATTGGACTATAACTAATAGTCGTTGTTGCAGAGGCATTTTTGCAACATTTAGAAACAAAAACTTTGAGAGTTGCAGAAATAAATTTATTTTCACCAAAGTCATTCAAACGCTATGTAGACGACAGCCATGCGAGATTTGATTCATTAGAAAAACACGACAAATTTTTGGAAGTGTTAAATCAACAAGATCCTGCAATTCAATACACATCGGAAATAGAAAACGAAAGGAAAGAACTAAACTTTTTAGATATAACAATAATAAATACAAACAATTTCCACTATGATTTCAAAATCCATCGAAAACCCTCAATTACGAATATACAAATAAAACCGAATTCTAACATTAATCCTGCAATAACATCTGGAGTCTTCAAAGGTTTTATATCAAAAGCCTCAAAAATTTGTTCTCCAAAATACCTTCAAGATGAAATACAATTTATAATAAATATGTTTGTCGAAAATGGCCATAAAAAATCTGAATTAGAGCTTATAACAAAAAATTATCTCAAAATCAAAAATAATCCTGTTGATGTAGTTGCAGATCAAACAAAAAATGGTAACATAACAATAAAACTCCCATGGATTCCAAGAATAGGATCAAAATTAAGGAAAGACCTCAAGAGATATGGCGCTAAAGTTATATTTACAACACCACCAACTTTAAAAAGAATTTTGTGTAATAACAAATCCAAACTATTGCCAAATAGCAAGCCGGGTGTGTATAAGCTTACGTGTTCATGCGGTGGCGTTTATATTGGAGAAACAAAAAAGAAAATTATACAAAGAAGTATTGAGCATCAGATAAACAGTATGAAAGGTAATTGGCATGCTTCCGGAGCCACAGAACACTGCAAGAACTGCCACGGTATATTTAATTGGATGCACCCAAAAACGATCGCATTCAAGTCTAACTACCATGAAAGGAAAATAAGAGAGTCACTTGAAATTAATTATGCCCAAACAAATTACGAAATAAGACACTTCCCACCGCTTTTGAACAAAGACAACGGTGTTAAAATTGCGTCAAATAGCTGGCGACCTCTTTTTAAAAAAATCATAGAAATTTCAAAATAGTTGTTTACGTTACGTCAGCTCATCTTTGTAATGTCTTCTATAACGGTTTTTTACAACTTTTTTTTTACAAACGTTTTTTTTTTTTTTTTTTTTTTTTTTTTTGTGAGATTTTTATTGTATTTAATTTTACGTCTGATGACGGTCTGAACTATTTAGACTGAAATATTACATAAATAAATTAAAATATTAGCACTTAGCTGTATTGTATGCAGTGGCGGATTATCAAATTATAGGCCTATAGGCTTAACGAGTTCATGGGCCCTATATACCTATATTTTTCTAAAAAATACGTCAAAAAGTACAATTTTAATTTTATTTATAATAATAATATCTATAATAAAATCTAATTTTATTTCAAAATTACAAACAAATTATCAGGTATATTAGATACTGGGATAACAGATGCTGCTTTCCAGCAGGCTGAAAAACAAAACTCTGATAAGCACTTGTTGAATAGTTTTGAAAGGATAGATGACAGCTCCGGAGAAAACTTCTGCAAGACTATAACAGGTACGTTGTCCAGGCCACAAGCTGTAGAGAAGTCTAAGCAGGAAATCACTTTAGATACAGAAGCTGGAGTGATACCAATGTCAAGCAATGGATCAACCTGTTTGACGGCTATATCAGGTAGAACGCAACTAGTGGAATCAAGAGATGATATTGAGGAAAAGTTCTTAGCAAACAATTCAGCTTTGTCTTTAGGTGAGGTGAACCATACAAAAGAGGTGAAATTACAAACATACTCTTTTGTATGGTTCAAAGTCTGAACCATACAAAAGAGGTAGAATTACAGACTTACCCTTATTATTGATAATATTAAAGATTCTCCAGAAATCACGAATGCCTAATTTTTGTGATGAAATACGAGATTTCATGATCTGAGAATAGCAGGCTTTGGCATCAGACAAAACCTTTTTACAATGGTTCCCAGTAGTAATAAATAGACGTCTGTTTTCTGGAGAATTGTTTTGCTGATAGATATGGAAGTAATGGTTTCAATTGGTAATTGCAGGAGCACAATGTAAGGAAAACCACGGAGAAGAGTGAGGCTTGACCAGGAATTGTTGAGAGGGAATAAAGGATTCCATGCTAGCCTGAATCCACGAAGTCACTTAAGAAGCACATTTGTCAACAGGAAGATGAAAGATTTCTACCCAAGGGCCATCACAAAGAAAATTACGGAAAGAGTCTCAGTAAGCTTTAAGGTAGTTGTAAGATGTACGATGATAGGAGGATTCTGATAATAAAAAAAATTAAGATAATATTTTAGAGAGATCAAACTGTGATCAGAGGCACTTAAGGGTAAATGCGGAGAAACTGAGGACTGACTAGGATCAGAAACAAGACATAAGTTGAGTAGTAAAGGTAAATGATAGGGATTGTATGGAAAGCGAGTTGGAAAGTTGACTATTTGAGTTAGGGGTTAAGAAAATCAATAGTTGTGGGTTTTAGTGCCTGCAGAGTCACGGACACTAGAGCCATGCCATTCAGTGTAATGAACGTTAAAGTTACCGACAACAACAATATTGATTGATGGATAAAGAGAGAGGGCTTGGTCAATATGATCAGAAATAAAAACAAGAAGAGTGCAGTCTTGAGATGAAGGAGAGCGATATAGAATAAAGAGAAAGGTGATAGAATGAAATGGTGCTAAACGAAAGCATATAAAAAAGTAGTCTGTGAATTCAAACCTAGTTTCCCGAAATTAAGTGAATTCTTACGAATATAAATGCCCAGGCAAAGCATGTGACTATTGGAGTCTTTACGAATTAAAAGAAGATAACCATCAACACTAAGATCACAAGATAAGACAGCTGAACTCAAATTAGTCTCACAAAGAGCAAGTAGATCTGATGAACTTAGCTAGTGATAAGACTCAACAGAAGAAAAGTTACTTCGAAGACCACGAATATTAGTGAATGATAGGTTCAGCGAACTTGGTGATGACAGTGGTTTTTTGTGTTTTATAGTTTTTGTTGCTTTATTCGTTTTTAAATTTGTTAAAGAACCTGACTCGAAGCATAGATAGTACTCAGTACCCTGTATAATAACCCAAGCAGTTGCCTCATTACTATTAATAAATCCTAAACCGTAACAAAGGGCTCCAATGTGGCCTTGGCAATGCACACCAAAAGTACAAACAGGGACACAATCCATGCGCAACATGGCACTGTTAATACTTTGATATTTTTCAGCTGTTGATGGAATCAGCCTCTATGAGAGCTACCACAGAGTGCGGGAAACCTAACTACCAGCCGGCCTCAGAACCATAAAGCTGAGTTTTAGAGCTGTACCCTCATTAGGAGATAATAGACTGAGTTGCCTAGTCATAAAAACAGAGACACAAGCAAAACCCATGCATCGAGTCAAGAAGATCCAGCATTCAACATCCTAAACTGGAAACAATGTATTAAAAATACATCTGCGCCAGCCTAATAGATGAAGAATTACTTTTGAACCCAGACTCTAACCACCAAAGGTTACTTTTGTACCCAGACTCTAACCACCGCAATTTGTGGTGGTTAGATTTTGTATACAAAAGTTAAGTTACATTAAGTGTGGGGTATAAAACACATAAATATAAAAAGGTGCGAGTTTATATATGTTAAAGGTTGAAAAAAAAAGCAAAAAAAGCATTAGTTAAAGATAAAATATATGAAAGATTTTGATTAAACACTTGATTAAAAAAAAAAAATGCTTGATTTTTTTCTTAACAATTTTAGTTATTATGCTTCATCTTATTATGTTTAATTTTTATCTTGAGCTTATTTTGAGTTTAACTTTTGTTATGAGTTTATTTTAATTTAAAGACTATTAAAATATAGTTGTTCTTAATATATAATTATATTTAACATAGTCATAATATATACCAATCCCATTGTAATGGCTTCGTGATAAGATCATTACAATCTTCTTGAAGTCCGGCCCGTACTACTTAATTATAAATTTCATTTTATAATTTGATTCACGAGACTTGTAGATATTACACCTTTAATTTACGAATTTGTAAATATTATATGTACAATAAAACATAATAAAATAAAAATAGAGAGAAAAAAAGTTGAAACAAAGTATATTTGAGTGAGCAGCAATTTTATCGTAACGGTAATGGTATAGTTTTTTGCATGTATGTATCATTATCATTTAAGTAGAGCTAAGAAGAATGATGTCATCAGCATAAGCAACAACACCTGTTATTTAATGAAGCAACAACACCTTTATGTTAAGTGAAGCAACAACACCTGTATGTTAAGTGAAGCAACAACACCTGTATGTTAAGTGAAGGTGTTTTTAGTTCAATATAAATACTCTCTTTGATTTTAATTTCTTATTTAAAGTCTTAAATGGAAAATGAATTAGTGTTTATATAATTTTGATATTTAGGAGATAATAAGAAATGTTTATTTATATTGGAAGTTTTATCAAAGTTAAAATGCTCCAAAATCTTTCCCTGTAGGCATGGGACATAAAAAAGACGTCTTTTGACCGTTTTTTAAACGTATCGAACATCTTTTGAACGTTTAAAATACGTCTTTTTTAGGTCTGGTGCACTGGGTTGTTACATATTAGACTTCGAAATAAACAATCAAACTTATCGTGTCAGATAGTTTTACCTAACATTACAATTAGGACATTCAAATTTATGTAATACAAAAGATTTCACCTTATTAAGTGAAGAATATTAAGCTAATTTAACTTTGACTTTTTTTTTCTTTACAATACTTTTTGATATAATTATTTAACTTATGTTAATAGGTATGCGAGATTTGTCCGATTTAGGGAAATCGAAAGTAATAAATATCACGTGATTTTAAAAAGTGTATTTTTTTTTCTTTCTTTTTTCTTTTTTTGGAGAGATAAAATTGTTTAGTGAAAATTTTAAAGTTTTGTCAACAAAGTTGTGAGAGAAAGAATTGTTTTAAAGAGTTTGTTTAACTTTTTCAACATCAGGAAGAAAGCTAATCCAACTGCTGCTACTTTTGAACACCTTGTTAAACAGAGCTTTAGTGAGCTCCAATTTATAATTATTACCGGCGAAGGTATAAAAGTTAGTTTTTAGATTCCAGCTTTTTTTGAAAAAGGTTGATGCATTAAGTTTTTCATTTCAGAAACTAATTAAAACATCAAAGAAATTTAATCTATGAGTTATCATCTTCTACTTTTGTGACCTTAAGGTTAGAATATTGATTAATAATGTTTTTTGTTTTTTTAATTACTTATTCAAGGTGCTCTAAGAAATCCTGGCGATCTTAACACAAAGCACCACAGAACAGCTTTTAATCAGAAAATTCATGCCTCATTTCTACAAATGTCTCATATATGGCAAGAACCAGCTTTGAGTTTTGAAACCAGAACTCTACTCTAGCTTAGTGCATCCAAGGCCGGCGCGATAGGGGGGTGCGGGGTGTGTGACCCCCCCCCCCCCATCAATGATTTTTTAGTCGGCAAATTGGACCCCTAGTTGGCAATTTGGACCTTTTTAGATTAGTTAGTCGGCAAATGTCGACCCTTTTGAAATAGGTTAGTCGGTAATCTAGACAGTCGGCAAATGTCGTAATAAAAGTCGACAAATTTTGGAAAACGAGGACCTTTTTTTTTTTTTTTTTTTTTGTAGGCAAAAGTTGTAATGGCACCCCCACCCCCACGTGACACCTACTCGCGCCGGCCCTGAGTGCATCTTCTTTATTTTTAAAGACACAAAAGATATCATCTACATATCTTCTGTATAAAACTCCTTTTTTGCAATTATCATTTTGTAGCTATATGTTTTCATGATGACTTAAAAATAAGTTCAAGTGAGAGCTAGCTGAGACCCTTTTATTCATTTTTATTAATATTTATTGATCCATCAACTGGGTCGAAAAATTTATTACTAAATTAAAAAAATGTTTTTTAGTGGAGAATTTATATAATTTTTTAAATTTAGTTTTGGAAACTTAATTCTTGGGAGTATACTTTACAATAAAATTGAAAGCTATTAAGATTGCTTCATCTAAAAGAATGTTTGTAAACAAACTTTCTCAAAATATGTTTATATAAATTTGTACTTCTTAGCTGTAATCCTAAGCACATATTGTAAACACAATACACTACTATGCAAGGATTTTAAAACATCTCAACTTTGATAAAAGTTTACATATTGATAAACATCTCTCATCATTTCCGAAACGTAAAAGTTCTTTATAATTTGTATTGTGAACTCAGTAATTGACGTCACTTCCGTCATTAAAAATAATACGATTAGTTAAACAAGAGATATTAATTATACGTAATTAATTCGCTACATATAACCCATTGTGTGGTTTTTAATTGTGTATTAACTTTATATTTGATAAAAGCCAAAATATATAAAATAGAATTTTCTTACGGTTTTCAGTAATTTTATATAATATAAAGTTAGTTTGGATGTAAAAATATTTAAAAAAAAATACTACGCAAAAAACGTGAGCTTTTTTTAACCTTAAAACTCTTTAAAAAAAAATATTGAAAAAAATTTAAAATGAAATTTTTTTAATTCGAATTCCGTAAAAAAATATTCAAAAATATAAAATTGGAAAAATATTTAAGTAGGGGAAAGGCGCCTATGATGGCATACTTAACTTTGAAGCTTCATTAATGGTCATTAGATGATTTCATTTAACCTTAGAGTCTTCACTCAGAAAAGCCAGAAATTACTCGGAACCATCCTAATTTACCATTTCATGCTACACAGCAGCATAGTAAAGTTTTGCACATGCTTTTTGGATATTTTTTGGACCAAAAAAAAACTTTTTGTTTGCCTTATTAAAAAAATAAAATTAAAGTAAGTATTCCACGAAATGCATAAAACTTAGATATAAAATGCATGAAAATTCCCTTTCTGCTCAGTTAATAATAAAATCACAATTTTAAATATATGAAGGGAAAAAAACTACAACTGCACATCCCGAAATCGATTTTTGTTGATTATAAAAACAAAACTTGTGCACAAGGGACGTATTTTCACTAAAACTAATGTAAAGCCAGTATAGTCATGTAGGTCTAATCAATTTTTCACCAAAACCAATTTTTGTGGAAATATGACCGGTATGCCATCATAGGCGCTATGCCATCATAGGCGCCTTTACCCTAATGTTAGTAAAATCATATTTTCGCTTGGTAACGCATAGTGTAACAGTTCGACGACCCGAACAATGAAAAAATCGTTATTAACTACGATGTCTATGATTCCGTAAATTAAAAACCAAGATGAATTTAAAAAAGTTGTTCAATTTCGAATCAACATCATTCGATTGGAAATTCAATAATAGATTGCATCTCTTATAAACAATCACCTACAACAGCGAAACCGAGGATAACGAAACCGAGGCCAGCTTTCTATACCGAAAGTTAATACTCTTGAATCTAGTATATGCTTATGGACAAGATGTACTATTAAAATGCCAAAGTCATTGAATAATTTTTCTTCATAAATTATTATTCAAAGTTAAGTCATTACATTATTCGAATTTAAGTTATTACATCTTGCCATAAAATTTTCTTAAAGCAGAGAAGACTGATATATTTTAAGTTATGTTATGAATTCAGTAATTCACAACATTTTCCCTTCAGTTTAATTAAAACGGTTAGTTGAAGTGGAGATATTAATTATATATAACTAATCTGCAGTTGTGGGTTTTAGGAGGAGGAAGGGGGGTTTAGGGGCAAAGGGTAGAAGCCACTTGGAAGTTTTTTCAAAAAAATATTTTTTTGTAAATTGACTATTATAAAAAATTGGACTGTTATACTAAAGAATGAAATTGACTATTATAAGTAATTATACGTATACGAATTTGATTATTACACTAAAGTACAATAAATTAAAAAAAAAAGTTACTTATAAATGAAAATACGCGGACCTTAAACCTTTACGTGAAATAAAGAAATATAAACTATTTTATAACGGTTTACTTTTTTTAGCGTTTTGACTAGAAAATTAGGGTAACGGGGGCAAAACGAGGCATTTAAGCACTAACTTATTTAATACAGGCCGTCTAAGAACCTTATTAGCCCCCTCCTTGGCAAGCGACAAAACCAGCCAATACTAACACGATATATATAATCTATTCTGTAGTTCATTAATTGTGTTTAATTTTACGTTTTGTAAAAGTTAAAATATATAAATAACTTTTTATTAAGGTTTACAACAAGTACTAACTCATTCTCCATTCTTGACAGAGCATCCTAAAAACACAAACTTAAAATTAACGAGAGTATTTATATTGAAATTTTTTTTTTTTTTTTTTTTTTTTTTTTTTTTTTGTATGTATTTAGGTGCTCCCAGAAGTCCTTACGGTCTTATCATAGAGCACCGTGGGTGAGCATTTAACAGGAAGTTCACGCCTCCTTCCGTACCAATGTCGCTTGTTGGGCTGGAGCTGGCATCGAACCTCGGACCTCTGGGTTCTGAGCCAGAACTCTAACCACTGCGCCACGGCTGCTCTTAAATTAAATTAAAGATCTTCACTCAACATTCAGATAAAAAACTATACCATTACATTATAGCAGCTGCTTGAGTATACTTTTTTTTATCTTTTTCTCTCATTCTACAGTTAACATACATAAAAATTCACACCTCTTTAAAAGTTTTTATACCCCCGTAACTATTTATCATATATTAAATGTTACTATGTAACCATAGTAACATTTCTATAGTAATAAAATTAATCTGTTTATATATTGCATATATATAATGTAAATATTGTCTGATTTTGCATGATCACGCGAATGAAAGAGTTTTATTTTGGCACCAGTAAAAACGAGCTGCTTGCTTTTAGGCAAAACAAACAACGGCTTTTCATCAAAATAACTCAAATGATGTAATTTGGAGCAAGAATTGATAAAACAATTTATAAGCTGAACATTTATTCCAAATGGCATAAAAATATATATATGTATTTTTTTAAATAAAGTTTAAAACCATAAAATTTCCCATTGTGGTTATTGAAAATGAAATAAAAACTTGAAAAGGTACTAAAGTACATAACGCATATTTTCAGGGCCTAATTAAGAAGTTTTGAGACCTGAACCCAAATTAAATATTGAGGTCCTCCTTAAAAACATAAACATTACAAGTTGTAACATAAAGTAAGGTTTTTAAAAAACTAAAAAAGCTATTGCATTACTTGCTTTCACGATTATGTTAATGCAATGATGCAAGTCTTTCGTAAACAATTGTTTGCAATTTGCAATTCATCTTTAACACTCAGCAGCTATGAAAATTTTTGTTCTCTAGAACATCTGGAGAAAAATAAAACACTATAATTGCTAAGACGCCAACTACTAAAAATAGAAAGAGATGAGGTGTAAATAAACACAAGTAGTTTTCAATGAATTTTTATATTTAATCAATCTTACTCTTGCAAAATAAGTGCTTGCAGTGTTTTACTTGTTTTGTTAAAGAGTTGAAAGAACTTGGTCCTAAAATCAATCAAAGCTCAAGTTTTTTTATTTTCTGGCTTAAATTCCTAGCTTGAAGTCTTGAGATCTATATGTTGTTCTTGTTTTTTTGAATATAATCAGGAGTGTCTATAATCAAGAAACGCCCCAGCGGGCACAGACATCAATCAAACGTCTTACGGACGTCTTAACTAGGTCGCGACGTCTGAGACCAAATTAGGACGTCCTAGAGACGTCCGGTAAAGACGTCTTTGGTAGGACGTTATAGTAACGACTACAATAAGACGTTATCAGGACTTCGGTACTTAGATGTCCTATTGACGTCCCTAAGACCTACTTTAGACATTTTTATTACCTTATATATATGTATATATATATTACCTTAATATATATGTATATATATATATATATATATATATATATATATATATATATATATATATATATATATATATATATATATATATATATATATATATATAATACAGACACACAAAGTATCATTACTATTCTATAAAATACAATCTGAAACTTCTTGTTGCAATTTTGATATCTTTTTTGAAAATTCCCTTACTCGATGCGCATCGATATTACAAATCTTTGCAGAGTAAAGTTTTTTTTAACTTTACTATACTATACTATAGTATAGTTGAATTAAAAAAAATATGATAACTTATCACACAACAAATAATTAACTAATTGCTATTATAGTCTATAGTAGCTATTAGTTAATTATTTTTTTGTGTCATAAGATATCATATTTTTTCTTAACTTTGTTAACTGTTTTTGATGATACTAACTTATTTGGTAAATTATTTCAATAAGGTATTACCATTGTTGTTCTTCTCTGATATTTGATAAATAGACTTTTTAGAGTTAAAAAAAAAAGTTTTTGAGTTAAGATGTTACTAACACCAGTTTACTTTGTTTAAATTAGTTTTTATCTTAAAATATTAAATGAGGTTCTCTATAATTCTTCTGGTTTCAAGACTTTCTAACCCTAAGCTTGATAAATTATCTTCATATAAAATGTGATTTAAACCTGGTACAAGCTTTGTACCTCTTTGCTGTTCTCTTTTAAGTTTTTTTTATTTTATTTCTCAAATGTGGATTCCAAACTGGTGCACAAAATTCTAATTCAGGTTAACATAGTTAAGTAAGTAAGTTAGTTGACCAGAATTTAAATGTCTGCTTTTTACCTTGTTTTAATTAAGCTTTTTTAGTTGACGTTGCGATGTCGTCTTTCCATTTTAGATTATTACTTATATTGATGCCTAGGTCTCCTTCCTGTGTTGTTTCATTCAATTTGATGATTGTTCTATCATAAGTTGTAGGTATAAGTGTGTGTGTGTGTGTTTGTGTGTTTTGATAAATATTGTATACTGTTGAAAATGCAACTCTAAATGGGAAAAAAAAAATTTAATTTTTTTTATGCCGTTGCAAAGCTAAACTTGTATTTTTTATAATGGTTTTATATTTTCGAATAATATGGTTGATGATTGCTTAAAGGCATAAAACTTTAAGTTCCATTATAAAGATGTATTTTTTCACTTAAATTGTTATATAAATAAATATATATATATATATATATATATATATATATATATATATATATATATATATATATATATATATATATATATATATATATATATATATATATATATATATATTCTTTGAATGTCATTTTCTTGTTATACGTTAAAATATGATTAGAATTAAATAAATACGCCTGCGTATAAACTTTTTTAAAATATATATATATATATTTTTTATTTAATATATAATTAATTAGATATTTCGCTGATCTATTATGATCAGCGTCATCAGGTATTATAAATAAAATAATTTCAAAATCGTTATAGTAAAAACAAACCGTTAAAAAGATTCAATTAAAAAGCCAAAATATAATACAGAAAAAACTTTTCAAATAACTGACGTCAGCATATTTTATTAAAAAATGGCCCCAGGTTTTGGTTGTTACGTTATCACCGTCATTCCGATTGAAAACCACGTCAACATTTCTCAACTCATATTGAACCATAGCCTTGTTTATTTTGAGTGACTCTCTGATTTTCCGAGTTCGATATTCTGGGGCTACAGATGATGTTTTGGGGTGCAACCAATCAAACTTACCATAGCATGTTTTAGAATGCTCAGTTGCACCCGAACTGGATCATTTTCCTTTTAAGCTGTTTTTTTGGTGTTCAATACATCTCGATACCACCTTCTTTTTAGTTTCGCCAATGTATATCGAACCGCATGAACATTTTAGCTGGTATACGCTAGGGTCTGTGTTTAGTGGTAGTTTAGTTTTATTGTTGCAGAAAATATTTTTTAAATTGGGAGTTGATGTGAAAATAACCGTTTAAGTTTTGCTTTCGTAATTCTTTACGAAGTTTCGGACCAACAATTGGTATCCAAGGTAATTTTATAAAGGGTTGGATATCAAATGGTTGAAATGTGGTGTTTTTTGAACAGTTTTTAAAATAGTCTATAGTAATATTATTTAGAATGTTTTTGTCGTAGCCATTTTCAACAAAGATGTCTATTAGAAAATCAATTTCTTTTTGAAGGTGTTTTTGAGAGCATATTCTTTTAGTACGACATAAAAATCCTTTGTAAACGCCAATAATAATTTTAGGATTACTGTTCGAGTTAGGTTTAAGTTGAACATTTGTAATAGCTTCTTTTCTATGTATTTGAAATTCATAAGTTCCAGAGCCTGTGTTTGTAATGTTAATATCAAGGAAATTGAGTTGTTTGAGGTCGTTTTCAAGTTCCACTGTGTATTTTATGGAAGGATGTTGTTCATTAAGGATGTTCAGGAACATTTGTTGTTGTTTTATTGAAGCAAAGCAAGCATGACAATCATCTACATATCTCTTGTAAGTTTTTAGTTCGGATGTATGAATAATTGCTATGTTAAGGGCTTTTCTTTCTATATTTTGTAAAAGCGCTTCCGCCATAACAACCATAAAAGATAAACCTATAGGACCTGAACTAGGTATTACTCGGATATTGTTTTCATATAAAAAATAGCATATACTTAATGAAAGTTCAATTAATTGATGTATGTCTGCAAGAGTAAGTTTAGTTCGAGTTTTTAAGTCATCGTTCAACATATCAATAATAACCGGAATTGCTTCGTCAATGGGTATGCACGGATATAAATTGACTATATCAAATGAAACTTGAACTTCGTTTGGATCTATTATCCATTGCTTAGCTTCATTTACAAAACTATTAGAATTCATAAGTTTACTTTTATTTTTGTTCAGAGTCGGTTGAATAATTTTAACAAGATAATCAGATGTTCCATAAGGTGGTGTGTTAATTGTTGATACAACAGGGCGCATTGGGTAATCTTTTTCTGGTTTGCGAGCTTTAATCATTCCGTAAATCCTTGGTGGATTACAATCTGATGGATACATTTTAAAGTATGTATTTGTGTCTAGTTTACCTTCTTTTCTTAATTTGCAAAAGTTGTCTTTGAAATTTAATAGTCAATGTGGATGTTGAATCATAATCAATAATTTTGCTATTTTTTATTTGTTCTTCTAATTTGAGAGGTGCATCTTTTTGGTTTAATAATGCGAAACCTATGCCTTTATCAAAAGGGTATATCTTAATGATAGAATTGTTTTTTAATTTGTTTATTGAAAGAAAAAAGATTTTTTCAAAATCAAACAATTAATAAAAAAAGAAGAAGAGATTCTCTATTAGTTCTATATTCTAATATTGAACTATCTTTAAAAAGAGTTTTTATTTTTCACTAAATCTTATTATTATAAGATTTAGTTATTAGCCAAATCTCAACGTTTAAAATGAAAAGAGTTTTTTTTTTCAATTCAAAACGTCTAAAATTTAAAGCGTTCTTTTTTATTCCACACTATTTAGTTTAGACAGTTTTTATTGCCAACTTGTTTAATTTAATTGGGTTGCATTCCCTAAGATATTTATTTGTCAAAATGGTTTCAATTACATCTATAGCTTTTTTCTAAAGGTATGAGTGTTTTAACGTTTTCAATACACATTTTTATTTTATGAGATTAGTCTCATGCTAAGTTTCGATGTTAAAACTTGATGCTTAGTTTTAGGCACCAAAAAATAGAACAAAAAAAGATTTTTTGATTTTTTTCTTTTTGCGGAAAAGATTCTTGTTGTTTTTGCGGTAAAGTAAATAAATTTATTTTAAAAAATTATGTATAAAAAAATTTACTTGAAAATTCTTCAAGAAATGAGACCTATGATCCAAATTCATTGAAAAATTCATATGGAGGAAAATTTTTCAAACTGTTGAAAACGAAAACGTACCTTTATCTTGTTTTTTAAAATACCAATCAATCTTTTAAATATTGCTAACGCATTTTTATAAGCATGAGATTTTTTTTTGCCCTTAAAAAAATATTTTAGTTTTAGTAATTGTTTAGGTGTCCTTTAGATGTAACTTTTTTATTTGTTTGCGACGCTTGTTTGTTTTGTATTACTTTAGTTAGAGTAGTTAGCAGTTTTTAAAGTTTTATAAAATTGCAGACAGAAAACACGTCACCTTGCCCCGGTCACGTGATCAGATGACAAATTTATGAATTTTACATTTTAATTTTTATTACATATTTTTCTAATTACAAACTAACAACTCATGTAGGTAACCATTATGATAAAGCTAACATACTGACAAAATATTATTGCTTCATAACTTACAGTTATGCAAAAATTTATTCAAAAAGATTTTGAAACGTATGCCATCTTGCCCAGTAAATGTTTCGCGGAGGAGAAGGCGGGAAGGTCAAAAGAAAAGCGTACATACTTTATGAACGACCCTTAAGTGAAAAAACACTAACGAAAAAATATTAACTTGTATCAAATTTTCACTTGATACAAGTTGATTTTTTCACTTAATTGTTATGCAAAAGAAGCGGGCGCAATCAGCAGGGGCTTAAAATGCACATATATATATATATATATATATATATATATATATATATATATATATATATATATATATATATATATATATATATATATATATATATATATATATATATATATATATATATATATATATATATATATATATATATATATAAAGCAAAAGATAGTCAAGCCAGTAAACAAAAGTAAATCTTTTTTTCTCAAAATATTTATTACTAAAAACATTTTTTTTATTTTTCCAAAAAATACACTAATACAAAGTATTTTTATATAATTGATTAAATAAACTTTAAGCACTAGAGGCCTTTCAAAAAATCATCAGTAGTGCTGTTATGGTATTATAGCAAAATTTTTGTTATGGTTTTATAGCAAAATTTATATATATATTCTGCATTAGCCATACACATGAGACATTGTGCACAACAAATTAACTGGGGCAGTTGTAGAACTCTAAAAGTTGATGCTAAAATGTTTGATAGGAAAAGTTCGTGAGGCACTTGAAATAAATACCATCAATGTACTCCTCAACAAAATGGTATTAATTGACATAAAATAGAACTGCCGTTTTAAAAATAAGATATAAACATTGCAGCGAAAA